>CM050217.1:25152500-25192500 GCA_027475355.1 Coilia nasus
AAATCAAACATTTTGAGCAACACCTGCTATTAATATAAACGCCTTTGTAAAATACTGGCTGTATTTTGAAATTACTTTATCTGGTATCAGAATAGACCAGCTATTACTTCATTAAGATCTACACAACAGATTAAAGGTTAGTTCCTATTCTTGCCTCTTAGCACAGAAACATTTTTGTCAGGCACAGAGTCACCACTCCAAATCTGTCCTCTCAAGCAAATCAGTCTCTATTTGGAGACTGGGGCTCCCTAAGGCTTCTCTTTCATGCTTTTGACTGTGATGCTTATATACACAACAGTGTTTTTATTCTGAACCCAATCATGCTATGGGTTCCAGGAGAAAATTTTTAAATATATCCTTACAAATGGTAAGTACTGGCATCTTCTCAATAAAGAATTGGACAGATTGACACTTGGAAATAACCCTTTGGGTGTAGTGTTTCCATAGTGTGCAAACAGAAGACATTACTCTAATAGTTATCTTACTGATCAGCAGTGGTGCTTATTGTTTTAAAGGAGTACTTCCATATAGAAACCGTTTAGTACTTGCTCTTTTGAAATACGACGGGTCACCCCGAGTTGCATATGCATGCTGCACGTGAAAATGTTCTTCTAACCCGATTGCCTCCATTAGTCAGTGAAAGAAAGTAGTCGGAAAAATGAGTGAATAAGAAAAAGGCCAACAAAGTGACGTAGGTTTGTAAATTACAAAAAGCTATGCCACAGTTGTGATTACTGGAGAAGTTTTGTTGCAGCACACATTCACTTAGCGAAGTATAGGTAAGTATGTGTGTTTGTGTAGAACATTTAGATCGTCTATTTGGTTCGCTATGACCGAATGGGCTTCGAATGATTGTAGCCTGTGACTAGCATAGCCGAGAACCTTTCATTCTCCCTGCTCCATCTCCTCCACCAAACTAGAACAGCCTGAAACAGAAGCACTCAAGCATTTTTTTCACCAAATCCAGCTCACAGGGCATTCATTAATACTAGAGACCACCGCAGAATTAATGAAAACACGATGGAAGTACACCTTTAACAGTAGTGGTGCACCACTGCTGAATGCATATAGGGGACACACTGCACAATAATGGGTACACCACTGTGTGCTCACCCTCACAGGGTACACAGCTCCCCTCTGGAAGCGTTTATGGGGGACGTTGGATGGATTGCCGTAGGGACACCCAGTGTTCTTTCTGTCCTCCCAGAATCCTTTTCAGCAGCACCACCGCAAGCATCCTCCCTCCTTTGCTTGCCGTAAGCTGCCCGCGAGTGTGGCGCTGCGCTCCAGTGAAGCCTCTGGTCTCTGTGTGGAAACCACACCAGCCCACATGACAGCGCCTCAGGCAGACTCCCCACAGCCTGATAGGAAACATGCTTCACCCAAAGGACTAGGCCTCTCTGTGATTTGTGTGTGTGTGTGTGAATGTGTGTGTGTGTGTGAATGTGTGTGTGTGTGTGAATGTGTGTGTGTGTGTGTGTGTGTGTGTGTGTGTGTGTGTGTGTGTGTGTGCGCGTGTGCGTGTGCGTGTGTGTGTGTATGTATGTGTGTGTGTGTGTGTGTGTGGGGGGGGGGGGTAGAGAGGTTATATGTGTAACTGCTATTATGTGTTAATTTCTGTCTAGTCGTCTTTGAGTATGTATGTGTGTGTTTGTGTTATTGTGGATATGTATGCGTGTGTGTGTGTGTGTGTGTCTGAGTGTGCGTGTGTGTGTGTGTGCAAGATGTGAAAGATAGATAGAGATACAGATAGAGAGAGAGAGAGAGAGATGGAAAGAGAGTTTGTCTTCATGCCCAACTGCTACTGCACCTGTAAGTGAGAAACTCTGTTCAGTAGAGAGTGAGCCAAGGGCTGCATGTTTAGTCAGTCTCCCATCATAACAGAGAAATGCTCCAAAGCAAACAGATCAATAAACGCCTACAGCGGTCATCCATCACTGCATCTATCACTTAGACTGCAGCTGATATGCCTCAGGAGTACTGATGTGTAGTTTGTCAGAAGAGGCAGAGGTGTTGGGGCATGCAGAAACCCCCCAGTGAGAAGACCAACCCAGACTGATGCCTCCAGTTGAGCTACTGGAGCCAAGAATGGTCTGGCTCAAACCTGTCCTGCGTGGGATGAGGCCCTGTAGGGTACCTTGGGAGTGTAGGCATCTGTTGCTGGCACTATTGATTTCATCATATTAAATTGAACATAACCCAATTAATTAATCTTTTAGATCAGTGCTCAAGTCAATCAGAGCCAGAGTTCCAAGTCATATTGTTTTGAAACCACTAGAATATTGACATCATAAAAAAAGTCAAAGAGGCTAAAAGCTGACTACACAGAGCTTGAAACTGTTTACTTTTTTGGCACAAAGCACACTTTCTCACTCTGCCCCTCTCTCAGGCTGACATGTTGGTCGCCCCTATGACATGGGTTTCGCTCAAGTTTTTCTGTGTGTGGTTCCTTTACAGAATCCAGACTTCTGCAAGAGTTCTCCAAAGCACCCCGGCCCTGGTGCATCCCCTCCCCTCCAGCTACAGCAGACAGCAGCCTCATCTCCATCCCCATCCCCACCCCCGCCACCCAGCAACCCCACCACCAACCTCCTGCCCCTCTGCTCTCCTCCACCACCAACCTCCTCCCCCTCTTCTGTCCTCCACCACCAACCTCCTGCCCACTGGAGCTAACCACAACCAGATATTACACTGCTCCCAGATCCCCTCTTTGCTCCGACCGCTGGCCTTGCATGATGAAGATGGATTCTCCTTCTAATTATGCTTAACGGAGAGAGGATTACCGGGAAGGGGATACTGAGGGGAGGTAAACTAGAGGATTGGAAGGAGAGTGCCGGCCAGTATTTATGCCTGTGCTTATCGTGTCATCGGCACACATGTTTAATGCATTCATTTTCTAACGTCTGTTAGCACACAACATCAGCTCTTTACCTTCAGGGGCCTCTTCAACTTCTCAGACTTAACGTTTTTTTTTATATTATGATTACAGCCATTCAGAGCTTATCATTCAGAGCTTAAAATTGTGTCATAAATAGTGTTGCTTGCAACTAGAACTAGAAACTAGAAAAGCACTCTGAGAGCGCAGACCTCCACCAAGCAGTTCAGTCCCCCCACCCCGTTTGTTTTATTTTTTAATTATTATGTTTTCCATTTTGTCAATGACATCCAATGTTAATTTTCCAATTTTTTTGTGAGGTCACCAAAGGACCGATTTTCACCAAAAAAGAATCACATCGAGGCAGTGACAATGCCAACATACTGTCAAAATATCAGAATTATACATTTATGAATTTTTGAGTTTCTTGGCTAACAAATAAACATACATACAGACATAGAAGACAAATGCCATGAAAAACATAACCTCCTTGGTGGAGTTAATTACATCCTCACAAATGATGCTTGGCTGATGTGTTTGTGCCACAGGTGTGCATTTGATTGATTTGAGCAAATGCTTAACTTAATAGTTTTACTGTAGATACTGACAACAGAACATGGGGGTAGCTTACAGGCCAGGAAACACACTTTCCTACAACTTCACTCACAGTTACAACCGTGCTGTTGATCATCAAAAAAACAATTGCTCTGGTACTGTCAGCAATTTTACCAACAGCAGTGCTAGCTGGGGAAAACTCAAGATGAAAAACGAGAGAAAAAGAACTCTTACTTTGAAGTTAAAAAAAAAAAAAAAAAACATGTCCTCAAAAAACTCTGTGATTTTGGCAAATAGTCATTGTTGCTCAAGCGGACCATTAAGCATAATTGTTTCTGCCAGTTCAAAGCCATTATCTGTAATGGCTGGATCAAAGTTCTCCCAGATTGGGGGGATCTGGGGAGGATTTGGGCTCCCTCTTTGGAGTGCTGCTCTCCCCACATGTGTCATCTTATTGTACGCCTTTGTTATGGGCCTCTGGGCCTCTGTGCCCGTTCCCAGTGGAGCTGTGAACACAAAGTTTGTTTATAACAAATAAAAAAATGATGCGTCTTTTCTTTCTTTCGCTTTTATCTTCCCTTGTTTCGCTCTTTCTCACCCACTGTCTCTCTCGCTTTTTCTTCTCAGCAGTGGTTTTACAATGATGTATGTAATGATGCATTGCAAGTTGTGTGTGTGTGTGTGTGTGTGTGGTTAGGGGCTGGGGGGGCAGACTCATTCTCTTTCGTCTTAGCACAGACTTGTTAATGCAAGGCAGCGGGCAATGGGTTCACAACACGAGCTGTGAGACTTGCCATCTTATGGCACATTGCAGCACTGAATGCACAAAAATAAACAAAGAGGCCAGTGAGCGAAGGGCTGTTTTGGTTGCAGAAAAAGCAAAGAGCTAACCTTGCATATGCATCAAAGTCACCATGGTAGAGGAGATTGGGCATGGGGTGGGGATGAGGTAGGGCGTTGTACGTAATTTGATTAAGAACTTGTGGTTGCATGTCATCTTCGGAAGAAGTCAGCGAAGCGCAATTTCAAGAAACAGCAAAAGTGTCTGCACAGGTCACGGGGCAAACTTGGAGCATGCCCAGTGTGTCTCCCAGAAAATAAACACGAGCGATTGAAACTGCGATTTGGGTTATTTCCGTTAGTTCTATTTTGCAAAGCGACCAGAGCAACTTGATATGTTTATTCACAATGCTTTCGAGCAACATTATATAACTCTTATTCATATAAACATTGTAGTCGCTGGCAGAAGGTGTTGCAAAACATTTATTTGACAAGCTACCAGCATTACAAGTATTTCCATCAACATCACAATTAAATCTTTGCATTTGTTTGTTTTTCTCTTTCAAACATTTCTGCAGTTTCTTTTTGTACACTCCAAAAAACACAAGACACACACACAGAGACATACACAAATACACACACACACACACACACACAAGCCTGTTTTTGCATGTTTGGCATCAGAATATTGCTAACAGACTGCAGACTTGCTTCCACCCCGTGTCTGTTTATAGAAACACGAGTTTCCATGTGCCTGAAACCAATTTCTGCATGCATGCATGGCCAGGCCAGGCCCATATCTCCCTGCCCTGCTCTGGCATGCTGCGATTTTGCTCTTCGCCGCCTTTTTCCGCCCCAGCCAGGGCTTGGTGGGTTTCCACCGCGCGGCCTGATTGATTTGGCCTTTAAGGCCTCTCCCGCTTTCTCTTTCTCTCTCTCTCTTTCTCTCTCTCTCTCTCTCTCTCTCTCTCTCTCTCTCTCTCTCTCTCTCTCTCTCTCTCTCTCTCTCTCTCTCTCTCTCTCTCTCCACCGCTGGGGCAAACCCTGAATCTAGGCAGGGAAGGCCAACTCAGAGAGGCCATTACGATCCTCTGTGGCGAACAGCCTCCGAGGTCTGAGCCATTTCCTGTGGCCCCAGAGGATGACGTGTGCGCTTTAAAACAGGGAGCCGACTCCAATACCAATGATGATAAATACGATGGCTGTCTTACTAACAAACCCCATACTGGGGAAGACGAGGAACAAGAAAAAATAAAAACGCAAAAAGGGGAAAACTACATACTGTTGCTAAGTCATAATATCTATGAGTCAGTGGACTTGTAACACAAGGATATTGCTCTTGACTGTCTGATGTCATCACGGGGAGCGGACTCCATTGCCCATGATGATGAATACGACGGCTGTCTCACTACGAACCCCATGCTGGGGTAGGAGAGAGAAAAAACAGTAAGGGGAAAACTACTGTTGCTAATTCATATGAGTGTCTTTTAGGGATGAGTGAACTTGTGAGACGGGTATCACTAGTAGTTACTCCATTTATGATACAGATCTCATCATATGTTCTCTTTGATGGCTGCTTCATAGCTTTCATTCACTGTCTAAAAACATTTTTCTAGTATAGACGCGTGCACACGTCTGTGTGTGTGTGTTTGTGTGTGTGTGTGTGTGTGTGTGTGTGTGTGTGTATGTGTGTGTGTGTGTGTGTGTGTGTGTGTGTGTGTGTGTAAAAAAGGTCTTTTTCTATAAGCTGTGCTAACTGACAGGTGTGATTAGGAGGCTTACTGTAAACATCAAACAAAGTCTGTCATCACACACCTGCGCATCTGTGGCACAGCTTAAGAAGAAAGATCAGCATAAAACAAAGACTGAGGAAAAAATCCTGCACAAATGGCCTAACTCCCTCTCCTCTCCCCGCTCCCCTCTCCTCGCTCCCTCCCTCCCTCCGCTCCTCTGCTTGCTCCGCCGTTTAGAGGGATAAAATGGTGATTAGGGAAGGGAAATTTCCCTCTTGGGAAAACAGGCCGGGACAGAGCGCTTGAGCGTATTTATTTGCCCTCGAACTCGTGCTCCGCTAATTACGACGACTGGAAGATAAGCAGGCAAACGGAGATCAGAGCGAAAGGACAAGCACCCACAACGCGACGAACGTCATCCCCCACCCCCTCCCCCTTCACCCCTGCCTTGGTAACCCCAACTTTCATCCGCGAGTAATTAATCAGCTTCTGACTACGCAAATTGTCCCTGTGATTTGCTCCATTGAGTTTCTTGCAAGCACAGACTGACACATGAAAGCCTGGAAATTTGCACCCAGTAGGATCAGATTAAACAGCCAGCTAGGTTTTATCAACAGAGACCTCCATGTTAGAAAGCCCCATTAGGCATAGCAACATATCGTTGTGTGTGTGTGTGCGTGTGTGTGTGTGTGTGTGTGTGTCTGTTTGTGTTTTCTTGATAGTTGTCCTGATGTACAAAAGGGCACTGAGGACATGGTATAGTTGTCTGGGATCCAGAACAGTCTGCTGGTTTCTCCAGACATCACACAGAGTCACTTACACTTCTCTGCTGATACACATGGAGGTAAACAGAGAGAATAAATAAAATGATCCTCCATATTGTCTTTCCGTCCTATGCCAGTGGAGGTAAAGCGGTGATGTGGGTCTCTCTGTACACCAAAGGTATTGCACTTACAAGGTAAAGTTCCCTTGATGATGGTGGGTGGCACAGGTATCACAACATGTTCAGGGGGGCAATCCTTCAGAAGTTGAAACACACTGCTGGATACCAAAGGATACCTGGATACCTCTATCCTCACAACTTTAATGCTTCAACACATCAAGCCACAAGATCTCATTGCAGACACATGTAAGCCATTTGTTTTGAGGCTAATTTAAGTATTTGAATGGGAGAGAACGGAGCATGAAGGCCTGGTGTAACTATCCTGTTGAAGGTGTGCAGTCTGGGGTGGTAATGGATCCAGTATTGCATGGCTGACATTCAAGGTCCCAGGTTCTACTGGGGTGTGACCACATCAAACATGCTTATTCACCACACCATGTTATTGCAATTAGGGGGTATGCCTACTCTCCACATCCTAGTGCAGATAGCCATCACCATGGTTTCACTCACACACTCTCCTACACACAGCAGTCCCACACACATACACATACACACACATTCAAATGTACATGTGATATATACACAATTACACACACACACACACACACACACACACACACACACACACACACACACACACACACACACACACACACACAAACACACACAGTATATTTTCTTGATCTGTGGGGGTTCTTCCCTTTTTCCTACAACTGGGAACCCAAACAAACACACACTCAGTCAAATTCACAATTTCATATATAGGTTTGCCCACAAAGGCATACACAAGCTCACAGGCCTGCTTTTTTCTCAACACACTCAGTCTAAAATAATAAACTGTGATAAAACGCTGTGTGTCTACATGCGTTTGAAACCCAAAAAACCCTAGTGGGATCCACATAATAACTCAAAGCAGAAGACTCAACCAAAGTTGCCACAAACACACACACACACACACACACACTAAATGGGTTTGGTGCAGAGCCACATGCCCCTGTGTGCCCTCTCTCTCAGTCTCTCCTCTCTCTCTCCCTCTCCCTCTCTCTCCCTACCTCTCTCTCCATCCCTCTCTCTCTCTTTCCCTCTTTGGCAGGCATGCCTATGGCTAAAAGCAGGGTCTGGTGCTCGTGTACTTGCCAATCTGAGAAAGCAGGCAAAAGTTCAGTCTTTATTCAAATTGGCATCCATGATTTGCTAAAGGTTTGCATATGCAAAAACACATGCAAACCCGACATGACCTACAAAACAAGGCAGGCTACGCAGGGCAGTGCAAAACAACATGCCTTGTGTGAGTTTAGATTTGGACTTTAGATTAGATCTAGATGCACTTGATGTAGATTTAGACTTTAGATTTCACCTAGATGCACTTGATGTAGATTTAGACTTTAGATAAGATCAAGATGCACTTGATGTAAAGTTTACAAGGCCACATCTCATTACCAGCTTAATGAATTTATACTAAATCATCCATGGTTTTAAATACGTTTACTTTTAAAATCATTAAAAAATTACAAAGTAAAGTGCAAAATATATTTACAACAAAAATGGCATTAATTGGGGCACAGGTGCACAAATCTTTTTAGAAACATTTTTTATTTGATGCTTCATGTTTCAAAACAATAAAAAAAAAAACAATTAGACAGATAAGCTAATGAAATGAATTGCTACATAGTGCATTCATTCTTGAGTATTCAGCCTCCTTATTCCAGTCCACTAGGTCGATGTTATTGTATATACATGTCCTCTCTTGTCAAGAAGCCTGATCTAACCTGCATTCACAATTAGTGCATTTAATATGGACAGATATACTTTGACTACGGACCCTGTTTTAAACAGGGCAGTATTCTGACTGCGCATGCATCTTTCTACACTGAGAGAACATAAACAGAACAAAAGAGCATAATGACCGAACCAATAAATAATCGAAATAACGTGTAATTAAAAGAAAATTAGACCACATATACAACACAACCATTTGAGACAGTGGGACTACAAAAGTAAAAAGATTAACAAAAAATACTGTGCACTCGTTGAATGGCATCAGATGTGTTTGAAGACCACAGTTCCCTTCAGGCTGTGCCGCCTCTCCCTGAAAAAGAGAGATGCAAATCACTGGAGGTAAAATGATTCCCCACAGCATTTAAGCTCTTCATTTAAACTGACTCATTTCAAAATGAGAGTGTTATTGCTACTTAATTAAGGAAGTATTTATCACTGTGCAGCTATTACAGTGCTGTTATATACTCTGCCCTCCAAACTCGCAGACTCGCACAGAAACACATACACACACACAAGTGTACAGAATCATACACACATTTAGCTACACAGCAAACATTGAGAGTACATTTCAACACCCAAAGTGTAGTTTTAACATTTTCAGATTGAAATGGTGTCCAGAGTTGGGCTTATTTAACATTTTAAAAGTGTTAATTGTTAACTCTGTGTTTGTGGAGCTATATAAACCCTCAACTGTGTTAAAATTAACTCTTTGGGAGTTCATTTAACACTGGTGTTTTTGCTGTGTACATGAACACAAAGACACACATAACCACACACACTGACTATGAGTGTCCTCCATCCATATGAACCGTAGATCTTACACATCACCTTACACACACAAACACGTGCACAAACTAACACACACATACACTTGTGCAGTGTCCATTACCAGACAGGTGCGCACTACTCATCAGGTGTCCACCACGCATCTGCATCATTTACACCCCCCAGCCCCCCTGTCTTCCCTCCAGGGCCCCCTGGACTTTCCCTTCCCAACTCCAGAGCCACACCCCATCAGGGACTCTCCCACCTCCCCTCTCCCCGAGCATCCACCTGCAGGCCCTCTGCTGGGCCGCCCCGTGCACTTTGATGTCTCACCCAGAGCACAGAGGCATGGGGGCGCTTGCTTGCTCGCTGGGGGTTTTTTGGTGGGGGCAGGGCAGGGGGGATGGGGCTGGGGCTGGGGCTGGGTGGGGGTGATAAAGTGCATCACGTTAATGGTTTTCCCTCTGTGTGTGTGTGTGTGTGTGTGTGTAGCTCGTAAAGGAAAATCTTTAAGTGTTGGAAAGTACCCAATTCTGTCTGGGCTAGACCGTGTAAGGGGCCTACAGTGAGAGCAAACTCCACCAAACTTTACCCCCATCTAAGGCCCATCTCAGATCTCAGCATGTCTCCAGAACACAGTCCTGCCTACCGAAGCCTCACCATCCCGCCACTTCCAGCAGTGAACATGAGTGGCGGAGGGCATGCACATTGGCATGTACATTTGTGCATTCATGTGTGTGTGTGAGTGAGTTTGTGTGTGTTTTTCTGTATATGGGTGTGTGTGTGTGAATGGAATTATGTCCATATGTTTTTTTTGTATGTATGGGTGTGTGGACAGGTTTGTGTCTGTGCTTCTGTATGACCGTGTGTGTGTGTGTGTGTGTGTGTGTGTGTGTGTGTGTGTGTGTGTGTGTTGCATCTTTATGTGTTTCTTTTTAAATATGTCTGTATAAGTGTGTTTCTGTCTGTGTATTATTTTCCGTATGGGTGTGTGTCTCCATATTCATGTCCGCTTGTATGTGATCACGCATCTATATATTTTCTTTTTTCCATGCAGCACACGGTATGGCCATTTTGCCATCTGTGCTGTGATGAATGTACACTGGAGCTCAAATGTGGTAGCTGCACTCCTGGAAAACGGTCGCTGATTACTGAGTAACACTCCTCCCAACCCAGGACTGATATACGATGTATGCACTTCAAACCAGAGCGAACACAGGCATCCCGCAGGGTTTACACTATGCACCTGGACGTGTGTGTGTGTGTGTGTGTGTGTGTGTGTGTGTGTGTGTGCGCGTACGCACAGATTTGTATATGGGGACATGGTTGTGGGAGAAAGCAGGAGTGTGTGTGTGTGTGTGTGTGTGTGTGTTTGTGTTTGAAAAGGTTATACTTATGTACACATGGGCATATGAAAGAAAGCAGCTGTGTGTGTGTGTGTGTGTGTGTGTGTGAGTCTGTGTGAATTTATGTGCATAGCTTACTTAAACCGTATGTCTGCCGTATATCCATCAGCCCCTGGTCCAAAGCTTTAGCGTGTGTAAAGAGATGTGTTTCCAATGTGATGCAGAGACAGGAAGGAAGAGGGAACTGTAGAATAGAACTGTAGGTGACAGAGAGGCTCAAAACCTGGACATGGGAACAGGTGTGTGTGTGTGTGTGTGTGTGTGTATGTTCTCATAAAAAAAGCTCTTTCCCTAACCCCCTTTTCTTCCTTTTAACTGACACGTCCATCTCTCTTTCTTTCTCTTTCTCTCTCTCTCTCTCCTGCTCAGGTGATTCTGGAAGTAGCCTGAGGCTCCCAAAAGTCCCGTCATAAACGCCATAACTGTCCTCTTTGATGTCCTGCACGAGCTACTGGCTGCGTGAGATCACTGAGGGGTTTTATTAGCTCTTATTGTTTCATTCCCATTCCGCCTGACTGGATGGAGAAGAGGAGTGTAGCACAGACACCCAATACACAAATACACACACACACACACACACACACACACACACACACACACACACACAGAAACACACACTTACTGACACACACAGCCCCAACAGACAGACACATAAAAAAACAACTGTCAACCAAGTAATGAGAAATTCCTCTTATGGCATATATGGTGTATACTATATATAAAAACCGTACCTTTTCAGCTTTCGGTTGTAAAACGTAATGGCTGCCAGAAGAGTCGCCAGCGCTGTGGCAACCCCCACACAGCCCACTATGATTCCCTCCATGTTGTCTGTGAGACACAAAGGCACTTGAGTCACCAGACAACAAAAGGTTGAGTCAGTCACACCAAAAGCACATGAATCAGCGCGAGTCGTCGACCGAGCGACATAAATTATGTTCCTGTAGCCGGAGCACAAACATCGCGGCGGCCATTGTGAGAGTGCCTAATTACACGGCCCTGGCTAAAATGACAGGCCGAGAGAAGTGTTTGTGTTTCTCTGGGGCTGTGGAGAGAGACGGACCGAGATGATTAGAGAAGAAGAATATGCCAGTAGGCCCCTTTCAGCTGCTCCCTCTGAGGTTTAGTCTCCTCGAGTGGAAGACTGCTCCCTAGGCGCCTAGAAGCACAGGCAGACAGACAGACATATAGAGAGAGAGATGCAAACACACACACACACACACACACTCAGGCACATGCGCACACACACAATACATGCACAAACATCTACACATACACACACAACATAGACAGAGCCAGAGAATTATAGATAGAGAGAGAGGGAGAGTGGAGTGTGAAACAGGCAAAGTGAGCACATTAAAGGACAGAGGGACTGAAAGAAAGAGGAATAGAAGAAGAAGGACAGTGAGAGAGAGAGAGGAAGGAAGAGAAAGAGAGAGGAAGGAAGAGATGAGATGGAAGCACGATAGTTGAAGATCAAGATATCGTCCCTGGAGTATCTTTCTGGCATTTTTCATTAATGTTACTACTGGACAGGAGCTCACCACTCTGCCCCTCATGACCAGCAAAGGGAAACAGACAAATGTTTGTCTGTGTGTGTGTGTGTGTGTGTATGTGTGTGTGTGTGTGTGTGTGTGTGTGTGTGTGTGTGTGTGTGTGTGTGTGTGTGTGTGTGTGTGTGTGTGTGACAGTTTGCAATTGTTTTCCACTGCAATGTTTTAAAAGTTCATGTCTGGAAATGTCTGCCACATTTGCCGTTATCATCACATTTTAATCAATACTCTCAGCTCAAATCTCAACACTTATCTCTTAGTTACATATTTTTTCTGCAACTCAGTCACATTGGCCGCTACAATCACAACACACATTCTAACCAAACCCCACTGGCAGGCCCGCCACACAATCAGATCTTAACCACCCCCCTAGACAGACAAGCAGGTCAAGTTGGGACAGGAGTGCTGTGTTCTTGCTGCTGACACAGAAAGGCAGTGAGGCATCATCCATTTTCCAGTGCAGGCATTAGTGTGTAGCCATTAACCACTAACAGTGATACACAGGGGTTTAGGGGTGCTTTGTGCAGACAAAGGACTGCTGTTTTGGTTAAGGTTTGCAGCTCTGTGTGACTTCAGTTCAAAAGGGAATCAAAGCTCAGTGGGTGCTCACAAACAACAGACAGACAGAGAGACAGACAGACAGAGAGACAGACAGACAGAAGTTACAAAGAGTAATTCTCAGTTCAGCTCAGGTTAAACTAGGCTTTTGCTACTCAATTTATAGGGAAGAACATAAGCATAACAGAAGCTAAGTTAACTGTCAAGTACATCCTGCCCGACCAGTCCAATGCTTCCTGAAGATCAAAGCCTGTTGGCCATGAAATTAACTTTGAAATCGAGGCCATGTAAGGAGAGACAGAGAGGTGAGCATGGGGATTTTCTTATATACTCTTCAGGAGCAGGTTGGACTCGATTAAGACAAACAACTAGACTAGCTCCCAATGATTTTCCCTCTAGGTGATGTTAATTAAAACAGAGAGGAAAGAGTTAGTCATGGCGTGCATGGTTTATATTCCTCTGTCTATTAGCTTGCACATCAACAACAGGATATTATGGTTTGGGTGTATGGCTGTTGGTCTGGGGCAGGTGTGGAAGGTCTTGACCTACTAACTTACACACCACCATAGTTTCTGTTGCTCTTTTCCAGTCATGCCCCAAGGCCGTGCACCCCTCTGACTGACACACACACACACACATACACACACAAATAAGACATAAAGTGCAGGCACACACATGGATGCACATACACATATGTACTCAAAAGACACACAAACACTGTATACACACACGCGCACACATCACAGGCAAACGCACACAGACTGATGTTCACTACGCAAGTTGGTCTTGCAATTGGAAGGTTGCCGGTTCGAATCCCGCCCTACCCATGGTTGAGATGCCCTTGAGCAAGGCATCTAATCCCACGCTGCTCCTGGGACTGTAACTGAAACCCTGTAAATATCTGTAAGTCGCTCTGGGTAAGAGCGTCGGCTAAGTGTAATGTAACGTAACGTAATGTAACGTAAGCGTATCCTGTCACACATACACACATATTGTACATCGTTACGTGCTGTACACACTCAAGTCGGTGTGAATGAGGCCTAAGTACACACACACACAAACACATACACATAAACACACACATGCACACACACAGACTCACACACACATGGTGACACAACCGGCAACTCACAGTGCTGTCACCTCAGCTCTGCATGCAAACAGCAACCTTTTTAGGAGAGACGAGGAGAGAGCCACAGAGGGCATCTAATGGTCACTGCAAACACAACACGCACTTCATACACACTCTAGAAAACACCACACACTCCAGACACACCGCAGCTGACCAGCCTCCCCTATTCATCCTTTTGTTTGCTTTCAGTTATCCGGGTTCTTTTATTGCATAGTTTTTTTTCCCCCAGTTTGTTTCCATTAGCAGTTTTGGAGTGAGAAGTTCATGGTAGATGAGTGCATTTTGAATGGCTTTCTGCAGGCAGAGAGCGAGGCAGAGATGGAGGAATGAAGAGTAGGACGTGATAGGGGAGAGAGTGGTTGAGCTTTTTTTTTAATCCTTTATGGCAGTGGCGTTATCTTGGTTGGGTAGTGTAATAGTCACGGTCTGCAGCCATAAGTGCCCCTGTGTGATGCTATCACACACGCTCACCTAGGAGGATGAGGCAGCGGGCACATTAGAACTGCCCTGGGGGAATGAGGGAAAGGGATAGAGAGAGAGAGAGAGAGAGAGAGAGAGAGAGAGAGAGAGAGAGAGAGAGAGAGAGAGAGAGAGAGAGAGAGAGGGAGAGAGAGAAATAGAAATAGAGAAAGAGAGAGAGAGAAAAAGAAAGAGAGACCGAGTAGATAAAGAGTGAGAAAGGGTAAAACAGAGAGCTAGAGAAAGTGAAAGAAGAGACAAAGAGAGAGAGCAAGTGAGAGAAAGAAGAGAAAGCGAGAGAGATAGAGAAAGAGAGACAGAGGGACATACTGTAAAGGGTGACAAAAGGTGAGAGAGAGAGAGAGAGAGAGATAGAGAAAGTGAAATAAGAGAGATAGAGAAAGAGCAAGTGAAAGAAGAGAGGGAGAAAGAGAGAGTGAGAGAGAGAGAGAGAAGGGGGGGATAAAGAGCGAGGGGCCTGGACTGAGTGGGTTCATGCAGCTGTGCTGCTACATGTCTGCAGATAAGGACCCACATATGCCCCTTACACTACACCTCTTGGAGGAATGGATGAACCCACATATGCCCCTTACACTACACCTCTTGGAGGAATGGATGGGGGGAGAACAAAGAGCAGAGAGAGAAAGAAAGAAAGAAAGAAAGAAAGAAAGAATGAAAGAAAAAGAAAGAAAGAAAGAAAGAAAGAAAGAAAAAAGAAAGAAAGAAAGAATGAAAGAAAAAGAAAGAAAGAAAGAAAGAAAGAAAGAAAGAAAGAAAGAAAGAAAGAAAGAAAAAAAGAAAGTGGACAGAAAGATGAGACCAAGACTTGACACTATATTTCCTACGATGAATAGTTATGTAAATGTATTAAAACAATGATTTTGTCTCTTTAAAATACCCTGGCTGGCATATACCGGTATATGAGAGAATAACGTTCATTGATCCATGAAGAGGAATGAGAGATAATCTTGCACTGAAGGAAAACTTTTCACTGTGTAGACAGATTCAGAATCAAAAAGGAGCATCAGAGCAGAGCTAAGCCAACTCATGTACGATATTAGGATTTCCCCGTCTCCTAGAAACGCGACCATGGCTGCACTAATAGATCTGCACTCTGTAGACTGGAACCTTTGTGAACACATGCGCTGGTCACATCCGGAAAGAAAGACCTTTACGCATGCAGTGCTGGTACGCTAGAAACACCACTGGTGCATTTACAACCATAAAAAAGGTTAAAAAAAAGTGCTGGACCAAAAAAAACAAAAAACAAAAAAAACAAAACAAAGAATCCTGAAAACAGAAGAAGAGGTCCAAACACTGTCAGTTCTGAAAAACAGCGCTACACACTCAAAATGTCACTTTACAGTCTTGGTGGGAACCTACAGTAAATAACAGATAAGCTGATAAAGGAGCTTTAGTGGGCAGACCTGCTTTTCTGTTTTGTAAGTGCTATTGGAGCCACGATCATTGACTGGGGTATTGTCAGCACCTTGCTCCGCTGGTTCAGTGACAAACACAGAAGTAAAAGTGCACATCGCATGGGTGACTGAACGGATTAAAAGATGTTTTGGCATTAATCCCTGCCTTGGGATGGGAACAGGCTGAACATGCAGGCCATTTTTATTGCACAGACATGCGTCTAAAAAACACATTTATCAACTGCTAGCAGCACATTATTGGGACAGGGTATACCTCCAGGACAAACTGTATTTGAGCACATCTATATTTAATTATCCGAACATTTTCAGAAGTAGCCTGTTGTGTACATACCGGTTCTGTGCACAGCTGCACTGCCCTACAAAGCCAAAGTGCAGTAACTACGCGAACACTGAAACTGAAAAAAAAAACACCTTCAAAGTTGACATACTGCTCAGTCAAACATGTTGTATATATAATAGTGGTCATGCCTTCATGTACTTTCTTATTAGGAAGAAGTAAGAAATTTAGCCATATGACAAAGGAAGTGTTTTAAAGTCAATTTCCAGTCTAAACTCATTTTGACAAAATATGTAGTTACTGCCTTTTGGCTTTGTAGGGAAGTGCAATGCCGTATATGTTATACCTCAAGCTGGTCTTTCATCTTATTTTTTTGGTGGTTTGTTTATCTCTAATATATATCATATTTCACTCTATTAGCGGCTTTAATTTCCAAGATTGGGTCCATAAAGTCCATCCATCCATGCATCCATGCATCCATACATCCAAACAATGGAATTTGAACTAACAGAAAGTTGAAGGCGCAGTACTGTAGGTTACAGCGGGTGTGCAGCGCCCTTTAACAAGCATCTTATTCTCCTACACACATAAATTTAATTGCAATCGGGTTTAATTGCAATCGGGTTTAAGTGCAATCGGGTTTTACACAGTTGTAAATCAAACAATTAGTGTGAAGTAAGTGGGCGGCATTGGTAATCTTCCATACCTGTTTAACACCTGCAAGGCTTACTCAGGCACAGTGATAACTATATCAATCTACTGTCAGGTTTACGGTTGCTGGAAACACTAAAGGATTATTTTTCTACTTTAAATCGGACTAATGAGGCATTGCATTCTCCTGAAGGCTTTAGAGAATAGGGTCGGCCTTGCCAAGACAAACACGACACGTACGGCAGAAAGATAAAAGGTTGAAATGTCAGCCAAGTAGTTATTACTCAGTAATGCGTCTGTCAGCACCTCAGATGTGACACCTGCACTCAGTACACTAGTTGAGCAGGAAGTGTTTGTGTGTGTGTGTGTGTGTGTGTGTGCGCGTGTGTGTGTGTCTGTCTGTTTATTAAAAGCCTTGAGAGTGTGTGTGGCATCACAGGTAGGTTTGTCATCATCCAGATGTCTGCGGTGGCTGATGTTTACGGTATCTGATATAATCGCCCAAACAGAGAGAACACTGCTCACTCACCTGTGCCATTTGGCTCTTCCATTACAAAATACTCTTTCTCTGTGTGCACGCTTGCACATATGTGTGATATGAATGCTTTTTAAATCTATGTGCCCTTGTTGTCGTATTAGCTCATACATTCCTCTGTGCCTGTGTGTGTGTGTGTGTTTCTCTATGCGACTGGACTGTGTATTTTTTCATGAATGAGTTCAGATTATTTATGAGCATAATGGACAGCGTGTTCTTTGTCTGCAGGCTTTTGCATAATTGAGTCGCAAACAACAAGCCTTGCGTAATGAAAAAAACTTCATCCCCAATAAATCGAAAAAAAAAAAAAACCCAAAACAACAACAACCAGTTCAGCCAACACTCTTTCCTTACCGGCAGATGGTTTCCCTCACATATACAAGAAAGAGACTATAGACAGCTAGAACAGTTAAAACATAACAGAGAGTTACCCAAGCACTAGTTGAGTTTCACCTAACTCTGCCCTTAACTTGAGCACACAGGAGAGTCGAGTCAAAAGTACTAAGGTGGTTTAGCAGAAGACAGGTAGTAGGCAAATACCAAGACCTGTTTTGCAGCCTGTGGCCTAGAGGGGCCAGTCAGGACGGAGTTCAAGAACAGGCCTCAGAAGCGGTGCCCTGATTCCGAATGACAGGACACGTCTTTATGAGGGAAGAGACACTGCCCTCTTCTGGCTGATACTAGCAGCTGCAACCCATTCAGTCAAAAGCCCTGCACTGCATCTCTGTGAGACACACTGAGAGAGGGGTTTGGCTGCGGAGCACGTGAAGTGAGGCAGCCAAACCATTTGACGTGTTCTAGGAAATTGACTGAGAGAGCTTAAAGGGTTTGACACTTCAGAAGAGTTAGTGCGCACCTCCCTCAAAGAAGGGTCCACAGGCGGTCAGATGCAGCCTTGAACTTGGCCCTGGTTCTGGATAACTGCTGTGCTTTCTGAGCCAATGCTGGCCCCAAACAACATCTGTATACGCCATGCAACGACTCTCTCTCTCTGTCTCTCTCTCTCTCTCTGCTTCTCTCAGCCTCTCACTGTAATAAGTTGTGATAGAGAAAAATGCTGTAATAAGCAGCAATGACTCGACTCAGAACCAATGTGAAATGTCTGTTTCCTGTAAAATTGTTAACAGCATCACAATCTTTCCATCCCTAATACAAAAAACCTGTATGGAATACCTGCTGGCAGCATCAGAATGTTACACTGTATGTAAATAAAATGTTGTTGATTCCAGAACGTGCCATTTGTGTGCCCATGGTTACCTGAAACGCAGTGCGTGGTGGTGCCTGACCAGTGCCCATTCTCGTGACAGGTGCGCAGGGGGGAGCCCAACAGCATCTGACCACTGGGGCAGGAGAAGGCCAGCTCAGACCCCTCCAGGTACACCGACCCCCTCTTCTCCCCTCTGGCAGGGGCAGGTAGGAAGCCGCAGGCCACAACTGAAGAGAAGAGCATGGACAACAGTCAGAGGGGCTTGTGTTTATGTGGCTAGAAAAAAAACATTATTATTATTATTATTATTATTATTAGTAGTAGTAGTAGTAGTAGTAGTAGTAGTAGTATCATTATTATCGTTGCTGTTGTTGCTATTATTGTTGTTGTTGTTATAGGAAATAGGTTGAAGGTAAATCAGTGGTTTGACATTAGTGTGCTTTATGAAGAAATTCAAGCAGACTTGGACCCATCGGTGCATAGCTGATATTCTGGTTTCTCCCAGATTGATGAATAATGTCTTTCAAAGGAGGGAAATCTGGCTACCGTAGGTTAGAGGTCACACTAAACATTTTATCCAGCCATTCAAAAAAGGATCCGTTTTTAAATGTAGTATATATAATATGTAGCATATAATATGTATTGAAATCACCATTGTTATGTGCACAGGTGGAAACAACTACAGCAGGACGTTTTACTCTATGAGGCCAGGAGTGTCCACCTCTGAGGTCATTTAAAGGAGCCAACATGTCAACATGCATGCATTACAACAGACAAGAGTTATGTGAGTTGAGATATGCTGGATGATTTTTCAGAACGTGGTGAGGTGCACAAGGAGAACATGTGTTTTGAGTGATACTTCATGTTCTACATAGTGATGGATTGCTTGCCTCAGTTAAAGCAAATAATCTCCACCCTTCTCCCCCTACATCATGAACCACCATCAATCTGAACTTACCTGGACTGAGCTTGTTGACCAGAGCTCAAGAATCTATATAAACAAAGACCACTGTCCTGAACCCAGCTGGAGCGAAGTGTTTGACCTGAGATGTCAAACCCACATCAACAACCACCACCTGGCATAAGGACTTTGATCTGAGCTCAGGAATCTTTATCAAGAACCATAAATATCACGTGAACCCCCCTGGTCAGAGCTCTTTGACTTCAGCTCAAGAGCTTATATCAAGAACCAGCAGCGATGTGGGAACCCACCTGGTGCAAGGTCATTGACCAGAGCTGTGTGGCTCCGGACTGCACTGATGGTGGCGTTGCCTGTGCTCAGGCTGTGTGTGGACAGGGTGTCGTATTTACAGAAGCTGGCTCCATTGCCAAAGCATATCTTCAACATGTCGCTCCACAGGGGGTCACTGGGATTCTCAGGCAGAGAAAACGCCGGAACAAAGTCTATGTCGTGCTTAGGGGAGTACAGGTACTGATCCAGCAGATAGGTGGAGTCGTAGGTGAACAGGGACGTCTCTTCGGATATTGCCCCTATGGGAAGAAACAGTGTAAGTATTGTCAAAAAGGCAAAACAATAAATAAACAGGCATCCAAGTGGTGAAAATAAAAAAAGACTTTTTTTTACAAAGGTCTCCACACAGTAAGGACGGCGTGACTTTAATATTGTTATTGAATGGAAGAAGCAACAAAGTCTGTCCCTAGTGAGTTTAAATGCAAATTCACTGGATCATATTCATACACTTTGTCCACATCAAAACGGTGTCATTCAATCAGTACAACCAAAGCCACATTTTAAATTCACTGAACAAACACATCAAGTAACATAAAATATAATATAATATAATATAATATAATATAATATAATATAATATAATATAATATAATATAATATAATATAATATAATATAATATAATATAATATAATATAATCGGGAGCATACTTAGATGGTTAGAATTACTTGAGAAAATATTAGAGGGGCATCATCTACAACTATCTACAGTATAACTGATCTACTGGAAACTGAGTCTAACATCAGAGAGTGGGCATACTAAACCCCCAAACCAGCCTCCATGGCCACAACAGCATTTGATCTGAATTAAAGGATCTGATTATATAACACAGGCTGAAGAGGGATCCAGCAGATGGGATCTCGTGGCCTCACCAACAGCCCTCCTCTCCTTGGCTCGGCCTAATATCTCTCTCCCGCAGCGTGCGCTGTCACGTAACCGTAAACATGTGTTCTCTTGCTAGCAGTGGCCGGCAGAAAAGTCTTCTAGTGCTGGGGAAACAACACAATCAAGGCCTCGTTCACACTTGAGGGCCATTTCTGGACACCGCTTATCACTTTCGCATCCAAACGAGCTGAGATGTTTACGATGAATAGTAAAAAAACAGCTTTAATACACAACAGATTGCCATAAAAATGCTCCGAGGGGCTGCAACATAGAAATACAAAACAGAGGTTCCGAAACAGCCTCAAACCTCCTTGCACTACATCTACACTTCCTATGTACCTGATCATGTGACTAGATAATAAGCTAATTGCATGGATGTGAATTACACATGCACCTAAGGAGGATTCTGCTTTATTCCCGTTTTATCCATGGATGGAAATAGGGAAATATTCTACAGTTGTTTCCGTAAGGTTTTTTTCTCACTGGTGGCTGGATGACCATCCAGCTTTGCCATATTCCTGTTTGTCAACAGTCGTTGTTACCATGCTCCACAACATGGGGATAGGGTTGGACTTTGAAATCCAATGAAGGGGTTGCCTTGAACTTTGAACTATATATGTTGCTTTGAACTATATATGTTTGTATATATGTGAAACAGAGGATTCTGTTTCCTCGAACAATCATACTCCACTCTCTCTACTAATTGCCCTATAGACAGAGTTAACGTATGGAATTCATCACATACTCGCCATTTGAATTGTTTGTTTTGTAAATACTGACTTCCTCTGGGGTTTGGCTACAGTAGAGAAGCTCTTGTGATTGGCTGGTACTTACAGGTAGCCTGGTAAACCAGCCCCTCAGGCTTCATTTCATTTTGTACAGAGGGTCTGGAGTCGCTGCCGTTGACATTCATGTATTCGGACCAAGTGAATTCGAGCCAATCAGCGAACAGAGGGAGTGTTCAGAGAACAGAGGTGAGTGATGACGTTGACTTTGTGTGCTACATTTGAACTGTAGTGCGTAGGTAGGCTAATTGCATACGTGACGACCAGATGTTAGCGATTGGGTAAAGGCAGAAGCCTTTTTTAAACTTCAGCAGAGTCCACAAGTTCAGGAAGAAATTGTTTCTCAAAGCAGCAACGCCAGACCCTCTGTACAAAATGAAATAAAGTACGAGGGGCTGGTTTACCAGGCTAACTTACAGGTGGAACCGAAGAGAAAGAGATCGTCAGGGCTGCTCTTGCTGGCATTGTAGCTCTGTTCATCGCTGGAGACAAGGTCATCGTCCGGGTCATCGTTCATCCTACCCAGAAGTCCCTTGGTCTGGTTGGTGAACTCCAGGGGCAGCAGGACGGTGGTCGTCATGGTTCCCTCTCGGGCCCTTACCTCCACCCCAGCGCCTGAGGGGAACATCACGCTAACGTTCCCCGGTGTGGCCGAGAACACAAACACACCTAGAGACAACCAGATGACATGTGGAGTTACTCAAGAACGCTGATGTTGTTGCGATTTTGTATTTAAGAGCCTTGTGGACAGAATTTATTTTGAATTGCTTCAATTACAACACTCCTACGTAAGGCGAGTCTTTCAGGAATTTGACACAGTCTGTGTCTCATATCAGTGCTTATGGGCATGTTAGATTAATTCCATAGCAAATTCTGTTTCTAACATCAACAAACATTTCGAAACAAAACAGCCTTTCATAACATGTTCTCTGTACTTACTATCTTATTAGCCACAAAGTACATGAAGTCAAGTGTATGACTTATCATGTTTAAAGTCTACATTTATAAATGTAGGTTCTGCATTGTCACCTTGTAGGTCCATCCAGCTCTGCTCAGAGAATAAGAGAACTTGCTGGTTCCTCAGCACCTCCAAGGCGTTTGGATGCTCGGTGAGTCGCACTTCTATGACATCAGAGCTGTTCTCCCTCATAGCCACCGAGGAGAGCCTAGTGGCCTTGGCTAGGGTGCCTGTGGGGGAAATACACATCTATTATACACCATATACACACATATAATCCGAGAAGGCGGATAAGTAACAAGCCTAGCTAAATGAACTGAGAGCAAGAGGTAAACCTAGTAACCTACAAACCCAATGGCTTCATTACACCTGAAAATTATCTCTAAAATTATGACGCTAAAGATTTATCATGAGTTAACTTAGCCAAGGTTGTCCTTTATTTTTGAATTATTCCTATATTCATATTTCAGCAATGATTGCCTTCAGCTTTGCACTCTCGGCGGCTTCTGATGAACAAATGCATTCTCTGGTTGTTTATTAACCCTTGAGACTTGAAAACAAAAGGGGGCAAACACATCTTGGCTCTAAGGGTATCAGCGATGACTGCAGAGTCACTAGGACTCTCTAATCTCTCCTGTGGTTTAAACAGATCGCCTGCTATTGTGTAAAAACTATGAGCTCAGACAGGCAAATTGTCCTTGATCTCACCGACCCCCCCCCCTTCCACCACCGCCTGACCCAACCTTTCGGCTCTTTGACTGGCCACCCTAAATGGCTTACACCGCTGCCACACAAAGAGCCCGAGGCCCCTGGAGAGGTGCAGGGGCTTATGGGAAAAAAACTCCCAGTGCTTTGATTATGGCCAGGACCAGGGACCCACCGTTCTCCAGTTTCACCGGCCCCGTTCTGCCCTGAACAAACAGGCCTTTGTCTGGGGAAGACAGCAGGTAGTACTCCCCCCTCCCATTGAAGGTGTAGGCGCTGCCGTCAAACGTGATGAAATGGGGGTCGCCAAACACAGAGCCTGTATAGAGGTGAAGGTCATAAGAGGCCTGCATTAGCAGTGACTAATGATACAGGTCATCAGTAATGGGTTACTGAACTTATTAACCACCTGATATATGACAGACAAGCAGCAGAGCTCATTTGTCACATGTACCTCTGCCAGCAAAGGTTATGTAATCATCTGCGTTTGTTTGTTTGTTTGTTTGTTAGTTAGCAACATAACTCAAAAAGTTATGGATGGATTTTTGATTAAATTTTCAGGGTAGGTCAAAAATGAACTAACTTAAAAGTGATTAGATTTTTGGTGGTGATCTGAACTACCCTGGCAGAGGTCTGTTCTCTCTGAGGGCTTTTGTAGTTTAATCTTTAATTTGCAGGGAGTTTCTAAGGTAAAACTACTACTTACAGGCAGAGTAGAAATTCTGGCCTTCAGTGAGTGGTGCTGTAGTGGTAATTTTAAAATAATGTTCTAACTGCACATAGTAAGGCTATCACTGACTGACAACCACAACATTTACATTGACACAATAAAAATACTTGCTCATAACACGGTATGTAAGCCATAATGGAAGGATATGGAGGAATACTCCTATAAGTCATGCTGGAGGTGACACAAAGATCACTATGAAAACACAGCAAATGCCCTATGATAGAAGCACTAAATGACTATGAAAAACTGAAGATGAGACCACTGCATGTGAAAGCATCTCACCAGCTTTAGGAGGCCTGTAGGTCCTGCAGTCGCTGGAGGGCCTGTGCTTAAAGTAGTACTGGCAGTTATCCGACCACAAGCAGCAGTAGTAGAAGCTGAGCACGTCGTACTTCCAGTGCGAGAGGCCTGGGATGCGGGGGGGCCTTCCGTACGGTGGGGCGCCCCAGTCGTGTCCTCGGTCGGGCGTGCTGCCCCCAATGGAGTCACCCGTCAACATCTGGGCACCTCTGCTGTCATAGCAACACTGCTGACCTGCTCCATATTTAGGGCTAGCACAGAAAAACGGAAAGACCGTCAAGACTTAAGATGACAACTGAGTATTAAGTTTGCCTAAATAATACAAAACCAATACTTACTACTTTGTTAACATAAGTGAATAAAAAACACTTGTTGGAGACTGATGTTTTTTTTAATGGGTATTAAATCCTTTAGCCATGGTTCCGCATACATACCTGGCCTGTATGGCTCTGACACAGTGAACACTTCCTGGGTGATATGTGCACTTGCTTCCTTTCTCAATGTCACAGCCATAGTCAGTCTGTTCAAACCAGAACAAGTCCATTTCACATCACAAAAAACTGTCTCCAAACCAAGATTACAAATGGCACTGAAGTGAAGTCCTTCATAATGTAGCATCATTCCTCACGAGGTAGCTGATGCCTCTTATGTGTGCACTGATTTAAGGTAAAGGGAAAGCTACTTTTCAACTGATCTGTCAGAAATTTAGTACAAATCCAGGGGTTGTCCTAATCTATGTGGTTTTTTGTTACCCAGACCTGATGTCATCACAGCCCTCCTATTTTTTTTTTCAGAAAGTTATAGTTAAATGCCGTGGCCGGATTTCTACATGCTTTTTTTTATCATATCTGCTCAGGATTACGGTCCATGAATTGTTTTCAGCTCCATTTACTGAGAAATAATTTGAGATTAACAAATTATATCTCTCCCCTCCCTGCTGGAGGCTGATTGGCTAGGACTGGACACTGCACTTTGTAAGCCACTATGATTGGCTTCCATATGTAAAGCCAGCACTCTGGATGGACAGCTTACAAAGAAATGTGAGAGGTGACTGATTTACTAATGGGGATGAGGATATTGCGGAAAAGGTTACATTTGCAAGCTATGGGCCTATCTTTATCACACGAAGTGAACACAACCCTAACTAGTATCATTTACAGTTACAGTTATAGTATTTAGCAGATGCTTTTCTCCAAAGTGGCATACAACACTACAACACCAAATAATAATAAAATAAACAAACAAGCAAAACAAATTGTACAGGCAAAACTCATACATGGAATCTGCCCGTGTCTGCCCGGGCCTGGGCGAGCGTGCAGGGGCAGTCTGCAATCTCGGACAGGAAGTTGGGCAGGCGCTCCTCCAAAGCGTCCCAGGACAGACACTTAGCAGTGGCCCACCGGGCTGAGTCGTCTCTGAAGAGCTGCTCCAGGTGCCAGGCTAAAGCATGAGCCCCACTCCATAGCGAGTTTACGTCCCTGTCAGGACACAATACCCATCATGATCAATGCCAAAACAGCTACTTCATTCAGATTAAATTGCTTTTATTACTTTTCCAAGAGATTCATACCCAGGGGGGCAGTGGTGTAGCCTGGTAAACCCGCCCCTCGTACTTCATTTCATTTTGTACAGAGGTTCTAGACCGGAATCTCTTGAGGGTCATTTAGTCGGCCCCAGCAAGGCCGATCCAATCAGCGAACAGAGGGTGTGTTCGTTAGTCATGACGTTGACCTTGTGTGCTACATTTGAATTGTAGTGTGTAGGTAGGCTAATTTCATACGTGACGACCAGACCCTCTGTACAACATGAAATGAAGTATGAGGGGCTGGTTTACCAGGCTAGCAGTGGTGGCCTAGCGGCTCAGGTATTGGACCTGTGACCACAGGATAGCAGGTTTGAAACCCGGGTTGCCAGTAGCGCCACTGAGGTACCCCGAGCATGGTACCGTGCCCAAGCACTGCTCCCCGGGCACCGTTGTCATGGCTGCCCCCTGCTCACGTGTGTAATGGGTTAAATGCAGAGGTGAATTCCGTTGTGTGTACTGTGCTGTGTGATCACAATGACAAAAATGGGACTTTCACTCATATATAATATTTTTCATTTAAACAGCTCTGTGACCTTTCTGTGACAAAAAGAACCGAAGAAAACAAATAAAAATGTGTGTGTATGTGTGTGTGTGTAGCGGGGGGAATGTAGGGAGGGGAACACTGCCACTAATGTTGAGTAAGAACACTACTTTTCAGTACGGCCCTACTATATTCTGGAAGATATCGGATGACTAAATACTAAAAAACAGATGGCAGTATGCTATTGTAGTCTATACAGTCTGCTTCTGTGTAGTCAAGCCATACTAGGGAAGAATTCAGTAAAAGGTGTCATATAATGTCTGTTTACCAAACAACTGACCTTGAACCTTATTCAAACGTTCTTTCTTTACAAGTGCTGTTAAACTGTAAGCTATCAGCTAGGCAATTTTTATTCTATTTTACAGTTATATTTTACATCCTCTTGTTTCATCTGAAGCATATGAATTAGCCTTTATGTATGAGGTGTGCTATGTGAATAAATAAATCTTACCCTTGTGTACTGGCCTAAAAAGCCAAAAGGCAGTAACTACATATTTAGACTGTCATTTAGTTTAGATGGCAAATTGACTTTATAACACCTCTTTTGTCTTGTGACTAAATCTCTTGCTTCTTCCTCTGAGGATAGTACATAAAGCATCACTAATATTTTACCGACAACGTTTGACTGGGCATCATGACAACTTTAAAGGCATTTTTGTCAGTTCCGATGTTTACATAGTTACTGCACTTTGCCTTTGTAGGTCAGTGTACTGCGATGAAGAGAGACACCTTCTTACTGTCCTGGTAAACCAGCCCCTCATACTTCATTTCATTTTGTACAGAGGGTCTGGGCTTGCTGCTGTTCACATTCATGTATTCGGACCAAGCAAATCTAAGCCAATCAGCAAACAGAGGGAGGGTTTGTGAGCCATGACGTTGACTTTGTGTGCTACATTTGAATTGTAGTGCGTAGGTAGGCTAATTGCATAAGCGATGACCAGACGTTAGCGATTGTGTAAAGGCAGAGCCACTTGTTTTAAACTTCAACAGAGCCCACACCTCCAGGAAGAAATCATTTCTCAATGCAGCAAGGCCAGACCCTCTGTACAAAATGAAATAAAGTACGAAGGGCTGGTTTACCAGGCTAGCAAGGCCAGACCCTCTGTACAAAATGAAATGAAGTACGAAGGGCTGGTTTACCAGGCTACCTTCTTACCTCTGGCCCTCGTTGCTTGAGCTGGGGCTGACCCGCATGCTGCCCATCTCCCACCTCCAGTGGGGGTCTTTAGCTGGGCTGGGCGTGAAGCTGAAGGAGCCGGTGTTGGGCACCGCCCGCCCCACGGAGTACAGGTAGCGCCACCCGGCCGTCCAGGAGTCATCGTACGGCTCACCTGAGGGTGGTTGGCAAAACTATTGCTCCATCGACCAACCTTTACCTATTCATTACATAAAAACTAAAAAACTAAAAAAAACAAAACCGAGGAGTAGTTAAGGTGTCAGAAAGTCCTGAAAATGAAATGAAACTACAAAGGAATTTTTGCACACTTACTGTACATCATTGTAACTTTTTTTTATCCATAATGTGCCCTAGCATAGGTCACCAGACCTTCATCTTAACCTCATTTGTTCCTGATGAAAGTCGGCTGATGGAAAGCTTGGCTCAAAAAATGTGCAGTGATAAGTTTAAGTGTACAGAAACGTCTTTGTTTTTTTTTTCATTTATGCAATACTACTTTATTATATTATATTACGTTATAAGACTTCTAACACGCCTGATGGCTTGAGTGGGTATGTACTTTTACAGCTATAGGATTATATTCTGGAAGATATCGGATGACTAAAAACTAAAAAACAGATGGCAGTATGCTATTGTAGTCTATACTGTCTGCTTCTGTGTAGTCAAGCCATACTAGGGAAGAATTCAGTAAAAGGTGTCATATAATGTCTGTTTACCAAACAACTGACCTTGAACCTTATTCAAACGTTCTTTCTTTACAAGTGCTGTTAAACTGTAAGCTATCAGCTAGGCAATGCGTGACCGAATGGAATGCCTAATGTGCTTTTTCACACTGGATTTTTTTTGCCTGTTTCTTCAAGTGTTCCTTTTCATTTTAATCGGCTATGAGCTAAAAGCGGTTTGCACTGTACTGCATGAAATATGTAATGTAAATAATACTCACTATTTGTTTTTATTTGTATGTACGTTTTTTTTAATTAAAGGACACCATTGATATCCACTCAGCTTATTTCGTCTCTATCTTTTATTAATTTTATTCATCTTTTATGTTCTATTCTTCTGTTCTAAATATTTCCAGTGTTTCTTGCTTTCTGTAAAGCACATTGAAATGCCTAGCTTTATGAAATGTGCTATACAAATTGCTTTGTGTATTAAATTACTTAGCTATTAACTATTCAACTCGCCAACTTGTATCCCCCTCACCCCTCCCTCTTAAACAACCTTCAGAAGAACCATCACTGACAGTACAACCGTAATGTGTCTGTGACCCACCGGTCTCGTTGTAACCCCACAGTTCCACATCGATCTTCTCGGCCCTGATGAGCGAGGAGTTCCATGTCATCTGTAGGGTTCCCCCAGTGTTTGGTGTGCCGTAGTACTGCCACTGCGTGGCATTCACCAGCGTTATTTTAAACCTCGCGTCCAGTTTGCTATGGTGCACTGGGGAAGAACAAACGGTACACTTTAGGAGAGAGGTGCCGGTTGCTTACTATTGCGTCTTGCATCTCACGAAGGGTTTCTGAGATATAATGTGAATTGCAATGTGTACAGTAGATTTTAGTGCACTACCAGAACTCCATAATGACTATATATACATATACAACAAATACAAGCTAAATATCATGCTACTATAACTGTCATGAATTATGGTTGTTGACTGGAACAAATTTGACAATACACTTCATATGAAACTGTCAGCAGTAGATATTAGAGATATTAGCATGCCTTTACCTGATAGCCATGTACCCCACCCTTTGGCAACACCATTTATCAAAACCTCAAATGGGATCCACCCAGTTTGGTAGAGGAGTGGAGAAATACAGTGGCCAACGCCATCTTCATCTACATATCCCTCTGTCTCTGTCGAGGCTTTAAACCTACAATAAATGATTAGTGAAACTTAGTGCTAAAATCAGAAACTGTATTTGAATTTACCTGCATTAAACCTGTAGCTTAATCATGGTCGGTGATGAAAACAAAAAATGTGCACAGATAGTGGAAACAAATTAGAATGCCTTTTGTAACTCAATTCCTTATACAGAATATTATATATATATATATATTCTGGATGTATAAATAAACCAGAATGTGTTCAAATAAAACAGAACAATCTTATTCATAAATGTTAATTATATACAATGATTTATAATTCTTTTAGTAGATCGGTCAGATATTTATTTTCTCTGACTGATTATTTTTGGAGCGTACTAAAAGAGATATTCTCATACTGTACACCCCTATTCAGATATGGTCTGACACATGCAGTCAGTGGTCAGAAGGCACCCTCTGCTCTCATTGTGGAAGAAGTAGTGTCTTCCTACTACGAGTTGAAACTAAAAAACGTTTTGCTTTAATGAACTTCTTTATGTCAGTACGCTAAAAAGGTTATATAGGTCCTCCAAAGTACACACAAAATGCATAAATAAAGAAATGGTGGAAAATCAAAAGCATACATGCCCCCCTTTCAGAAGTCTTGCATTCTGCCTGAAACAACTTATGCAAACAGTTGCGGTAATGCACTTCAGGAATAGTTTCAATCATTAAGCAGTTACTGTAAAATAAACAGACCAGAGAGGTGGTTTACCTGCTTACATTCAATGTGGAGCCACACATGCATGTGATTTCCCACATCCACAGACATGGCCCCATGAGCAAGGTGTCTAGCCCTCAAGAGCTCCTTGGCTCAGGCTTGGCTTGGCTTAATGACAGCCCACCGCTCTGTGTGTGCATCTGTATATATGTGTGTACATACTACACCCCCAGGTTGGGTAAAGCAGAGGACAAATCTCCCTCCAAAATAATAATAAAAACTTTACTAACTTTATTTCTGCCTTAGGTTATAATTGTTACATCACACTATAATAATGCACCAGTCACATAATCTTTATAAATACATTTATCAGCAATGAAAGGAATTTATTAAGTGTAAACAGAAACATTTTACTAAATGCCAGCACCACCAACAACAACTAGACAGGCTGGTAAGTTCCTACCTGCAAAGTACACTATCGGTTTTCTGCAACGCTGTGTTGAGCAGGGCGAAGTCTGTGCCTCCCAGCATGGACCCGGAGTGGGGTGAGACGTCCAGACAGAACTGCTTCAGGTCTGGGCAGCAGCTACCCAAGGACCCGCAGGTGGAGTGGCAGGAGCATGTGTCCAGCTGCTCGCCACACTTCCCCTGGCATGACTGGCCTGAGAGAGAGAGGGAAAGGAGGTCAAAGAGGAAGCTGCTTGCTTCTGTGCTACTTGTACACGTGCTAAATTTCAAGCAGCCTTCTTTTTGTTTGTTTATTTTTTTCACTAGATTTTTCCTGATGCTCAATACCCTTTCCAACAAAAGCTGTGGAAATACGGTGAGCTTTGACATTGTGGTATATTTAATTACTAATGTGCAGTTGATAATCAGGATGCATGCTTTGTTATGTTGCCCTTTCAGCTTGACAACAATCATCTGACATACCTCCAGCACAGTAACTTACCAGTTGCAGTGGAGATCAGCAGAACTGCACAGAAGAATAAGCAAAATGAATTGACAGTCTTCTTTAAATGGTATGCCATAGCTTAAAAGCTTTTTGGTTCTAACTCAGTGATGATCTTCACATAGGCTCATGGTGTCTTGATCCTGACTGCCTGTTTGTGAACAGTGGCAAAGGTCTTTTTTGTTACACATTGCTGGAGGAAGTGGCCTTGAGTGGGACGGAAGCTCTCTCCCTCCCCTTTTGTATATATTTTTTTTCTCCAAACACGGTGGAGGGAGGAGTTGTATTCTACTGTCTGTGAGTTGTACGCCAGATGTGGAAGGAGGCAGAGATAAAGACAAAGACCTAAGGAGTAATTTAATAAATAAATCATTTTATGTCAATAGACTGACATAGAAGAGAAGGTGGCGTGTCTGGAAATGTGACATGTGGTCGACCCTCTGTTGCTTGCACCATTTCCCTTCCTGTTTCTATTTTGGGTTTTGGTTACGATGCATTGGGAAATGTTCTCTGCAGAATATGAGCTTCTGATTCTATAGTCTTCTGGGTTCTGTCTCTATCTACCTTCCTCCCTCACTGACTGGGTTGGGTACTCAGATAAAAGGGTATAAAAATGTATAAAAAACTACCTTATTGGCCTTTGCAGCAGATGATTCTTCTTAAATCCTTATAGATCTCTTTTTTAGCCTAACCACATCAAACACACAGTGCGAGTTCGGTGGAATGGCTTATACCTCCACATCAGCAGATGGCGATCAAACACTCAGTCGAGTTGTGGATCAACTATCAACAAAACAGCCAGCTGAGTACAGCCAGTTAGCCTAAAAGAGATGTCTACTCGTCATTCGAGTAAATACTATTAAGAAAATGTTAGATTACCAGTAAGTATATACTAGAAAACCGCACAGGCGTACTTCGACTTACCTCAGAAAATTCTCTTTAAATGTTGCGGAGCGCTTTTTTGCTGATTGTTATCCTGCGTTAGCTCTGCGGCATCATCCAAAACATTCTCTCGGGAGCCACATAATGTACGTTTTGTGCACAGTTATTGCGGCTTTGGTCTGCTTCTTAATTTTGAAATGGATGAAAAGAAGGAGGTATTGCACAGATGTGAAACGACTGGATGGAAAAACAGTCCTTATTACTGGTAAGACGAAGAGCAGCCTCTCCCTCACCTTAGACTAGACTCGGCTATGTACCTAGTTAGCTAGACATCTATAGCTAATGTATTACACTGTCGCCTGCTGCAATTAGGTACATGTTAATCTTAGCTGTCTGAATCATCTAAATGTTTGATCCTTAACCATTGTTCACATCATCTGATCATAGCCATGATGACATGCGTGTGTTATGTTCTCTTCATCCAGGGGGAAACACCGGTATAGGCAAAGAGACAGCGGTGAACCTGGCGATGAGGGGAGCCCGTGTCATCATCGCCTGCAGAGATGTCGACAAAGCCCGGAAGGCCGTGAGGGAGATCAAGGCGAGAAGCCACAACGTCGACGTTTTATATATGGAGCTGGATCTTGCCAATATGAAGTGCATCCGGGAATTCTGCACGTCCTTCCTGAAAAAAGAGAAAAGGCTCGACATTCTGATCAACAATGCTGGTGAGCTGTTCCACCTGCACGCTTTCTGTCCCTGAATAAAGAAGACCACGCAGTCTTAGGACAGCTCTTGGTTGTTAAATTAGTTATTCAGGAAAATAAGGTTTGAGTTTTGCTTGTGTACATGTTTTTATCCTTTAATTCATGTTCAACCCAACTCTTGTGTAGGCTTAATTCAAATCTTGCAGGCACGTTTAATTTCTTTATTAGTCAAAACAAAAAGATACTCCTGAACCAGTTTGTGCTTTGGGAAGAGAGGCCATTGCTACTGCTGTCTGCCTGTTTATCACCTAAGACACGTCACCTGTTATTGCGGTCCATAGGAATGCCCAGCGTGCTAGACTGGACGGACGACGACTTCAGCATGTGTTTCGGCGTGAACCACCTGGGTCACTTCCTCCTCACCAACCTGCTTCTGGGCCGCCTGAAAGAGTGTGGCTCCAGCAGGGTCATAACGCTCACCTGCGACAACTACAAGTACCAGAAGCTGGACTTCCAGGACCTGAACTACAACCTGTTTCCTTTCTTCACCTACTGCCGCAGCAAGCTGGCCAACATCTACTTCACCCAGGAACTGGCCAGGATAACTGAGGGCAAGGGGGTCACCGCCTACGCTGTGCATCCAGGTGAGTGAGGGGAGTGTGGGTGGAGATCCAGGGGTGAAAAGGAACTCTGCAAAATGTGTGAACTTTTACCAGCCACTGACAAATAAATGGTAAAATTCACCATCCACTCAATAGTAAAAAATTATTTTGTGTCTGACATCTACCCACCACTTTCATGTTCTACCAACATTTGGCTGGTGGCTGCAAATTTCTATATCTGTCTGGATCCTGTGCAGACGGCTGGTGACAGCTTATCTAGCAGTGTAAAATATTAAATGGTACAACAATTGTATTTATTTGTTTCATCCTGCATAGCATTATTCTACATTATCAGTTCAGTTCAGCCAGTCATTACTGGTTCAGTTACAGTGGGGTCATTCCGTGTCAAATCATGACCGACAGTCACCCTCTCCAAAAAATCTGAAGAAAAAATCACAGCTGTTTGTACATCCAACCTATGTATAAATCTTAAATATTAAGTCTGTATCACTAATAGCTCCAAAACTACAGCCCTTTGAAATTTCAGGTCATTTTGGGAATTCTGGTGAACAAGCCATTTGCTCAACTTCCGACATTGCTGGCTCTTTTAGTATTTCACACACATTAGTGTAACTATGTGAAAAGAAATGCATTTTCCTGTAGAATTCAAAAATCAAATCAGATCAGATGTACCTTGTGTAATTCTTCCTCTCCAAAGCTGTGAAAATGGCTATAGATTCAATATGTGAAATGACCACTTTTGAGGGCTTCTCGGTCAAAAAGTATGGCACACAAATTTATCAGATTATTTTTCCCAGTCATATACGGATTATAATGTCATGCCTATGCATTAACCTTTGTTGATATTGTTTTCATATGGTCAGTGTATTTTCTTGAAGTTAGGCTTGATTTTCAAAAAGGCTGTTTTCATCTTGTCAATCAATTCAATTGCACTGTCAAGGTCATTTTTGAGCAGGGTTTTATTGTACAGCACACAAAAAGCAAGGCAAAACTGAAAAGATGGCATTATAATACAAACACAAAAGGACCATAAACAGGAATGCTATCAATTTAAAGATCATAAACAGTAACAATATGCTATGCAAACATCAAGAATGTGAAAACTAAGATCTCATATTTTTACATGTTTAAATTTAAGATATGCATAATATTTTGTGATCATGAGTGTGAATGTCTGTGTCTTGCGTTTCATTACTTTAAAAATATGAGATCTTAGTTTCACATACTTGATGTTTGAATGGCATTTTGTTACTGTTTATGATCTTTAAATTGATAGCATTCCTGTTTATGGTCCTTTTGTGTTTGTATTATAATGCCGTTTTTTCAGTTTTGCCTTGCTTTTTGTGTGCTGTACAATAAAACCCTGCTCAAAAATGACCTTGACAGTGCAATTGGTTTAATTGTAACACAAAGTTTGTTTGGCAGCTTTTCCTACATGCGACCCTATCATTGACTTCCATTGTATTAAAAGAGCACAACATGTGGTGGAAATAGGTACTGCCAATCAATCCAACTCCATGGAATTACTGACATTTTTTCCCAAACATCATATTTCAATAAAGAGACTCAGCAACAAATCCAAATTTTGGACAAATGATCCTCACATACAGGATGATTATGGAAAAATGTTTAAAAAATCCTGTGAACTGTCCACATGGTGAAATGACAAGATGAAAACAGCCTTTTTGAAAATCAAGCCTAACTTCAAGAAAACACACTGACCATATGAGAACAATATCAACAAAGGTTAATGCATAGGCATGACATTATAATCTGTATATGACTGGGAAAAATAATCTGATAAATTTGTGTGCCATACTTTTTGACCGAGAAGCCCTCAAAAGTGGTAGTGTCATTTCACATATTGAATCTATAGCCATTTTCACAGCTTTGGAGAGGAAGAATTACACAAGGTACATCTGATCTGATTTGATTTTTGAATTCTACAGGAAAATGCATTTCTTTTCACATAGTTACACTAATGTGTGTGGAATACTAAAAGAGCCAGCAATGTCGGAAGTTGAGCAAATGGCTTGTTCACCAGAATTCCTAAAATTACCTGAAATTTCAAAGGGCTGTAGTTTTGGAGCTATTAGTGATACAGACTTAATATTTAAGATTTATACATAGGTTGGATGTACAAACAGCTGTGATTTTTTCTTCAGATTTTTTGGAGAGGGTGACTGTCGGCCATTTGTTGATTTGACACGGAATGACCCAGTGGGACTTTGGTGCAATGGTGACTACCATTCCATATTCCATTGCATTGCCATAGATAGATAGCACTGTGCTGGACATGCGTATGCATATAGTTTCCTAGCAAAGTACACACGCAGGATGTCATGCAATACATTTCCCTGAGAGAAAGTGTGCAGAAAATAAAGATGTTGACGTTACGAAAGAGAAGAGATGGATTAGTGTGTGACCCAAAAAAAAACACCTCTGTATACTAGGCGTTGGCAGAAGTGTCAATCCCTGACACAGAAAATAAAAACCTTGCCAATATTTGATTTTTTTTAACCAGATGGTCCTATTTAGCACACTGGGCAAATGGGTAGAGCAGGCAGATAGATCAGCTAATTAGTGAAATCGTCGTAAGTGCAAAGGCAGAAGAAATACGTGGCAGGATTTTTACTTTCCGAAACCGGAATACCTCCGAGCTTTGGTTTATCTTTAAAGCATACTGTACCAGTGCCTTGTGCATCAGAGGGTCGTACAGTATTGTTTATGCTGCTCTGTCTCCCCCTGCAGGTTACGTGCAGAGCAACTGGACCTGCCACTTCTCCATCCTATTCCGGATAGTGATGCAGGTGATCATGTTCATGTTTTTTGTGTCGTGCGAGATGGGCGCGCAGACGGTCGTCTACTGCGCCGTCTCGGACTCGGTCACCGCCAACAACGGCGGCTACTTCATCGACTGTCAGCCCGCCAAGCTGCGGCCTTTTGCCAAAGATGCTGGGGTGGCCAAGAAACTTTGGGAAGCCAGCGAAAGACTGGTTCGGCTAGCCTGATGGAACCCACTCGAACATTCACCAATTTTTATCAAGTATTATTTATTACATAACTGATGTGTCTGATTACATTGTTTGTGTTTTTGTTTTTCTACATTGATGCTTCATTGTGAGAGTGGATATGCATGGTGGTTTCGATTAAAAAAACTCGATTTAAAAGCTTCACTGAGGGTTCCTGTCTGGTGATTACATTAGTCATGCAGAGGAAGAGAGAGAGAGAGGAGAAGGGAGAAGCGATGAGCGGTCATTTGTGTGTTATTTTAATAGTCATTTTATTGATAACACTTTGAACACATTGCCTTAAGTTTGGGAACACAGAAAGCATGTTTGTAGAACAGAGTAGTAGTCATCGTAAGAATCAGAAATAGCGAATAATGCCTTTTTTTAAATTACAGGAGCCCAAACAGACAAAAGGGAAAATTGTGTAGACTCAACTTTTCGAGGAAACCTTTATTTTTTTATACAAGTTTTTATTCATTTATTTTTTAAATATTTTTTAAATATTTTTTGCTTTGTGTTTTCTTTAAAAGAGAGGAGCCTGGTGAAACAAATGCAGGACTGAAATAAGATGAATTAGCTCAGTGTTGTCCATGCAGGCTTACAGGACTGATAGACCGGGACTTTATATAGCTCTAAGTGTACAATAATCCCCACGTCAGCTGTTTTTAATCTTATTTGTAACCCAAGGGTTCATACTACTGACAAAAAGAGTTTGATGTGTAGGGAGGGCTGTAGTCAGCCAAAATAGAACAACTACATTATCTCCAATGGCGCAAACAGGTACTGGGACAGTTACTAAGAAAGGACTACCCTATTTTCCTAGTGCCTAAAACACTGCCAGAGGGGTTCTCTAGGTCACAGACAAAGGGGAGGTGGGTGGGGCCTTTAAATTGATTTGTAGTCTATAATTAAACAACCAGACGGGCAAATCTGCAAACCTACATTCTTCAGTTCAGACACTGACAAGATGTAGATTGCTCTGCTTACGCCTGTTACAGTAAGTCCAGCAATATGTGCTTTTTTACCTAGTGGCAGGTGGGGGTCCCTACAGAGCAGCACTGCTGGGAACTGTAAATCTTTCCTTTTACTTTATAGTATTTATACATTAAAATGGCCTTGGAAAAGAAGCATAGTAACATGTTTATCAGAACTTGATAACTGACACTACAGCCAACCTGCACAGATAACAATGAGCTTTCGTTTTTTCCCCTTTTGTATAAAATGGCATGCCAAAGAATAGTTATAATAACACTCTTATCATAAGTCACCTTCATCTTCATCACTGTAATAAGCATTTACAGCATCATCGTCATGGTAATAGTAATCTCGAGACAAAAATATTTTATGCACTTAAAAAGCTCAGAAAATAGATAGAGAAAGGTTCAGTTAACCAGCATTCGATAGAAAATAAAAAGGTAAAAGGAAGGAAAAAAAATTCAAACCACCAAACCTAGTGTCCAGTTGACTTGTCATGCGAAGAAATATCAGCTACAGGCGCTTTGTTAATCTTTAAAATGCTGTATTGTCTCTTCTTTAGTAAAGTGTATCTGGACTCTTTGAGAAAAAATGCTTTTCAATGTTGAACACACTGAGAAGAACATAGGTACATTTTTACATGCTGTTTTTTTTTCATAGATTTTCTATCTTTTTTTTCCCCTAGGGGTTGTATGCTGGAGCATGGGGGATGGAAAGGCGTCAGGAGGGGCAGGGGAAAGGTTGACTAGGTGCTAACAATGATTTGAAGCCTTTCGGTTCTCTTCCTGTCTGAAGACAGAGCAATATCTCCAACAGCAATAGCCAATCACACGATGAGTCCCGGAGACAAACATACAGCACAGTCTGTATTTTCACACCAGGACACAAGGCTGAGAAAGGCAACACTAAAAAAATGAGTATGATATGGATATGATATGGCTCTTATGGCTGGAGAGGAGAAGATGGGGGTAGGAATATGAGGGGTGAGATGTTTCTATGGCTGAAAATTAAATTGTTTAGTTAGACTTGTTTCGTGTGTGTGTGTGTGTGTGTTTTTTTTTTTGCATTCTCAGTCTGTGTACAGGGCTTTGACACTGAAGCTCCCTTTTGTTTTAAAAAGAAATAAAATAGAAAAAGAGGAAACACACACGCACACACACAATATTGTTCTCAGTAGTAGTACAGGCTCAAACAAAAACACACACATCAGCTTACCAAATGCGGAGCTGAACAGAAGGTGGTAAATGAAAAACATACCACGGTCCACTGAATGAAAACGTTCACATACAAGTTAAAAGCTGTACAAGGGACGGAGAGGAAAAACGAAAAAAGAAAACAAAAAATCAAGACATTTAAAAACAATCACTTCAAGATGTAAGATAAAACAATAAGTTAATAAATAAATAAATAAAACCTGAGGACAAAACTGACAGTCGGCTGGAGATGACCCTGAGGCGGTCCGGTTTGGGAGGTCGGTCGCTCCAGCAGTGGTCACTACAAATGGATTATGGCAAAAGAAATGTCACAAACACATTGCCCGCACCATCCAGATCCAGCATGTCAGTCCCGTCACCAGCAGAAGCTCATTCGCGGTGGAGTTCCGCCGGACAACACATCTCAACAAAGCTGTGGCCATAATGGATAACGGAGTTGATTTAAGCTCCCTCTTCTCTTGTAAAAGCAGAAATATCGCTCTATCATCTCCCTCTGGGGCTCAGTCCCTTTGTAACCTACACTTTGTTTTTGTTTATCTCCATCACAGACAGCTTTTTGGGAGGGAAGCCGCAGAAAAACCTTGACGGCTTTTCCCCTCATCAAAACACTTGCATGTCCGCCCTCCCTCCCCTCCTCACCTGTCATACACACCGGACAACCAGCACCAGAGGTTGAAGCATCTCCAGGCTCTGATCCGGCTCTGATCCGGCCGTGCTCCAGCCCGGCTCAATGGGATCTCCAACCTGACCTATAAGTCATTCATGCCTTTCGTTCCACAGGCAACACATACCTCAAACCAAAGGGGCTTTCCAAAGTACTCACGTTAGTATGACACGTTAACTTTCCCCTTCTCTAAAATGGGCCAGAGTGAAGCAGATACCGGTAGGCCCCTTAATGTCCTTCACTTCGTCGGACACTCAAAACAACTGAAAACAAATATCTGCACCTGCTTCAGAGAGCAGTACAAAACAAAACGTCCTCCCCCTTCCCTAAACCCACACATGCACACAAAGCTGGTAAGAATAATCATGGTTATGACAATAAGTTGATATTAATGATATTAAAGACGAAAAAATTAAAACAGAAAAAAAAAATAAGGAGAACTCAAAATGTGAAGTCACTCCAGCGTAAGTAACAAGAGTGCTGATGCACTGTGTGATCAGCCTTTGCACTCATGACATCACTTCCTGCACAGAGCCCCGACATTCAACATCGTGCAACCCTGAAGAGAATACTGTACTCCTGAACACATACACACACCACACACACACCACACACACACACACACACACACACACACACACACACACACACACACACACACACACACACACACACACACACACACACACACACACATACACACACACAGACATACACATACACACCCTCAGTTTCATCCTTTGATCTCTTACACCTTAGATAACAATTGGAGGCAGAACTCTCTAAGCTGAGTGGTCCTTCTTTGCAGTGCTGAGATATGGTTTCATTCGGGCTGTAGATACACACATCCGCCACATGTCTGGACGTGATTCTGTAAAGCCACGAAATGACTACTGCAGGGGAGGGATATCTCCTGCACAAGGATTCAGATATGGATCCATATG
>CM050217.1:25197500-25225000 GCA_027475355.1 Coilia nasus
ACACACACACAAACACACAATCACACACAAACACACAAACAGACCAGATGGTGCAGCATATCACTTCATAGCCATGCTTTCCACAACAACCCATAACAGTAGACTGTATCATGTGTTATGTATACGGCCACATACAGACCCTTGTCCCAGAACACCCATCTATCCTACACAGCTACACACACACACACACACACATAGCACAGTCTCTGGGGTTTGGCATGTTCGCGTGGCAAAGTGTGCGAGCTGCTTAGCCGTGCCGAGTGGACGGACGGCTCTGCCGTGCGGCGTACTCACACTGGGCGGCCAGGGAGGGGCTGGATGGGGGGGGCATGGGAGAGGGGTGAGTGGCGGGGGGTGTGGTGGTGGTGGCAGGAGCGGCGCGGGGCGAGGGCGCCCCCTCTGGCTCTGGGTGGGAGTGCGGCTGGGGCTGGGGCGGGGGCGGGGGCTGGGGCGCTGCCGCCCGTCTCATGCCGCTCAGCACGTCTGTCAGGTGGGCCACTGGGGGTTCGGGGGAGAAGGTGAGGTGTGGGGATAAAGAGGACGGAGGAAAGGAAGGAGTAAAGAGGAAAGAGAGAACAAAAGAAAGAAGGAAGAGGAAAAAAAATGCAATAAAAAAGTAAGGGATGGGAAAAACTGCACAGAGAATGAATGACAGTACTGTGGTTAGACATGAAGCAAACCTCAGCTGAAATACTGTGACTTTACTGTGACTCTCAGACAAAATGAGACAAAGAGAGAAAGACAGAGATGGAGAAAGAGAAAGGAAAGGAAGAGAGGAAAAGAGAAAGATACGGATAAAAAGATGCTAACAGGAAACAGCAGAACAGCACAAAACAACAGGGAAATGAAAACAGCAGGACATTAAAATGGGATAGCTACACATGCTGTACACATAAACAGATCTTCAGTGGAGTTATGAATCACCTGTTAGCTGTTATTATAGTGAATCTCAACTGTAGAGTCACTGACCTGAATCACATACAGGTGCTCTAGGTGAGTAAGTAATACTATCTCGATATGATGACTATGATTTGTGTGTGGGGTGTGTGTGTGTGTGTGTGTGTGTGTGTGTGAAGTGTCCCTGATCCGGAAAAACGTACTTAAGGCACACCTATCTCTTTTTGTGCACCTACAGTAGGCTGCACTAACTTTGCCATGCCTTTGTTTACTCTGTGTTCCCCTACACCTCTGTTAGCTTGTTGTGCCCTCCTTTTGTAAGTCGCTTTGCATAAAAGTGTCTGCTAAGTGTAATGTAATGTAAAGAGTAGCACTCTCTAAGTAAGTACATAGTGTCTAATACCCTCTCATAAGTAACACTGCTTCTCTGAGTTCCAAGTAAAGCTTTGGGCATCCCTGGCAGGGGAGTGGCTGAGGTGAGGTGTGGGGCAGGGGAGTGGGTGAGGGGCAGGGGAGTGGGTGAGGGGCAGGGCAGGTGAGGTGAGGTGAGGGGCAGGGGAGTGGGTGAGGGGCAGGGGAGGTGAGGTGAGGGGCAGGGGAGGTGAGGGGCAGGGGAGGTGAGGTGAGGGGCAGGGGAGTGGGTGAGGGGCAGGGGAGGTGAGGTGAGGGGCAGGGGAGGTGAGGGGCAGGGGAGGTGAGGTGAGGGGCAGGGGAGTGGGTGAGGGGCAGGGGAGGTGAGGGGCAGGGTAGTGGGTGAGGGTCAGGGTAGGGGCAGGGGAAGTGAGGTGAGGGGCAGGTGAAGTGAGGTGAGGTGAGGTGTGGTGCAGGGGAAGTGAGGTGTGGGGCAGGTGAGGTGAGGAGAGATGAGGGGCAGGGGAGTGGTTGAGGGGCAGGGGAAGTGAGGTGAGGGGCAGGTGAGGTGTGGGGCAGGTGTGGGGCAGGGGAAGTGAGGTGTGGGGCAGGTGAGGTGAGGTGAGATGAGGGGCAGGGGAGTGGTTGAGGGGCAGGTGAGGTGAGGTGAGGGGCAGGTGAGGTGTGGGGCAGGGGAAGTGAGGTGAGGGGCAGGTGAGGTGAGGGGCAGGTGAGGGGCAGGGGAAGTGAGGTGTGGGGCAGGTGAGGTGAGGTGAGATGAGGGGCAGGGGAGTGGTGGAGGGGCAGGGGAAGTGAGGTGTGGGGCAGGTGAGGGGCAGGGGAAGTGAGGTGTGGGGCAGGTGAGGGGCAGGGAAAGTGAGTTGAAGGGGCAGGGGAAGTGCTGGCCCGGGCATGCAGTACTCACTCTGCATGGGGTTGACGGGGGCCTGGGGTGCGGGAGGGGGCGGGGAAGGGGCGGAGAGCACCGCCGGGGGCGAGGCTGCACCCCCATCACCGTCGGCCATTGGTCCGGAGCCACGCCGCACAGACCCCAGCAGGTCCGAGAACTTGGTCGCTGGATGGACAGACGGACGAATGGAGGAGGAAGAGGATGACGGGGACAATGAAGACCGTGACGTCAGGATGTGACACAAAACAGGAAGGCGGGATAGGAGGAATGGGACCATTAGCATCACAAGGTCCGCACACAGAGAAGAGCATTGTGGGATAGCGTCACTGAAGGTGGTGGTGGTGCTGACTTACAGAAGACGGCTGGGGAGGGACCCTGGGCGGGGGTGCTGTCGTGCTGGGAGCTGTTAGTGGACTGGGCTCTGAGGGTGGCGCTATCTACACTCTTCCCTGAGACCAGCACGACCAGGAGAGCAGGGTGGACCAAGAGGAGGAGGCGAGGGAGGAGGAGAGGAATGAGAAGGATGCCAAGGATGAGAGGTGAAAGGAGAGAGAGAGAGAGAAGATGGAGACATCATGAAGATGTGGTGAGGATGTGGGGTGGTGGTAGGAGGAAAAAGCAGAGACAAAGAAGAGGGAACGGCTTTGATGGAGAGACCTGCCTGATTTGTCGTTCCTGTCACAAACACACCGGAAGTCCGCTTACCGTTTTGCTGGGTTTTGAGCGACATATCACCATGCATGTTGGTAGTGAGGATGGTTTTTCTGCTTTTAAAATGCTGCTGATAAGAGACCCTAGTGTCCCTTGTTGGGGACCAACTTCAGGAGCTCTTCAGGAACCTTTTCCGGAACCCTCCATTCTCCCATCAGATTAACCTGTTCTCTGGCTTTAGTAATATAATAGGAGTAGATCATGTACAACCACTGCACTATACAGCCTTTTATGTCTACTGACTATCAATGTAGGATTTGAGTATTGCAAGGTTCTCCTGGGCGAGGTCTCCTGGATTGACCGGATGACAACTGGAGGCCTTCAGATCAATATCAAGACAATGAAACTAATAAAAAGCTTCTACACATGAAGGGACGTGCAAAGCTTTGCCTAAAAATGTTTGGGTCACCGACTCAAAACAAACAAACCAAAAATAAAACCCATTTGAAGATTGTCAGCTTTTCAAAACGATTAAAATAACTTTCAACTGATGAACATGATTTTGTGCTTGCAGCTTTGCACAGATGTGTAAAATGTACATAATGATGCACACATCAGCGTGATACAATATATACGTATACTTCATTGTAATATAAGTCTATAATATCTGTATATTCACTTTGTTCAACGATTTGAAATATGCGAATTAAAACACCACAAGAATCAGTCAACAGTAATATATAATATGTAATTTCTGTATCCATGCGTAACTACTGTACATCATCATATTACCTTCCACTTAGATGATCAAAATAGTTAGCATTCCTGTGTAGCACTCGAAAAAGCCAAATGTTAAAGTGATCTTAAGTAGTTTTTGTCTTCGGTCGTCCTATGGGTTGGAAGCGGAATTGTCTCTTATAGAGAACTACAGAGAGACAGTCGGTCCTCCAAACTTATTTAGTGCAGGTACAGCCCATGGCAGGCAACAAAGTGAATTCAGAGGTGACTTTTATCCCTGTTATAAGTTGACGAACCACTGAAACGATTTTGGAAAAAATAATATTAAGATTGAAAAAACGACTTAGTGTTGCTTTAACATTAACCGACTCTGTTACCATCACTGAAACAACCTGCAGCTCTTGTCACTGCATTACATCCCCACACCATATTCCCCTCCACAACAACAACAAACAAATAAACAAACAAACAAATCAACATAAACAAAAAAAACCACTCCATGCCTTTTCTCACCGTTTTCCTCTGTTCTGTTCTGTCCTGTCCTTTATCCTCTCAGAGGGGAGCTAGTCTGTTTCTCACTGTGCTGCTGTCATCGGTGCCCAGTCGACTGGCCCTGAGCTTAAGCCTCAGCCCTGCGGCCCTCCACCACCGGGGTTATAAATACACCAAGGTGCCCTTGGCCACAGGACCACAGGAGAGCCAGCTGTGGGTTCCAAAAATCCCTGATCCTACCCACCTAACCCACCCCGATCACTGGACAGGGCAGCTAGCTTTAGGCCCCCCAGGCTCCAGCATTCCCCAATCCCCCTTTATGGTTCTGCTACACTCCTATCTAACTTCCTGGGAAACCGCTGGAGTTAACCTGGTGCCCACAGTCCCAGCTGTCCCGTGTGGTTAGGTTCTTTCAAACCCCTGCTGATTAGGCCACGTGTGACACACTATAAAATAAGCACAACAAATCTGTGTGTGTGTGTGTGTGTGTATGTCTGTGTGAGTAAGAAAAAAATGGACAACCCACCATAGTCAGGCTGTACATGATAATAATGGACAAGGTGGAGAGCCAGGCTAGCTAGCATGTCGTAGTATCTCCATTCATTATTGTATTTCACTACAGTACTCCATAATGCAACTTTACTAAGGGTCCTGATTGCCTCAACCAAATTTGTTGGTTTCCAATCACCTGTGATTGGTCAAAGACATGCTGAGCGGTTTTAAAATTCACACAAAGTATTCACTCATTAGTAAGTAAAACCTATGCCCAAGGAAGTGGAATGGTATGAAAGAGTCTGGTCCACCAAGCTAGAGACCAGCAACTCTACAGCGTAAAGGACACCAGTGATTTACAGAGAAGTGAAACACTCAACTGATTTACTGACATTCATATCAGTCCTAACAACTTCAGAAAGAGTTAAACAGTCACAATATGTGCCGTGAGGATTAAGAATGCAGTCTTCAAAGAGCCTTCAACAGAGAAACCTTAGTTAAGGCAGATCCATGGTGCCTTTTTAAATAGTGTATACTGCTTACTCTGACTTAATCTGCCCAGGTGTGTCACTAAATCGTACAGTTGAAGTAACCCCGAAAAGTTGCTTTACTGAGTTCACAATTAAGCTCTCCTAATAACATACCTCGACAAAGCTGGCTTGTTAGAGAGGAGAAGTGTGTAAGGCTGTAGACCAGTGCTTGTCAAACTATGATGCCAAGTGGCCCCAGTTGTGTTAAATTATAATTCTTCTTAAGCTAATTTATGTAATTAATCTAATTTATTCTTTCTTAAGCTACTTGTACGACATGCATATCATCATCTTCATGTTATTCCCTAGTTAGGTCTGTGATGCTGCACCAACTCCTGCATTTACATAGTCCAGTTAGCCTCGGATAGGGGGGAATGATCCTTGAGTTTTTTTTGAGGGGAAGTGGTTCTCGGTCTGAAAATCGTACAGAAACACTGCTGTAGACAGAGAGAGAGGGCAGTGCCTTGGCCCTCCATTGAACTCTGCCGTCTGTACTGAGGACCCTGATGATCTGACCCATACACAGGGAGTGACTGTGGTGTGTGGTGGGTTCTTTAGTTGAGGTCAGTTGTGAAGTGTTTTTCACCATGGTGGACAACTCAAGGGTGGGGCATAACCATTGTGTCCTTCTTTGGGTCCCGTGTGTGTATGTGTGTGTGTGTGTGTGTGTGTGTTTGTGTCTCACCTTTCACATCCTCATCCTCCACTGTGGCATTGCTGCTGTCTGATGACTCCTGTGAACGCAAAACACTCATATCATAATCAGATATAAATGGGACTGATTCTCCCATGCTCTTTCACACACACGCACACACAAATTACTGCAAGTGCAAGGCAAACTCTGAGCATTTCCCCAGTTGATGTCTTGTAACAGAAAAGACACAGCTCAATTTAGGTGCTCACAAAATCATGACCCCTACAAATTTGTTTTATGACACCACAAAGATCAGTCTATCACACACGATATTACAGCAAAGACATTTCAGACTGGAGGCGCTTTCAATATAATAAGAGAGGACATTATGTACCAACTACTAATCTGTGGGTAAGTGACCTTCATGCAGAACACAATGCAATGCATTAATGCCACGATGTGAGAAACTATGGCGTTATTGTAAAGGCAAATGTAATGGTACCGCGGAGGAGATGAACAGAAGCGGATGTTGATTAAACACACTGGATTCCTGCATGCGAGAGGTCAATATCCACTCGTGTTCATCTCCACCACGCTCGCATTATTTTTGTCGTTAAAATAAAGCCATAAAAAAGTCACTTTTTCCATTTCCACTCACAATGCACATTCTCAGTTACAGTAAATCTTCCCTCTATGTTAATGAATTTGCCACAAAACACACATGGTGCACCCAGCTGAATTCACAAGCTTGATGTTGTGCCACCTGCTACTGACTGACAGACGCCCAGCCCTGCACAGTTACTTTTGGCTCTTTGGCTCCTAGTATACTTTGCAATGCTGATTACGAGTCCTGCTAACCAGAGGTTACTTTAATAGTACTTTAGTTAGTAGAGTACTTGATTTTTGACAAATCCCTACAAAATCTGGGCCAGACCAGAAACAGGTCTGGACTAGGACTGGACTGGACTGTACCAGATCAACACTGGACTATACCATCAAAACCAGGCTATACCAGATCAGCACCGGACTATACCATCAAAACCAGGCTGTACCACATCAAGAATGAACTATACCATCAAAACCAGGCTGTACCAGGTCAAGACCAAACTATACCATCAAAACCAGACAGTAACATATCAAGAATGGACTAAACCATCAAAACCAGGCTGTACCATATCAAGACCAGAATGTGTTTGATCAGGACCAGACTATGCTGGTCAAGACCAGACAGAGCTTGACCAAAACCAGACTGTATGGTGAAGACTGCAAACATGTCTTACATACAGCTTTCATCCAAAGCTTCATCTTACTGCAATCACACAGAAGAAGTGACTGATTACCCACTGAAGGGCACTTCACACACACAAAGGTAGAGAAACAAAAAGTATGTACAGCCCAACATCATTCCTGTGTGTGTGTGTGTGTGTGTGTGTGTGTGTGTGTGTGTGTGCGCGCGCGCTTGTTGAAGAAGAGTGTGCATGTTTTTTAAGGTCCGAAGGCAGGCAATCTGTCAGCATAGCAGCAGTAATCATTGGGGATAATGACTCCCATAATAACTGGGACAACTCTCCTTTTCTTGTCTCTTCTTTCTGTCTCCCTCCCAGACTTGTCCTCTTCTCTCTCTCTCTCTCTCTCTCTCCCTCTCTCTCTCTCTCTCCCTCCCTCCCTCTCCCTCTCTCTCTCCCTCCCTCTCCCTCTCTCTCTCTCCCTCCCTCTCTCTCTCACTCTCTCTCTCTCTCTCTCTCTCTCTGTGCTGTGTGTGGTTGTGGGTTGTGTGTGCATCTGGGAGCGGGCGACCAGAGGGCAGAATGTCTGTCCAACAGCCCGGGTAGAGGAGCATATGGGAGCAATAGGGGGTAACAGAGACGAGAGGGGGGGGAGAGAGAGAGAGAGAGAGAGAGAGAGAGAGAGAGAGAGAGAGAGAGAGAGAGAGAGAGAGAGAGAGAGAGAGAGAGAGAGAAATAGAGAGAGAGAGAGAGAGAGAGAGAGAACTAGAGAGGGAGAGAGAGGGAGAGAGAGAGAAGAGGAAAAACCCAGGGGAATAAAAAGATAAGTGGGAAAAAACAAAGTTAGGCCAAAGAGATTGAAAAAGAAAGAGAGGCAGAGAAAGAGAGAGAAAGAGAGGGAGAGAGAGGGAAAGAGAGAGAGAGCAAGAAAGAGGACAGAATAGTAAAGGGGGTCAGACGGGAAGACTCGTGTGTGTGTGTGTGTAGGAGAAACCCGGGGACAACAATGAGAAGGTAGGAAAAGGTACCAAGACAGATTGCAGGAAAACCAAACAATGAAGTGTGTGTGTGTGTGTGTGTGTGTGTGTGTGTGTGTGTGTGTGTGTGTGTGTGTGTGTGTGTGTACATGTATGAGTGTGATATGTTGTGGGACATACTGAGCGCATCAACGAAAGAGAGCTGAATTACCAACTCAGCCCACTAGATTGACCTCAGGTGAGTCCCTCAGCACTCTTACTTATACACACACACACACACACACACACACACACACACACACACACACACACACACACACACACACACACACACACACACACACACACACACACACACACAGCAGGAGCAGCAGCAGTAGCTCATTTCTACCTGCAGTAACCCTGCCTAAAGGCATTACGTAAATACTCTACTACAGCTCTACAAAGCTGCAACTACTGCCAACAACCACAAGAGGGCCCTGCTCCCCACGAGAGCAAATAGCCGCAGAGCGAACCTAATCCAATGGTGAAAAAGGAGAGGGGGCATTAGGCAGAGTTTCCTGCCACACTACTGCCCTCTGAGCTGCCCCCTCCTCAGGAGAAACACAGACAGGGACATGGGGTAAGACACAAGGCATGTGATATGTGTGACATCACGTTAATCTTGCTCTTTAAAAAACAACTACAAACAAAAAACATGTGCACACACACACATACACACATGCACGCGCACACACACACACGCATGCGCACACACACATGCACACACAAATATATTCAAGTGTTGACCTATTGGATTAAGAGAAATGGACTGGCTTACCATTTCCTAACATGCGATATCATATAGGCAAAGACTTGCCTAGGTGTCCCCTGCCCAGCAACTCAGGACTCTTTTTGTGCCCCCCCCCCCCCCCCCTTATTCGCCTTATTGGTATATTGTCATACCGGTTCTTTAACCCACTGTAACACCATGTGCCTACTTGTTCATTATTGCCCATATTGGGTGCCTGTATGTATATTGTATATTGTATATTGTTGTCCCTACTGTGCAATACAAGTACACATACTTGTTTAGTCTATTGTATTTATTGTATTGTATTACGTTCTGTGTTATGTGTATAGAGAGCTAACATCTGCCGGAGTCAAATTCCTTGTATATGTAAGTATACTTGGCCAATAAAGCTGATTCTGATTCTGATTCTGATTTGACACCATTTACTTTATATGCGTAGGGTTGTTTCACTATTTCTCTCCATGTGTTCTTGCCACCGTACTACGCAGCGGTGTGCCACCATGCTCTTTTCTCCACACCTCAGCAACCCCCGCATCCCAATTAGTTTACATTACTCAACCCCTACCCCCCCCCGCCCTCCGCTCCTTATGTGAAAGGCCATTGTGTGTCATTAGTGTTTGAGTGTATGGGAGTGTGTTTTTCTGTTTGTGCTTTGTGTGCAGATGCTTGGGAATGTGTGTATGTATGTGTGTGTGTTCATGCATGTTTTTGTATTTGCAAAGGTGTGTTTGTTGTGTGTGCCTGTGTGTAACTGTGTGTGCACTCGCATGTGTGTGTGTGTGTGTGTATGTGCGCTAAGCAGTTGAGATAAGCGCATCAACACTGTAGCTTCAGAAGGAGAGATGGCACAAATGCCCCGGAGACTCCGTGTCACTTTCCCACAGAAAAAGACATATATATACTCTCTCTCTCTCTCTCTCACACTCTCTCTCTCTTTCGCTCTCTCACACACACACGCACGCTTACTATATATGCTGACAGGAGCAGCCATGCATAATAGCCTGATAAAGACACATCCATCTAGGAGATCCTAACTCTCTCACACACACACACAGATCAACAGTATTAGGAGTGCAGTAGAGACAGGATGCAAATGTGCACACACACACACACACACACACACACACACACACGTATAATGTCATGCTCAATGGGATGCGTGAAGGTTGTGGAGAGGATGAAGCATGAGTACCTTAATCCCATCCACTGGATTATGGATAACAGTGGTCTGAGGTTCCTATGGACCAGAGAGCAAGAGAAAGAGAGAGAGAGGGAGAGAGGGAGCAAGAGAAAGAGAGCGAGAGAGAGAGAGAGAAAGAGAGAGAGAGAAATAGAGAGAGAGAGAGAGAGAGAGAGAGTAGAAGAGAGAGAAAAATAGAGAGGGAGACAGAGAAAAAGAGAAAGAGAGAGAGAGAGGGAGAGAGAAGGAGAGAAAGAGAGAGAGAGAAAGAGAAGGAGAGAGAGAGTAGAAGAGAGAGAGAAATAGAGAGAGGGAGGGAGAAGGAGAGAGAGAGAAAGAGAGAGAGAGGGAGAGAAGGAGAGAGAGAGAAAGAGCGAGAGAGAGATAGAGAGAGAGAGAGACAGACAGACAGACAGACAGAGAGAAAGTAGGCGAGAAGGGGGAGGGAGCAGCAATAAAAGAGGGGCAGAGAAAGACAGAGAGGCACAGGTACAAGAGAGACAAGGTCAGAAAGAAATGCAAAGAAATAAGGGAAGAGAGAGAGAGAGACAGAGAGAGAGAGAGAGAGAGAGAGAGAGAGAAAGAGAAGGAGAGAGAGTAGAAGAGAGAGAAAAATAGAGAGGGAGACGGAGAGAAAGAGAAAGAGAGGGAGAGAGAAGGAGAGAAAGAGAGGGAGAGAGAGAGTAGAAGAGAGAAAGAGAGAGAGAAAGGGAGAGACAAGGAGATAAAGAGAGAGGAGGGGGGGAGAAGAAGAGAGAGAGAGCAAGAAAGAGGAGAGAGAGGAAAGGGAGAGACAAGGAGAGAGAAAGAAAGAGAGAGAAGGAGAGAGAGAAAGAGAGAGAAGGAGAGAGAGATAAAGAGAGAGGAGGGGGGGGAGAGAGAGAGAGCAAGAAAGAGGAGAGAGAGGAAAGATGAAAGAACAATTGGGCATGAGATATGCAGGGATGGCAGGAGGAGGAGGAGGAGTAAATCAGCTGCAGCTGCAGGAAAAGAGAAAGCTGGTTATTCTTCACTCCGCAACCTGTGGGGGTGGAGGGGGGAGGAGGGGTAGAAGAGCTAAGCAAAGTACCTTTACATTTTTTATTTCTCTATTTCTCTCTCTTGCTCAGACAACACATAAAGCACATACGGAACAAACCTACTCACACACATACACACACACACACACGCACGCACGCACGCACGCACGCACGCACGCACGCACGCACGCACGCACGCACGCACGCACGCACGCACGCACGCACGCACACACACATTAAAGCACTCTCCAAGGTACACACCTCTGCCCCCTTGGCACACAATAGACCAGAAAGGGCTCCTATCACACACAAACACCATGTGATATGGGAAAGGCCACGCCACCTTATTTCCTTCTCAATCCCATCTGGAGCTCACAGATAGGTGTTGTTCTTCTAGTCAGAGGCCACACCACAAATCAGCTAATTAATATTTCATATGTTACGAGCAGAATACAGCTAGGTCTCCTGCTACGGAGTACGCGTGCGTGTGTGTGTGGGGTAGCATGCGGGTGTGTGCACATCTATGTATGTGTGTGTGTGTGTGTGTGTGTGTGTGTGTGTGTGTGTGTGTGTGTGTGTGTGTGTGTGTGTGTGTGTGTGTGTGTGTGTGTGTGTGTTGTGCTTTGACACTGATCTTTCCAGTAGATTTATGCAAAATCTCCATGCATCCCTCCTCCTGACTCATCCTTCATGTTAATCTCTCTCTCTTTTCTCTCTCTCTCTCTCTCTCTCTCTGTCTCTCTCTGTGAGTGTGTGATGTGATGGGTGATGTGAGGGGATTTCCCTGCACTGGCTCTTATGGGCAGAAAGGGGAGATGGGCATTACATGAGCCCTAATGTCCCACCCTTATCCCAGAGTGTTAATATACCACTGCCTACATGGAAGGTGTAAATTGCCTATGGTATGTGTGTGTGTGTGTGTGTTTAAAGAAGAACTTCGACACATTTAAACCATGAATATACCTGCTGTCATAGGTCTTCACATATAGTTGGTGGCCAATGAATGAAAAAACAGTCGGAGGAACGTTGATGGAGATTTCCCAGTAGCGCTGAGATTGGTCAGGCCAAGCCTGAAGCCAAGCTATGAAGGCAGAATTCAAATGTCGAAGATGACAGTGTTTTTGTGCTACTTTAAGATGTTGTACAGTACATCTCTTTTGCAACGCAGACAAGTGCCATAGGAAGACAATACTATGTAATGGTAAACAAACTGTGTAAAACATGTTTTTTCCAGCAGGCTGTCACATACATCTGTTGACTGTTGACCACGTAGTGTTGTCTTTGTAAGGCTGTTGTCCATGTTGCATGCAATGTCTACGTGAATAAGTGTGTGCAAGTATCTATGTGTGTGCATCAGTGTGTAGTTATCTGTATGTGTTTGTAAGTGAGCTAGAGTCTGTGTGTGTGTGTGTGTGTGTGTGTGTGTATAGTAGTTGAAATGTCACACGCCACACATTGCGGTACATTTACCACCCACCGCCACCCTGCCTCTCGCTCTCCAGGAAGTCACACTCTCCTGTGACCAATCAGCAGCCAGCTATCTCCGGCTCGCGCATTATGATGTTGGTGTCGCTGCAGCAACAGTTGCCCCGAGCAACCGGTGACATCGGCAGCCGCGGGTTAGACTCTACCTGGTGCCCAAAGAAGGACTAGTAAGAACTACGAGTGGCTGACCGAATTCTGCCATACATCCTTTACGATTCAGATGCCATTCCAGAATCCATGTTTAGTGCATCGGCGCTATGACGCGAAATTAATGTTTTTCATCACATACAGTGAACATCTCCCCACGAACCACTTGCTCCCAACCCTAAAACTGTGCTGTACAAATCTGCTTTCTGTAGGCGACCCAGGCTTTGAGTGTTTTAAAGAAACCAAAACAAATGCAGCAGAATAACATGAACACAATGACCTATTACTAACAAACCATTACTATGTCCCTTTACTGCAAACTACACAACTAATAGTAACATATTTAAGATTTAATTGCAACTACTTAAACTGAACTAATTAATATAATTTATCTTTAAATGGGATTTGTTTAACTATTAACAAAACTATTTAATGTAAAATGAACCAATGTCTTTTTGAAGGTAACAGCTGATAAAGGGTGGGAGGTTTCACTAAAATTATGTCTTCCCAAGAAACACTTCCACCGTGTGCAATGGATAAAGACCCACCCAAAAGTTATGGTGAAAGAAGTGGGAGGGCAGGAGAAAGAACAAGTCAACCTAAGACAATAGCTCATGCCTGAAGACAGCACTCATCCCTTCATATCCCCTTCAAGGTCATGGCACTCAATATATGTCAGTATGGGCCTAACTCCTCTCTGACATGCACACACACACACACACACACACACACACACACACACACACACACACACACACACACACACACACACGTGTGCTAGGGCAACTATGATGGATCCTAAAAATATGCTGATATATTGCTCCATGTGTTAATAGCTGTATATATGAGGGAGCAGCTGTGATGCCAACCATTGCTGGGTCATCTATCAGACCAGTGTCCAATGTGTGAGTCTGTGTGTGGTGCGTGTGTGTGTGTGTGTGAGAGAGAGAGAGAGTGTGTGTGTGCGCGCTACGGACACCAGGCCAGTATTCAAAGATAAATGTCTCACTTGTGTTGCGTGACACTCTGACAAGCTCAAAACATAAAAATCAACATCGCACCTAACACACAACACAAAACAGTTCAGCTTCTGTTACAACAGCATTTACTACCATTTAATAACACGTAGCCTTTAGTCAAAGGGCAGGCTGAATGACAATACGTATCAGTATGTAATGAATGATACTCTGAGCTGATGACTTATGAGTAGCCTATGCAATGGTCTTTATTTTTAACTTCTCTGCAGTGACCCTAGTTTAAGTGCCAAGTGCCTAATGTGTTAGTGCTGTTCTTCCCTCTGCGTAGTAGGCCAGTTGTCCATCTATCAGACTGTTGGCAATGCATTGGTATATAGTTAGACTCTTAACACTACATGACGTTTACAGAAATGTGTCTGCGTACTTAGACAGCCCACACGCACACACGCACGCGCACACACACACACACACACACACACACACACACACACACACACACACACACACACACACAAACATACACACACGCACACACACACACACACCTCCTCACAGGTACCACAGCTATATGGATCAGCTGCTGTGTCAGACTCACCTTTACCTCGCTTGCTCGCTCACTCACACACACACACACACACACACCTGTGAAAACACCCTGAGGAGTAGGGGATGGGGAGGTTATTTTGAGCCCGCTCTCTCCCTTAGGCTAACCTGATAATAGGGCTCGTTCGCCAGCGATCCGCCTGCTCATGACTCATCATCAGAGAGACGATACTAAATGTCACAATCCTGACCCCAAACAGAGTGACCTACCTTCAAACACACACACACACACACACACACACACACACACACACACACACACACACACACACACACACACACACACACACACAAAGCTTATTAAAAAGCATGTGGGGTGGACTACTCCACACACACACACACACACACACACATCAAGGATACACTCTGCCATACAGACCAACACGGGCCATTGCAGACATGATTACATACGCGCCATCAAGTCTGGACGACCACAGCCAACCATTTTAAAGGTCGCGACACAAAAAAAAAAAAAGAATAAGTTGTTGGATGATGTTAAACACCCGTGCACCCATCCACCTCAATCCCCACCCTCAAACACCTGGAAACACCATGACCATCACACAAAGGGGTTGGTGCACGGATGACTAACCACACAGCCGGACTGGCCGTGCCTGAGCCCCGATTCGTTGATTGACGGATGGCTTGACGAATGGACCACGGGAAGAATGGCGCCATCGACCGAGACGAAACAGTGAATGTGACAGGGAAGACGTAGGAGGACAGCGACGGGGAGGAGGAGGAGGAGAAATGATGAAGGGACAAAGGAGGAGCAGAGGAGGAGAAAAGGTGGAGGAGGAGGGGGGGTGAGCGAGGGATGGGTGGAGGAAAGGATAGAAGGAAAAGGATAAATACCAGAGCAGGAGAAGGGAGGTTTCCTTTGGGGCTGGTGACTATGCTGTTTTTCGTGCTGTTGGACTGGGGCTGTGTGGGGGAGGGAGAATAACACACAGGGTGAGGGTTATTCAGGTTAATAACGCACACTCACTCTCTCTCTCTCACTCTCACTCTCTCTCTCTCTCTCTCTCTCTCTCTTTCTCTCACTCTCTCTCTCTCTCTCTCTCTCTCTCTCTCAATACACAGGGTTAAAGAGTAGGGGCTATTCAGGCAAAGACGATCTGGGGTTAACTCATTCTCTCACACGTTAACCTTCACACACACACACGCGCGCACACTCTCTGTCTCTCACTCTCTCTCTCTCTTTCTTTCTCTCTCTCTCTCTCAACACACAGGGTCAACAAGTAGGGGTTATTCAGGCAAAGACGACCTGGGGTTAACTCATTCTCTCACACGTTAACCTTCACACACACACACACTCTCTGTCTCTCACTCTCTCTCTCTCCCTCAAAACACAGGGTTAAAGAGTAGGGGTTATTCAGGCAAAGATGACCTGGGGTTAACTCATTCTCTCACACGTTAACCTTCAGACACACACACACACGCACACTCTCTGTCTCTCTCTCTCTCACTCTCTCTCTCTCAACACACAGGGTTAAAGAGTAGGGGTTATTCAGGCAAAGATGACCTGGGGTTAACTCATTCTCTCACACGTTAACCTTCAGACACACACGCACACTCTCTGTCTCTCTCTCTCTCTCACTCTCTCTCTCTCTCTCCCTCAACACACAGAGTTAAAGAGTAGGGGTTATTCAGGCAAAGATGACCTGTGGTTAACTCATTCTCTCACACGTTAACCTTCACATGCATACTCTTTCTCTCTCTCTCTCCCTCTCTCTCTCTCTCTCTCTCTCTCTCTCTCTCTCTCTCTCTCTCTCTCTCTCTCTCTCTCTCGTGGTCATACACACACACATACATCCCAATAGTTAAAAAAACCTTGCATGTCTCATTCTCAGCAGAATATCATCGTGTTCTCCCAGAGACTAGGGATGGCAGGGACATACAGTGGAGGAAATGGAGTAAATGGCTGCTGTTAAATCACCCACTAAAACAAGCTCCCCCGGCTCGTCAACCGGGCTGAATAAATAGCTCGTCAGTGCCAATTAAGCTCGTTAAGCGCTGCACTGCGGGGCCTGGGTGACACGGGCAGGGCCAAATGCAAAGCCACTTAAGGGCCCTCAAGGGCGGGCAGTGAGTCAGCCAGTTGTTCAGCCTCACCTGCACTTAACCGTCACCTTGCCTCTACCAACCCCAACAGGGGCACTCCCCTTCCCGAACACTCAGAGACTTTCCCTCCCTCCCTCCCTCCCTCCCTCCCACATTGAGCTACATCCTTTGTATGAAATGTGCTATATAATGATATTCAGATATGCAGATTATTACTATAATGATTATTATTATTATTATTTGCTACCCAGTGTACCCTGGCAGTCTGCCTCCGTGTTTACCCAAGTTGCTGTCCAATGACTGACAGGTACATTATTACTATTAGTAAGCAAGGATAGATAGATAGATAGATAAATAAAGGATGATGAATGACTCAACTGTAGCTATCACCAGCTAACTGAGTTGTTTGTTTGTGTGATTATTTTGTTTTTTTTATTTGTGCTTTCATGGGATGGGGGGAGGGTTACATTTTTAGTTTTGGTAATTGCATTACTGTTGTTTACTTTCCTATTTACAGGTGAAAATCAAATAACAACTTTGTAATTTTACAATGTGAAAAACAGTTAGTACTATTATATATGCAAAAAAAAAAAATACACAGCTTGTAAGGAATGGAAATCTGCTGCAAAACGTTCAAGCATATCCCTTAGAATGAGCCCACTCACATCTGCATACAAACGCACACAAAAGCACACGTGCACAGACTTGCTACAGACACCTACTACAGCACTACAGACAGCGAAATGGGAGCTTGGGGAGACAGATGACTCGCAACAACACTACTGCCTACTCAGCAGGGACAGACACCCACACATGCTGAAGAAAGATATCACACCAGATTATGAATACAGATGTATGGGTGACTATGGAGCATGTTTCATTACAGCAACACACACACACACACACACACACACACACACACACACACACACACACACACACACACACACACAGACACTCACACACACACACACACACACACACACACACACACACACACACACACACACACACACACACACACACACACACACACACACACACACACACCACTGCTTCAGTAAAATCACAGAAGCACTTAGTCCTGCATATGTACTTGTAAGACCCATAAGACTGCTTTGGCTGGGTCCAGTGAGTCAAGTAGGTCGCTCAGTCAGAGAGTCACTCCACCAGTATACACACACACACACACACACACACACACACACACACACACACACACACACACACACACACACACACACACACACACACACACACACACACACACACACACACACACACACACTTGTCCTGGCAAGTTCCCCAGACCATACCCCTGTGTGGTTTGGGGGTGATGGGGTTGATGTAGTTCAAGCTGTTTCTTCGACTCACTGTAGGGACGACTCCACAGAGCCCTCCACTACCCCAGTCCACTGTGTGTCACATAATCTACACTACTCAAAACTATTAAGGGAGCAAGCAGAGTACATGTCGAGCTGTTGTACACCGGTTTTGACCTTGGCCTGGTTGTCTGGAATATTCCACAGTCTCTTGGTAACGTGTACAAAGCCGACTTATCACGCCAAGTGACACAGCGAAGCTAAGAGCGAACTCGTATGTGTGTGTACACATGTACAGGTGAATTTTTGCTTGTTTGCACAGAGGTGTGTGTGTGTGTGTGTGTGCATGGGTGTGTGTATTTAAGAAATTCTGAAGAGGCCAAAGAGGAAAACAAGTCCCTTGAAAGAGGCCAGCAGGAAGGAAGAAAAGGATTAGAAGACTGGAGGCTGAAGCTGACGAAAGAAGGGAGAAATGACAGTGTTGCGAGAAACAAAAGGTAAAGATGGACCACGGAAATGGACCCGGTCCGAAATTGGGCTGAACAAGCACCAGAACTGGGCCACCTCGGGGCCGCACAGAGAGCACAGCAGTGGGGAAGGAAAGAGGGGGAACGGATCACCAAGCTGAGGCTAAGGGCGCTGGGCTCACCATGTACTGAACTGTAGAGCTGGACTTCCTTTTCTGTGCTCCCCAGGCAGACGGATGGGAGGATGAAGAGGTGGACGGATACATGGACGGATGGACAGATGGACGGATGGACGGATGGATGAACGGTCGGGAACGAGGGCAAAAATAGGGACGAGAGAGAAAGATGGAGAGATGAGAGAAGGTGAATGCCATGTTGGGAGACAACAGTATGCACATCAAGACTAATCTTTCACATGACAACAAGATGGCAGAAATGTCTTAATCAAAGGCATACAAAGAGAGAGAGAGAGAGCGTATGTATGCATGTGTGTTACAGTGTTAATGTCTATAGGAACAGTAAGCAACAGGCTGCCAGAATAAGGGGAGAGGCTCTCTCTTTCTCAAAGTCAGCTGACGCTAAAAAAAAAGATTGCTGTCTCCTTGTGTCCTTGTGTGGTCCCAATTCACCTTTATAAAATTACACACTTTTACTACTTATAAGCCAATTGAGTGTCATACCTGATTGTGGCAAACCAACCAGTGTGAAGGCGTGGTGCTTACAACCCACACACTAATGTGCCACCTCTGTCTCACTGAAAAGCAAAGGGTAACTGACTTACTGCAGCGGATAGAGGTAAGATCTGCTAGCTACAAAGACAGCTCCAAAAGACCTACGAAGACTACAACTACAGAGACCTGTGAAGACCACAAAGACCTAAGAAGACTACGACTAAAAAGACCTACGAAGACTACAACTACAAAAAACTATGAAGACTACAACCACAAAAACCTACGAAGACTACAACTACAATGACCTATGAGGATTACAACTACAAAGAACTAAGAAGAGTACAACTACAAAGAACTACAAAGACAGCAACTACAAAGAACTACTGAAGTCCAACTGATTGTTTGCCTATTCCTTCAGTCAATCCAGTCTGTGGCAGAGTGATTTCTTAAAGTGTGCTGCCACTGGCTCTGAAAGCCTGTCATGTCCTGCAGTCAATCTCGTGCCACCCTACACAATACGTGACATCCAGCTTTGAGACGCGCTTTCAGCAGACAAACTTTGAGTGACAGCGGGAGCATTTAGGCTGCTGTTAAAAATGAATGTGAGTCTTACATAAAGCTAGACAGCCGAGGAGAATGAGGCAGAAGAAACAGAGAGGGACAGAGAGAGAGAGAGAGAGAGAGAGAGAGAGAGAGAGAGAGAGAGAGAGAGAGAGAGAGAGAGAGAGAGAGAGAGAGAGAGAGATGAAGTGAAGAAGGGTTGCATAAAGGGAGAAATCATATCCTCAAAATGGCTATGGGAGCATGCGGGGGAGCCTGTTGCTAGGCGATGGAGGGGGGGGGCAGTGCACAGCTATTTTTGTCTCAGAGTTTCCAGGGTTCAGGCTCATGACTATTCCTGGAGCCACAGCCACATTCCCCTCTAAAGTCCCTCGCACAGCCACACACACATACATACACACACACACACACACACACACACACAAACGGACATACACACACACACACACGGACATATACAAATGCACACACAAACACACCCTGCGTACAAGGCCCTGCGTACTCACTCACACATGCGCACGCACACACTTATGCACACACACACACACACACGCACGCACATACACATCCTGCCACACGCACATGCACGGCTCAGCACACACACACCCGCGCACACTTGGGCACACCCACACACAGAGAAGGCACAAATGTGTCTAAGCATACATACACATACACACACATCTACACAAACATACATGTATACTTTCACCTAGAAAGACACTTACGCTGTCTCTCCTGCACACACACACACTTGACTACTTCCGCATACACATTCACCCCAATGTACATCCATACACACAGCTTAAACACACACACATGTGCACATGCATCCGCACACAGTGAAACACCAAAAGCTGCACTCAGTGTGGAATTACACACGTACAAAGACACACAAACACACACATACACACACACAGATGCACGTATGCATATATTCCCACAAACACACACATACACACACACACACACAGATGCACTTATGCATATATTCCCACTAACACACACACACACACATACACACAAAGAGGAAAACAGAGCAGCGAGAGTCGACAGGCAAGGCCTGGAGTAGAGACGCAATTGAGCACCAGATGGAAATGCAGTGCAAAGATGAGAAGAAACGAGTGAGTTGGTACAGTACAACATGTGTGTGTGGGGGTGAACGTGTGTGTGCGCATGTATGTATGCGTGTGTGTATGACCACGTGTTTATGTGTGTGTGTGTGTGTGTGTGTGACAGAAAGAGCAAGACAGAAAATGAGGCAGATGGCATGAAAGGAAGAGGAATAGACAGAAAGAGTGAAAAAAAAAACACACACACACACACACACACACACCCTCTCACTTACAGATCCTTACGCAGACTTCTTACACATGCACATACAGTACATGCCCATACACTATCACACAAACAAATGTGCACGCACATACACACATACACACACACATGCGCGCACACACACACAGATACAAGCACACACACACACACACACACACACACACACACACACACACACACACACTACAACTATAAATGAGCTTGATGCTCTGCACTGAGTTGCAGTGTGTGTTGGTGCGAGGCACGCGGGAAAGGCAAATCTAAAATAAAACTGTCATGTCTCATTTCTCTGGCTGGCAGCGATACTCAATACAGCATCCCATTTTCCCTCTTCAGCATCCCTTTCTCTCTTTTTGTCTTTCTCATTCCTTTCCTCTCTTCTCTCTGTCTCTTCCTTACTTTCTCTCTCTATCACTCTCTTTCTCTGTGTATCTGTCACTTTCCTGTTTTCTCTTGTTTTTTCTTCAACTCTATCTATCTATCTATTCTTCAACCCTATCTCTGTCTGTTCCACACTTTCACTCTCTCTCTCACTCTCTCACTGTCGTTTTCCTCTCCTCCTTCACTTTTCCTTTTTCTCTGTCTCCCTCACACTCTCTTTTCCTCTCTCTCTCTCTCTCTCAGTCTCTCTCTGCTGGATGTATAGCTGATCTGAGGGGATGGGAGCTACTTTGGGGAATAAAGGGGACTTAAGACAGCTGAGGAGGGCCATGACGATAACTGGTGTATTGTAACGGGGCCTGTTTTACTCAAGCGCTGAGTTTTTTTTAAGCCAAGACTTTAAAAAATTAAAGAGAGCAAGCGGCAGAGGGAGACTTGAGCACTGATCTCACATTAGGGACCGGGGAGGAGTCATACCTCTCTTTCTCCCACACACACACACACACTCACACACACACACGCCGTCATACTCTCCGTCCGACACAGAGAGATATGCATACCAACACAGCGATATTCTCTATCTCAATTTCTCTCTCAAACACACACACACACACACAGACACACACACACACACACACACACACACACACACACACACATATATATATACACACAGACACCTGCAAGTAGACGGAAATAAACCATCTCCTCTATTTCCTCCCAGTGGGTAAAGTACGTATCATTCCCAGGGTGCCGAGCGGATGGAGCTCGTTTGGGTAAGGGGATCTGTGCGATGAGTCACCCCCTACCCCTCCACACACACACACACACACGCACACACACGCACATAGTGGGAGAGGACCAGCAGTGACCCAGCTATGGCAGCGAGACCGGTTACTGACCCCACCACTGCTCCCTACTCTATACTGTCTGACAGTGGTGTTTAACTAGCTGTGTCTCTGTCTGTGCCTCAGTGAGATTGTGTCTGACTTAAGTCTTGTATTTGCTCTATCTGTCTGTTGCTTAGTGATACTCTGTGTATAGACATGTGTCTGACTGTCTCTGTCTCGTACTCTGGCTTTAAATCTCTGGGTACCAGATTGCAATGATGTGCTGAGTGAAAAATCAGACAAAGAACAAAACTGAACTTTGCAATGTTATTGACAATTTAAAGGTGAATTCTGGAGTAGGATGAACTCAGGGGCTTGAGTTCTCTTGAGTGGAGTTGAACACCTCCTCGAGAGCAAGATACTTGACAGCTGATGGAAGGAATGTCATGTATGACCGTCCTTCGAGCTCACAGCCAAAAGGCTAATAGTGAATATGTCAGGGATCTGCAGCCAAACATATTGGTTAAACTCAACATTCCTTCAATTAACATAGTCTAGCTTTTGATTTGCCGTTTGACACACTGTTATGTTGAAAAAGACCCCAGGATCATATTACTCAGGAATTACACTTACAACTAGACATTTCGCTGGTTTCACTACCCATTCACAAGATCCCAAGCTCAAACACTTACTGATCTGCACAATGATCCCCCATGGCTCCCAAAAGGCAGGTAGGTCTCGTCCAAGAAGACACTTTCCCCATTGCCGGACTGGAGCACTTAACTTGTCAGTTAGATTAGGGCCAGGGGTCTCTGTCAGTGTGTCAGGTTGCCAATGAGCCTCTGCCTCTGATTGTGTCTGAGCGTGACACTGGCTCTAAGCTGTGCTGTGCTGTGCTAAGCTGTGCGGTGCTGTGCTGCTAAATGATTTAGGTGATTTGGAGCACTCAAGTCTATTTATAAAATCTTTCCAGAGAGGGAAGAAAAGTATTTTGTGTGAGGAGGTTAATGATACCAGAGATTAATATATAATTAATTTGGAGCTGAACATGAGAGGGACACTTGTACCAGCAACCTCACTGAGCCATCCATCTCTCTCTCACACACACACACACACACACACACAAACACACACTCAGTTTACAAATGTGATGAAACAGTCACACACACAGGCACCCAACAGCTAACAAACACATCACAGGACAACTCAAAAAAGCAAGAGCGAGGAAGAGAGAGAGAGCGACAAAAAGGACATGGAAGAAAGGCTATGGAAGAAAAAATAAGTACAAGCTGCAGTTCTAATTCCTAGGTTAATTCAAAGGTTAAAGTTCAGGTCAGGAACAAAGGGTGAGTAGTCTTACCTTGACATCGGCCTTCTTGTTCAGCAAACTCTTGGCTGCTGTAAGTAGGAGAGAACAAACAGTAATTCAGTTGTGTGAACAAGAGACAGAACAAGAGAGAGAAAGAGAGAGAGAGAGAGAGAGAGAGAGAGAGAGAGAGAGAGAGAGAGAGGTGAGAGAATGACACTCTACCTGTGGATTTTAAACCTTGTGAGGTTCGAATACAACACAAATTCATGAAATTCAATACAATAGCCCTTAAAAACACAGTAGTCGTAATGGCATATGTTGCAATCTCTGGAGGGGGGTAGATTTGATAAGGGACAAAGATGCATGACAAGAGCATTAGTAGGGGAAACACACACTGCCATGTGCCATTCTGCTCCTCTGGGGCAGAATATACTGTAACATACACACACACACACTGCCATGTGCCATTCTGCTCCTCTGGGGCAGAATATACTGTAACATACACACACACACACTGCCATGTGCCATTCTGCTCCTCTGGGGCAGAATATACTGTAACATACACAAACACACACTGCCATGTGCCATTCTGCTCCTCTGGGGCAGAATATACTGTAACCACTCTACGGCACTCTATGAGTATTCTCCTCGCACACACACACACACTGCTCTGTGACATTCACCTCCACATGCACAGTACACAGTATTCTCTCTCTCAATTTCTCTCTTTACAATACACACACACACACCATACACACACAGAGATTCCTCCTCTAATCTGCAGGAGTTAATTCCACTATTCTGCTACCAAGTATGCACATAAAAGGCATGCACACACACACACACACTGATGAACTCTGTCTCTCACACATATTTTCAGATACAGGCAAACACACTCGCTGATCCCCCATACTTCTCAGTATCGCCAACGTGTGGCCGAGCACGGGCAGCTTTTCACACTGAAAGGAAAGAGGCCCCTGTCAATCATGAGTGTTAGCGGAGATCATGATGACGTGACAGGCCCCCTGTGACACGGGAACACCTCCTGTCCCGCGTCACGTCCCTCACCTCCACTTCACCCTTGCAGTGGGGCAGCCTACACTGAGGCCACCACCACAGACTGCTCAGTCCGCGTCCACGTCCAATTTACACTCAAAAGGACAAATGGTGCTTTTGCTCCACGGTTTCGCGTGGTTCATCCATTAACGTAATAGTTTTTGCCAATTAAAGCCTGAGTGATTTTTAACAGCGTCCTGAGGGCAGACATGTCAATAACAAAGTAACAGTTAATGCTGTGACCTTGAGATGCTTATGTTTTGCACCTACTCAAATGGGAAGACAATGTCAGTAATGAAAGAGCAAAGCTTTTTTTTGATGCTTTTTCTGGCACCATTTGTACTCTTGACTATGAATCAGCACATCACATCAGCAAACTTTGGTGTTGTTTGTTTGTCACAAATAAAACACAAAAATAGCCATTTGAAGCTGCCCAACAGGTTAACACATACTTTTCAACAGTCTGTAGATTAATATAAGAAACTAAAAATCCTTATCCATCATATTTTATAGACCCTGAAATTCTTTAGGACATTCATCCTCTCAACATTTCCGTAATTTTCAATCAAACTGGTGTTAACAGCATAAAAAGTACTCAACCACCGTAAATCTCAACGTGATTTGGGGGTCAGGGTGGGGGGTTGTAGTAGGGGGTCTCCTTACCTTGGCACAATTACAGAAGCACAGAGAAGTGGGGAAAGGAAGACATTAGGAGGTTAAAGGTCAAAGTTCAACCAGACTGACAGCTTAACAACAATCTCCTGCAAGAAGAGTTACCACCAAGGCTGAGGGGTTCAGAGCAGGACTAAGTATATGTATAATTATCTACATCTAAAAGCTTTACTACATACGACTACATTTATGTATGGGTGTACGTACAGCACACATGGACTTGCAAATGTAGTCATATACCACTGCTGTGCCATTGTACTATATGCTTACCATTGTATAGCATTACGTTTTACCCCCCATAGTCTTTACTAAGCAGTCTATGCATACATACGGTTGTGCCCCAGTGTGGGAGTGTGTGCAGGGGGACCAGAGCTCCTGTCATGCTCTCGTTGGTGGCTGTTTGTGAAAGCCTGCAGAAGGTTTAAGCTATCGTAGGGGCAACTGGTGGGGGTGCGGAATGGGAGTAGAGCTATACCACCACTGAGGGAGGCTGAGAGTGCGCTGGCTATAAATATTTGATTGCTGCTAGTGAAGGCTGGAGTCATAAATAAAGAAAGCGCACATGTGTCTCCACTGATAGGAGGACAGCACTGCCCCCCCTCACCCCAGCCACCCATCCAGCATCTCTCATCCAACATCCATAGGCTGCAGGTGCTTATTTATTGTTCTGTCTTATTGTTCTATCTTATTTGCCTTAAGAGCACTACAATCTGTCATCCCTGTCATTTACCAAGAACTCTTGGCTGGATCTAGAGACTGCCTACAGATGATTAGACTATTAATAAGCCATCTGTTAAAACTCTGTGTTTTGTTCAGGTTAGGGGTTAGAGGCTGGGTAAGATTAAGGTTATAGGTCAATAAATAATGAACAAAATTAAACTGAATTTTACAACCCATCCTCTGCCAATCTCTGGCAGACTATCTAAATAAAGTGCTACCTAAACTACTTTTTGCTGTTTGCATATCACAAGCATAATGCAGTGATAGTGAAACCTAACCTAGCATTAATTTTAACATTCACACACACATATATTATAGACATTATAGACACCTCCCGAGGGCTGAATGATGAGTCTGACCTAGGTTGTCTTAGTCCAACATGTTCCCTCCTCCCCCCACACATACACACCTCACAGGACTTACTGGACACTATATGGCTACTACTGAACCCCTTTGCCTTCTTTAGGACAGTGAGTGTTTTGGTTAGAGCATCCACCATGCACAGGACCTCCACTGGCGCTGCCTGGTACAGTATAGCCATTAGCCACATGCACTAGCCATAGCCAGATCCTCATGCAGCAGCATTCCCCCACAACCAGAAGGCAAGCGTGTCCCTCCTCAAGACACAACAGGAGCCAGCATATCCGGGGACAAGGGGGGCCGCACTCAGGAGATGTCAAACTTGAGAGAGACGGGGGAGGGCAAGAGAGGAGTGGACACAGGGGTGTGATTAGGGGGGGTTGATAGATGGGAGGCCAGCTTAGATGAGGGACGGACAATGAAGTGACAGAGAGGGAGAAGATTCCGGAACATAAAGACGGCGTAAAAAGAATGTATTGCAAGAGAGGCAGGCGATGAGACAATGAGGAGAAACAATTCTGGAACACACACATAACGTAAAAAGAATGTATTGGAACAGAGACAGACAATAGACTGATGAAGAGAGAAGATTCCATCACACCAAGAGTGTAAAATGAACACGTATAGGGCCGGGATGAACATAGAGAAATGCATATTGGGCTAAGTGGAGCACATCTCCAGCATAAACAAGACAGGAGGTGAGAGACAGCAGGAGAGGAACAGGTGGTCGTGTGTGCTCCGTCATGGCTGCCAAGCTGCGGCAGAAACATACAAACGATAAGGTGCCACGAAACCATGGAGGTGATGAGATGATGAGCGCTGACTGACAGTATCGTTTACCAATCACAGGAGAGCTTCAAAGCTTGATGGGTGGGCGTGATTGGTTGACACGAGGTGGAGGGTGGGCGAACAGTGAGTAGGCCAATCATGCTAGAAGGGAAGCTCCATGCTAGGACAGGTGGGGTTGCGGGGGTGGGGGCAGATGGAGGAAGGGGAAGGGTAAAGGTGGAGAGGGGGGAAGGGGGGTAGGGGGAGGGGGGGACGGCCAGTAGTTGCCGTGGCTACCTTGTTCCACCAGCCCCGCAGTGGTGCCGGCAGCCGCGGCTACGGCGGCGGCGGCAGCGGTGACGGCTGCAGGGGCTGTGGTCTGACGACCCACTGACAGCCCAAAACACCACACCACCCACGCCACCGCAGAGAGAGAGAGAGGGAGGGAGGGAGGGAGGGAGTGTAAGAGAGAGGGAGAGAAAGACAGAGAGAAAGACAGAGAGGAAGGGAGTCACAGAGAGGAAGAGAGAGGAAGGGACAGAGAGAAAGAGAGGGGGAGGAAGAGAGGGAAAGAGAGACAGAGAAAAAGAGAGAGAGAAGAGAGAGAGGGAGGTACACAGAAAGTAAAGGAGAAGGAGAGAGAGAGAGGGAGAGAGAGAGAGAGAGAGAGAGAGACAGAGAGAAAGAGAAAGAGGGAGGAAGAGAGAGATTAAGAGAGAGGAAGAGAGAGAGATAGAGACAGAGAAAAAGAGAGAGAGGGAGGTACAGAGAAAGTAAGAGAGAGGGAGGGAGAGAGAGGGGTTGTGATAGAAAGGAGAGAGGGATGGGAGGGAAGGAAAGAGAAGGAGAGAGAACAAGGTTGAAGGCAGAGAGAGGGAGAAA
>CM050217.1:25232500-25240000 GCA_027475355.1 Coilia nasus
ACACACACACACACACAGACACACACACACACTCTCCTACACACATCTTCACAAACACACCACTCAGAGCTGACCCCAGCCTGCTGCTCCCTACACACACACACACACACACTCCTACACACATCTGCACAAACACACCATTCAGAGCTGACCCCACATACACACACACACACACACACACCCCAGCCCGAGTCTGGCCCAGCGTGCTGAGGTGTCTGCTGCGTGCTGAAGCCTGCCTGCTCTGCTTCGCACCTCATCCACAACACACCAGCGGAGACACGCGTCAGGGCAAAACACTCAGCATGGCCTGACCATCTACCCAACCACACACTGCTCACACACCACCTGTGCAGGAACACACACACACCTGATATATCTCCTCGTGGTGCCTTTGTGCAGAGCAAAGGCAACACTGCTGGAAGCACTTGCTGCTCTCTGCCTTGCTGCATTGCAGGGGCTTCTGTCGCTGCAGTATAACATCTATTCCTTCTCTTTTCTCTCTCTCTTTCTGTCATTAACCACCTCTTTCCTGCCGTTTTTCCCTCTACCCTTTCAATCTGCTTGTGTGTGTGTGTGTGCGTGTGTGTGTGTGTATGTGTGTCTGAGAGAAGAGAAAAGAAAAGGGGAAGAGAGGAGATGAGCAGAGAAGAAAGGACAGAAGGCAAGGGAAGAGAAGAGAAGAGAAGAGAAGAGAAGAGAAGAGAAGAGAAGAAAAGAAAAGAAAAGAAAAGAAAAGAAAAGAAGAGAAGAGAAGAGAAGAGAAGAGAAGAGGAGAGGAGAGGAGAGGAGAGAAGAGAGGAGAAGAGAAGAGAAAAGAGAAGAGAAGAGGAGAGAGAAGAGAAGAGAAGAGAAGAGAAGAGAAGAGAAGAGAAGAGAAGAGAAGAGAAGAGAAGAGAAGAGAAGGCAACCTGTTTAAGTTTAACAGCAGTCATGTGGCAGAGCCTCAGGGGAACGAGAGAGTAAGGGGTGGGGCTAGATAGGAGTGTGTTTGTGTGAGAGAGAGAGAAAGAGAGAGACCTCGCCCCCCAAACACCTACCCTTTCTTGGTTGCTGATGCTGATGAACCACAAACTCCATCTGAGCAGATGTGAGGGGGCACTCGTTTCATTCCACTGCGCTCTCTCACTCCTCTCTCTTTTCCTACCTTTCTTTCAATCTCCTATGCCTCCTCTCCCAACCTCCTTCACCCCCCTCCCCATCACGTGCACAACTTCACATCAATTCCTTCTCCTTCAACTACACCCCACTCCTGTCATCCCCCTGTTCTCTCCAGTCCAACCACAAGGAAGTCAGAGAGAGAGAGAGACTGAGACAGAGAGAGAGAAGGAACAGAGAGAGGTGTGGAAGCATGAAGGGAAGAGAGCGAAAAAGAGGTTTGTGTGTGTGTGTGTGTGTGTGTGTGTTGCAGCAGTGAGAGGAACCTGTTTGAATGGTGCTTGGGGCCACAGGGACACCTGCAGGAGTCTGAAGCCCTCAACTGCTGCAGCAGACGCCTAGAAAATGACTCCTCTACCCAGCCCTCTACCTCTAGCTCTACCTCACAGCATTCATTCACACAGCAACTAATCACGTGTGTGTGTGTGTGTGTGTGTGTGTGTGTGTGTGTGTGTGAAGGGATGGGTGCCTTGGAGGAAGAGAGAGATTGATGGCGTGTCCGAGAAAAAAAAAACAGAGAGAGATTGAGTGACAGAAAGAAAAGAGAGAGAACTCGAAAGGGTTAACAGACTTATCAGGAAGGCTGAGTATGTGTGTATATTTGTGTGTGTGTGTGTGTGTGTGTGCGTGCGTGCGTGCGTGTGTGTGCGCATGTGTACCAGGGAGAAAGAAAGAGTGAGGGGGCAGTGTTTTAGTGCATATGTGTGCCTGTGTGTATTAGAGAGAGAGAGAGAGAGAGAAAGAGAGAGAGAGAGAGAGAGAGAGGAAAAGCAGAAGAGAACAGGAGAGAGAGAAAGAGAGAGCAGTAGACACAGATAGACGGAGAAGGAGAGAGAAAAAGTGACAGACACATATAAAGACAGATAAAGGGACACAGGAGAGAGAGAGAGAGAGAGAGAGAGAGAGAGAGAGGGACAGGAGAGAGAGAGAGAGAGGGAGAGAGAGAGATAGACAGAGACAGGAGAGAGAGGGAGATAGAGGGAGAGAGAGACAGGAGAGGGAGAGAAAGAGGGAGAGCAAGAGGAACAGATAGAGGTGTGTTGTGAGGCAGGGTTGCTGGTTGGTGGTGGTGCTGCTGTGGGGGCGTATGCGCTGGATCTGTTCCTGCTCCGAGTCTACGGCAGGCAGCTCTGACGGGGGCGTGGCCAGAGACAGACACACCAGTCACTCCGCACAGAGCGCAGAGGAAACGAGAGGAGCCCAAACATTCCTGATGAGTGTCCGCTTGGCATTCCGCACTGGTCAGACGGATCGGCCACCACTGGTCAAGCCCAGCAGCGAGCATGGAGCAGCCAGGGGCAGCACACAGGAAAAGGCCACCGGAATTTAAGCCTTGCAGGAGATAACGCACGCGCACACGCACACACACACACACACACACACACGTGTGTTATGTAGGCTGCCTCAAATGTAGGCAGACAGACAACCCCACGCACACACGCATTCACACATACACACTTCATACCCTCACAGACACAGACACAGACACACACGGACAGAGAATAGCAGTGCCACTAAGTTCTAGCAACAGCTCAATTCACAGCAATGACACAAGGCCATCCTTACTGACCAGGCTAGCTCCTTCCCCCCTGCAGACAGGTATGGGGAAAAAAAAAACACATACACAATCTGCCAAAGTCACTGAAGTTGTACCTCACAGCTCATAACTAACACCAAAGAATATTAATCCAACAGACTAAGCTGCACTGCATCTGAAATTAATGGTTTAATTTCTCTTTATGGTAAGGTCAGACTGAGGGTTGAGTAAGGGTTTATCACCTCTGGAAAAGGTTAAGCTTTTGTGCAATCTGTCTGTCTGTCTGTCTGTCTTAACCTTAGGTGTGTCCCATCACACCGATGTGAAGGCAATGTTGAGAGGATGAAAGTTCTTGAAAATGTTGGACTCCATAGAATCTAATGAGGAATTTTAAAATGTTACATTGTTGTAGAACGCATTCTTTTATAGTCTGTCAGGCGTTCAAATTCATTTTTTTCCCTATGAAACGGTGCAGCTGACAAGTGGTGTGACCGTTGCGTTGTGACGCGCTCAAAGGTAAAATATGTTTAATTTGTTAAAAAATGTTTAGCTACAGTGACTCACTGAAAGCTCAGGTTTAAATATCAATGGTAAAAAAATGGAGGAGGCTGCAACTTAGCAGCATTAAAAGAACCTAGACATTTCCAGCAAGCACGTATAAAGCGCTTGGGTTTTGGAATACTAGCGACGCTTCTCACATTTTGGAGGTGAAAAAAAGTGTCCCAGTGTGAACGGCCTCTTCGAGGTTTAAGATTATACAAAGCTACTGACCCAGAGTCGTAAAACTGCATGGAGAGGTGTAGAAACACGGGCCAAGGCAAAGAACCTGTTCCTTTTAGGCATGGCGCTGAATGAGAGGGGCAGCTCTAATTATGTACCTTTTCCATTGGCTGCTGTTGCGAGAAATGGCATTTGGCCTTGGCACCGTCCCGGGCACTCAGAGTGGCCCCCTCTAGTTACGAGCCCTGGCCACTGGCACGTCAAAGTTAGTCACGCTGACTCTATGCTCACATTAGTTACAAATGAGAGCGACAAGTAGCTGGCGACGGTTCCTGAATACACGTTCCTCTGGGTGTGACTAGCCCACAGTGGCTTGAGTTTAGCTTGCTTGCTCGCTCGCTAACATCTGCTTGTAGGTAAGAAAACTACAGGCGTATGATCTGGTCACAAAAACACAGTCTTTACCCCCAACACCTATATTTCTTGCTAACGTTTACAGAGCGTATGAGGAAAAAAATGTCAAACATACAGCATTTATTCAATATTTTGTTCTGTCACATGTCTCCGCCATCTTGGATGTTGTTTCGAGTCGAGGAAAATAAACTAACCTCAACAACACACTGTACAGTGCATGCACACCTGTATCTGTCTGTGTTTGCGTTTGTGTATGCGTAAAATGGGTGTGTATGTGCCTACGTACACATTTGTGTGTACATGCCTGTGTGTGTATGTGTGTGTGTGTACATTGTGTGGGAGGCGAGTTCCTCTGTTTACAGTGAGTCCCTACGCGTGCTAACGGCTAAAGCGTTTTTAAGCCTGTGTGACAGTAAACAAGAGCAAGCAGAGGCGCACAGCGGCTAATAAGGGCGAATGAAGCTGCTCCTCTCCACTGTCAAACATCATTACTGTCACTGGCCTTTGGCTGTCTACTGCAGCCTGATTAAGGCACACACACACACACACACACACTGACCCTCATGTATCAAACGAACGTTAAAACCAGCGCAAATGTGAGCGGAGAAATCAATATACGACAGGGCCCATGTGAGATTTACAAAACATGCGTGTCACTCTGATCCCTGCATCACTGGACCCCTCTACTGTTTTCCATAAAAAAAGATTCTAAAGCCAATATTTGTTTTCTCAGTTGGTACTATCACCAGCACATAAACACACAGTGAAACCATTATTTTTATTTAAAAAGCAGAAACAAATTTTCATAAAACCAACAGCAACAGCAGCATTTCATGTAGATTTGCACCAATCAGAGCATTTCCACATTCCCGCATGTCATCCCCTTATTGCACCCATGCACAGATTAGAACACAGAGCATGCAGCAAACACAAGGAACAAGACAAGACCAGCACAGGAGGCAGGTGCACTTTCTGCACACACACACACACACACACACACACACACACACACACACACACACACACACACACACACACACCTTTGACACTGACTCATGAACACACATGTGCACACACACACACACACACACACACAAACGTATGTGCACATACACATAAACAGAGACAAATGTCAACACACACTGTCACACATATATAGATGTAAACAAACAAACACAGACACAGACACACACACACACACACACACACACACACACACTTAACTTCCCCCAAAGGCAAACAAACACCTGCTAGTTATTCATCCATGTATCTGCACCCCAAGAACTGGATAACTAGACAGACTAGCACTACTGTAGTACTTCCACTCTCTATGTTGTATTTCGCTACAGTACTTCATCAGGCAACTCTCCTAAGGCTCCAGCTTGCCTCTGGTTGCCACTGGTTTCCAATCAGCCATGACTAGTTGAAGAGAGGCCCAATGGTTTTAAAAATTCACACCAAGTACCTCTTTACGAAAAAGTAAACATATATACGTACATGGATAACATCTAAAGTTCTTATAGCTGCCAGTGCCTTCCTGCTTTGGTGGGTTTACCTACTTTACCCATCAAGTTATTTTCAGATTACGTATGTAACGCAGACAGACTTTTCATTCCATTACTGCCATTTAAACTGGAGCACGTCAAAATATTCTGTGTTCTTTAACACAGAAAGTCAAGCAGTAACAACAGTGCTATTTACTTTCTGGGCAGCAACAAGACACCTGTAAAAGTGTGACAGCTCGCCTACGACAATCAATGACTTTATGTGGTATCTTGACAGATGCATAAGGGGCACTCTATTAAATATGTCTACTTAAGTGACTTAACGTCAATGTAATTTCCGCCCCAAAGGGATCACCCCCGCAGTATGAAAAAAAGCTGACAGCTCACTGGCGTCATCCATACTTCTCAGAACAGCAGGGCTTCCGAAGACTGCCAACCCCCAGAGTTTCATACACATACAAACACACACATACAAAGGGAGGGTGAGAGAGAAAGAGAGAGGGAAAGACAGAGATGGAGAGATAGAGAGAGACAGAGACACAGAGAGGTTGAAAAGGACAATGTGACGCGAGACCCTTCACTCACCTTCAGGTCACGGTGCACCACGCCCATTTGATGGCAGTGAAGCACCGCCTCCAGGATCTGCTGGATGCAATGACTGCATGCAAACACCAGGGGGCGCATGTTAGTCTGAGCAGCGCTTTCCAATCCCGTGCACAGGCCAGGGGTGAGGTAGGGGTAGGAGTAGGGGTGGGGTTGGGGGTGGACCTAGGGGGGGGGGCTGACTTGAGGGGGCTGGGGATGGGAAGGTGGGGGCATGGGGATAACTCTGCAGAACACAAGAGCTCACACCCCTCTCTCCATTCAACAGCGCCTACCTCACAGCACTGGCCCACAGCATCTCTCTGCCAAGAGAGAAGCTGGCATCAGCACAGCCCCAGCAAAAGTATCCCATAATTGGTATTGGTATTGATATCCCATAATCCCATAATTTGGTGGACTGTTTGATATTTAACCCTCAATTCATATTAAAAGTTCAATCTAATCTGCTTTCTGACCAAGATCCTTTTCTGAATAGGAGTATGACCTCTCAGAAATATACACCCTGCACCAATCAGAGGTAGACATTCCTGATGCTGTTCTACATCTGATTTGTCCAGGACAAAATGGGCGGTGCCAAATGTGAGGGAGGAGCTATGTTTTAGCAGTGCCGTGCAGAGGGAGGGGCATAGCTGAGTCTGTGTGCCTTAGAGTCTTTCTTGTTTGTTCATTTTAGGTATTTTTGGTGTGTTTGTGTCTTGAAGGTGAAGATGAGTTATTAGCTGTGACTTCTAAGTCTCTTTTGGACACAAAATATTTAGGAAAAAGCAGAGTTCACTGTAGAAAAAGCTGAGGAACAATGCACTTTAGAACAGTCCCATTTGACCCACTCAAAAAACAGAACAGAGGTCGGAGAACAGAGAAGGAGGGCAATTCTAGAACAGTCTCGGCCAGAACTTTCTGGAACATTTTCAGCAACTACATCAACAAAAGAACTAACATGAAGAACTGTCTATGTCCACGTCTGTGATATGTGACTTCCTCCTTTTCAAATTACTGGAAAAAAAAAAAAAAACTTTTAGCTTTCCTTCCAGATAGCAGCACTGACTTGGGAGTAGCATGGGTCACTGTGCACAGGTCACAGCAATCTATGCACAGCTGGGGAAGGGGTGTATGTGTATATATATATACACATACACACATATCTTTGCATGTGTGTGGACACATACACTGACAGATGTGGGGAACAGAAGGGGAGATGTACATGTGCTGGCCTTGGTCCATGTACATGGCTGTGCTCGGCGAGACGCTGCATGCATACCAACTGCTTGTTTGTGCACTGTGTGTTTGTTTGTTTGTTGGTTTGTTTGCCTTCTTGGCAACTCTTGACGTTTAGTTGTGATCGTATGTGAGTGAGTACATGCTTGCTGACATTGTTCCCAGGGTGCATTGCTACAGGGTACAAAGTGAGGTGGTGCAGTGCAGAGCAGAGCAGTGCACGTGGTGCTGCTCCAGGTGTGTGTGCGTGTGTGTCTGTGTGTGTGTGTGTGTGGGGGGGGGGGGGGGTTGTGTAAGGGTTAGGTCTGTGAGGAGAATAGGGAGGGGGTCTGTGTCTGTTTCAACTCTAGT
>CM050217.1:25245000-25320000 GCA_027475355.1 Coilia nasus
GTTTAGAAAGCACCACTGCACCGATAGTGCAACTTGACACTTTGATAAGGCCAGTGGAATATTTGACCTCGTTCTAAATCATGTAGGCTGATCATTGTCAAAGCCTTTATTCACTCCCGGTACAAAAAAGCGAACGCGTTTTAACCCCTTCCATGAAGTTATGATAAACTCTACCTCTTTAGCAACAGTCACTTTGTCCTACCTCGGGTGAATAACTTATTAAACGTAGTGACTTATGGACCTCAGTTTTGCCCAGTGGCTTGTCCACCTGATTCATCAAACCAAATAGGAAACACTGAATGACAAGAACGAGGCTGCCATTTTTTATAGCTCGAGTGGTCGACAGAAGAGTAGCGATTGATGCTCTTCTTGTATTGAGAATACTCCGAAGTGTATGAGCCCTCAGACGGATATTTGTGCTTCAAATGCTGAAACAAATTGGTCGTCCTGCTACCACTTATGATAACCGCTTTCAGACACAAGTTGCAATGAGGCGTTGTTTGGTGTTTATCAGATGCTGCACAACGAAACCAATTCCAAATTACGAACGTGTGGGACTTTTGGGCAGGAGCCCCTCTTTCTCGCCGTCTGTTTCTGTCGCCATGTTTGTTTGTGCATGTGATGTTACTGGGGGTTCGAGAGAAAACGCACTGCAGGAAGTGCAGTAGGGATAGCCTTGGGTCTTGGCGAATGTAAAAATGAAATGCATGCGCTGTGCACTTGAAATATAAACTGAATGGGAACAGGATTAAAAAAATATATTTTAACTCGAGTTTCAGGGAAAATTAATCGATTTGACCTGCCAACTCGATTTTTAAATCGTATCGATTTTTTGCACAGGCCTATTAGGAGCTTCACTAAACAGGAGAGGACTAGATTAGCTGAAGAGTCTTGTTAGAAGCCTCAGTAGACAGGAGAGGAGTAGACTAGCTGAGTAGTCTTATGAGGTTATGGTCCTCAGTAGACAGGAGAGGACTGGACCAGCAGAGGAGTCTCGTTAAGGTCCTTACTAGACAGGAGAGGAGTAGACTAACTGAGGAGCCTCGTTAGGCTCCTTACTAGACAGAAGAGAAGTAGACTAGCAGAGGAGTCTCGTTAGGGTGCTTAGTACACAGGAGAGGACTGGACCAGCAGAGGAGTCTTGTTAGGGGCCTTATTAATGCTTCTTTGATTTCCCAGCTTGGGATAAATAAAGTTCACTAATCGCCAGTCTCCTCACTAGACAGGACTGGACTAACTGAGGACCCAGGGCTCTTAATTATCCACCAACACGTCTACACTACAAGCACCTAAAAACATGGAGCTGACAACACACAGACACATTTCAGAGAAGGGGGAAGGATGCTTCTGCTAACAAGTCTATGCGGTGATCGAGTGTGTGCTTACATAACAGAACCATGTCAGAGCTGCCACAAATTCTACATCCTGCGCCCCTCAAACCAGCCCTACCCACCCAGCTGACTCTGCAATAGGGAACACAGCACAGAGAGACTGCCCACACACACAACACACACACACACACACACACACACACACACACACACACACACACACACACACACACACACACACACACACACACACACACACACACACACAGTATGAGGCTGCATCAGCACATTAACAGACACCAGGGCACTATGCTGCAGTAAAGAGGTATAGACACTGGCTGGTAGTTAACGTATAAAGCATATTCATCATCCATACCCCCATGTGCTTACACCAAGAAATGTTAAAAGCATAATATATAGTCTTGGACAAAAACGCAGATTTCTGCAGTTTAGCCACATCACTGCTTTCTTGGAATTAACTCATAACACTGAAGATAATAAGTTCTAATAATAATCATCCGTCCATAATCGCCCATCTTCTTCTTTGCAGTACTATTTTTAAACTTGTATTAAATGACTATTATTGACCATATTATTTTACTGGGTTTGTGAGGTGACCATGAATGTTTGTAAAGATGTTAATGAATATACTGGATTATTATTATTAATTAGAGATTATACCTTTATAGTTCTGAAACTCAAGGTCGTCTGTGAAACACAAATGTACTGAGATGTGATGCATTGGAGAAGTAGAGTGGAAAAGAAGTAGAGAGAATGAAATGCAAAAAAAAAATATCTCAGAGACAAGGGGGAAAAAGAGAGAAAAAATAGAAAACACGACAGGAGAGACAGAAAGAAATGGAGACGGAGTAGAGGGATGCGAGACAAACAAAGACAGAAAGAGAGAAAGAGAGAAAGAGAGAGAGAGAGCGAGAGAGAGAGGGGGGCCCTAATTACTACCTAATTGAAGGCCTAGTTTCCACTGGTCCCTATGGAAACAGAGGGCAGGGTTGGCCTGGATGTTCAGAAAGCTATCAGGAAGCACCACAGGGATCTGACCAACAGACCTGAGAAATCTTTCACTGTTATCTAACACACCCACACACACAAACACCCACACACACAAATACGTCAGGTGGCTGTCTGCATATCTGAGCAGCCAAGGCTTTAAAGTGTACCGCATCTCAGGTAGAGGAGAGCAATCTGTCTGCTATGCACACAAAACAAGATCCACTCGTCTGCCTCAGCTCCTCTGCAGAGTATAAGAAGTAACAATAAGCCCAGCCCTACATGACATCACTCCTCACTATACTTCAAACATACAGTGCTACAACCAATACCAATGCTCCAACCTGCACTGACATAGGGTTTTATACAAACAGGGCTTTTGTAACCCTGAATCATACTACTACTACTACTACTACTACTACTACTACTTTATAGCTGCCTTTTTATAACACCCATGGAAACCATTATATGTAAGTGAGAAAAGAGCATTTTTGGGTAGCAGAGGTTAATGCACTCACAAGGTGGTAATGTGTTTACCATGGTATAACAAGCAGTTATTACTGTTTATTACATGGCTAGTTAAGGTGTTGCGGAAAGTTCTAAGGGCTATCCAAAAGTTCGGGGGTCTGATATTTCTAAACAATGGACCGTTGCTTTGTATGAATGACAGACTGCTGTCAAGGAAAACTGACATTTTGCCTCTGATTCACCTGCGAGTGGTTGTTCATGCTTTCTGTGACACCAAAGCAGATGGAAATTCTGTCACCTTTTGGCCATATTTTGTTGAGTGACACTTGAGCTAGAAATGAACTAATTAGCACAACTCTTCAGAAAGGAGAGCTAATAAGTGACATAGCATCTTTTGTGCACACGGGGAGAACCAAAACATGGCAGCACTTTTACTCTCTGGAGTTGGAGTTTTGAAAGAGTTTTTACTATAAACTATTCATTCAATATCTGCATTAACAGAGTCAGCCATAACTCTTCTATCTTCTGTGAGATGCTGTAGCATGCTGCAGTAATGTGCCCGTTGGCCTGTCCATCCAAGCCCACACAGATAAGGGCACTGTGGAGTGACAGGCGGGGGGCCTGCAACACAGCTGATAACAGGCAGCAGGCTTCCGCCACTAACTGTGCATCCCCACCCCAGGCCAGACCAGCAGAGTAAGACCCAGAGAGGGCAGACGGAAGCAGGCGAAAGAGACAATGATTGGGGGGGGGGGTTGTTTAAGGCAGTGTTTCTAAAAGTGTGGTCTGTAGACCACTGGTGGTCTGCAGGAAAATCCCAAGTGGCCCGCGAGCAGTTCTTCATGACATTCCCTAGTTACCTAGAGGTTATGTAATCATCGTTTGTTTGTTTGTTAGTTAGCAACATAACTCAAAAAGTTATGGATGGATTTTGATTACATTTTCAGGGTAACTTAAAAGTGATTAGATTTTGGTGGTGATCTGAGCTGCTCTGGCAGAGGTCTGCTTTTGTAGTCAGTTAGATAGCCCTGTTAGCCTCAGATAGGGAAGGTGGTCCTTGAGGGGGGGGGGGGGGGGAACCTGGGAAGGCTGCACACAGAGGGAGAGGGAGGGACGAGGGAGAGACAGTAGCAGATCAGAGGAGAGAAGAAGAGAGCAGAGAGGAGGAGAGGGAGGAGCAGAGTGAGGAGAGGAGAGGAGAGGAGAGGTGAGGCATAAAATGAGGACAGTAGAAGAGATCAGAGAGAAAGGTGGAACAGAGGAAAAGAGAAAAGGGGAGGAGAGGACAGGAGAGGAGAGGAGAGGAGAGGAGAGGAGAGGAGAGGAGAGGAGAGGAGAGGAGAGGAGAGGAGAGGAGAGGAGAGGAGAGGAGAGGAGAGGAGAGGAGAGGAGAGGAGAGGAGAGGACAGGAGAGGAGAGGACAGGAGAGGAGAGGAGAGCCCTGGGGGTCTGAGACAGGCTGCTGGAAAATAGAGCCAACGCCCTCTGGTTGCTGTATGCTTCTGGCAGTGCATACTCATACTCACACACACACACACACACACACACACACACACACACACACACACACACACGCACAGACACCAAGGCAAAAACACATACACTTACACAAGCACAAACACAGACAAGCAGACATACAAACACATGCACAGCCTGGCACACACGCAGACGTGCCCCATCACACACACACACACACACACACACACACACACAAGCCAAATTAGTAAATACACTCACACAAGCACAGACACAGACAAACAGACATGCCCCATCACACACACACACACACACACACACACACACACACACATACACACACACGCGCACACACACACACACCAGGCATAAACAAACCGCCACCAGACTGAACATTCTGTCCAATACTTTTACCACGCTCATCCACAGCTTTATCATTTGATTGCATGTGTGGTGGCTTGCATTTATGTGACTGTTTGGTGTTGTTGATGTAAGAGGCAAGACATAAAGCAACAGAAAGGTGAGATAATAAAAAGTAGAAAGTGATGAAGAGGGGATTCATGAGCAAAACAGAGAAAAGGGGAAACGAATAGACAAAGCAACAGTGACTGGCAGAGAGAACACGGAGGAGACGAGTGTGGCATATGAACAGCATCCCTGCTCTTCCGGGGATGTGGGGGTGGTACTGTAGGGGAGATGTGTGTGTGGGCAGGGTAGCGAGGATGGTGGTGTGTGTGTGGATGGTGGTGGTGGTGTGTGTGTGTGTAGGTGGTGGTGGTGGCGGAGATGTGTGTGTGGGCAGGGTAGCGGGGATGGTGGTGTGTGTGTGGGTGGTGGGAGAGGTGTGTGTGGGGATGGGTGTGGTGGTGGTGGTGTGTGTGTGGGCAGGGCAGAGTCCTGCACGGGTCCATTTTTTGAGACCCGCTCCCACCCGTACCCGTGCAGTGCATTACCCACCCACCCGCACACCCGTAGTAATTTCAAAGTTAAATCCGTACCCGCCCGGACCCGTTAACATTCTACCCGTTACCCGCCCGTGCCCGTGAAAAATCACACAAATCGAAAGTACTACCACTGACAGCTTTATTTTCAATGCGCCACTGACAAAAAGTGACACCAACAACATTTCAAACAGGCGTATGATGCCAAGCCATTAACTGGCAATAGGCTACACGTTCAAGTTTTTTCGTTTTAAAATTCCGTGTAGGCAATGGCAGTAATTGGTAAACGCGCAGAACATTTGCTGTCCCAGAGACCTAACACAACAGAAAACGAGAAGGGAAAACAGCAGTAGGCTATAAAACACAAAATAAAACCAGCCTATGTGGGCCTATGGTAGGCTCTCTTAATTTCTATCTAAGATTACTGTGCAGGAACAGTATATCGTCCACAGTCCCAGGTTTGAGCTGCGTTCTGCGTTCTTGGATCACAAATCCAGCGGAAGAAAAATCTCTCTCACTAGCAGCGCTGGATGCAGGGATTGAGAGAACACCTCGCGCGATGATTGCCAGATTGGGGAAATCCTCTTGGTGTTCTTTCCACCACAAAAGAACATCGAACGAATCACCCTTTGGTGACTTGAGTTGGATATATGCTGAAACTTCGTCTTCGTTCAGCTCGGCGTCATCGCTGGAATCCTCAACGTCGGATAAATGGTCAGATGAAAGACGGGGTCTCTTCGCTTGGTATAAAGCCACGGTGCAGGGCCTCGCTGAAGTGTCCCCTCTCTCACGAAGTTCTGTTAAGAATAGAAACAAGAATAAACGAAATAAATAGATGAAAATAAACTTGTTCGTGGTTATGGCAATAATAATAATAATAGCGGACTAAAGAAATAGGCTAACGGATTAAAATCATAACTCGCCTTCGACAAGACGCCGAGCTTCGTTGTGAACTCCGGTTGCGTCTGCCTCACTGGACAGCAGCCTCAGGCTTTTCAACTTAGGGTGCAAAAACATTGCCAGCTTGTGCAGAAGGTGTAGTTGAAATTTCTCGTCAAGGACCTTGAGACATTTTTCCCTCAGAGATGACAATGTCATGCTGTCAGTCGAGCACGGCTGAAGGTGGCGTTTTAAGCGCTCCAACCACACAGCTGTCAAGTGAATGGTAGGTGTTTTTGAAGCTTCCAAGGCCTTGGTTGCTTCTTTGAATCGTGCCAAAAAAGCCACAATTTCCAGCAAAGTCTCTCTGCTAATTGGGGTCAAACGGTCTTCCTCTCCTCGCTCCTCTAGGAGAACACGAATGGCCTCGTACTGGCAACTGATTGAATCTAGCATTGTGTGAAGCGAGTTCCACCGCGTATCCACGGACGCTTTCAGTGTTTTCTCCAGACGACTCTGGAGGTGTGACTGTTTAAAATAAGTCACAAGCGATTTGGCAGAGTCAATGAGCCCAGCGATCTCTTCACCAAATACTTCTTCTTCTTTGTGTTTACCGAGAGTGGTATGCAGTACCGTGTTGAGGACATGAGCTGCGCAATTCAACCGTGTCACAGTACGGAGAGCAGCGACAATGTTTGACCCCTGGTCCGTAACATACACCAACCTGGAAAAAAAGTCTTCAAGTCCAAATTTACGTAGTGCTTGCATTAAAGCTGGCCTAATATTGTCAGCTGTTTTCCGTAACGTGCTGTCCCATTCTGTGGTGCAAAGCACTCGTTCCTTCAGCTCCCACTCTCGGTTAATGTAATGCATGGTCACACATAGATAGCCGACCTTTCGGAAATCATCAGTCCAGAAATCAAGCGTGACAGCACCGTTGCAGTCAGTCATTTGGGATTTTATCTCAGGAGCAATGCTTTCTCTGGTTTCCTCGGCGAACTTCTTAAGCCTGCGAGAGACGGTGGTTGGATCTGGCAAAAGTTGTTGTGCATCAACTACACCTGCTCGCGCTCCGACATCTATTAACCCCTGAGCTAACTCCAAAAAGCCGACGCCACTAACTGTTTCAAAAGACCTGATGTCTCGACTGACAAATTTCACTGCTAGCTGCGCTATTTTCTCCTTGTCCTCGCGCCTTGGTTGTTTGTAACTTTGGGGGAAAAAACGTTCAATTGTTGAGCTGGATGATGAGGCACTGGCACCTGTTGCTGTCGTCCTGTTGCAAGTCTCTGCATGTTTCCTGAGGGAAGACGTTCCCAGTTTCTGACTGTCGTATGCCAGAATTTTGTTACATGCTTTGCACGCTGCATATCCAGTTACTGTACTGTTATCTTCTTCTGCTAATAAACCAAACTTACTCCAGATTTCAGACGTTGCCCTGGAAGAGTCGTTGTTAACTATTTTATACACACCACTTGCCAGTTTTGTTTTGATCTGCTCAGACATACTGATGCTGCTGAGCAGTCGCATGTAAGTGACGAAATGCTGCGTGGCCCGGTTGCTGTGATACCAACAAATAGGCCTACACGATAGATAAAAAAAGCCTCCTGAAATTACCATTTTGATTGACGTGCTACCCGTGCTAACCACCCGTATTTTAACCTACCCGCCCGCATACCCACCCGTAAAATTTTGGAACGTTAAAAACCCGCCCGTTTCGGCAACTATTTACCCGTGTCCGCGGGTACCCGCGGGTACCCGACCCGGTGCAGGACTCTGGGGCAGGGTAGTGGGGATGGTGGTGTGTGTGTGGATGGTGGTGGTTGTGTTTGTGTGTGGGTGGTGGTGGTGGCGGAGGTGTGTGTAAGGATGGTGGGGGTGGTGGGGGAGGTGTGTGTGTGGGCAGGGAAGTGGGGGGTGGTGGTGGAGAATGTGTGTGTGGGCAGGGAAGTGAGGATGGTGGTGTGTGTGTGGGTGGTGGGGGTGGTGGGAGAGGTGTGTGTGGGGATGGGTGTGGTGGTGGTGGTGTGTGTGTGGGCAGGGAAGTGGGGGTGGTGGTGGAGAATGTGTGTGTGGGCAGGGAAGTGAGGATGGTGGTGTGTGTGTGTGGGTGGTGGTGGCGGAGGTGTGTGTAAGGATGGTGGGGGAGGTGTGTGTGTGGGCAGGGTAGCGGGGATGGTGGTGGAGAATGTGTGTGTGGGCAGGGTAGCGGGGATGGTGGTGGAGAATGTGTGTGTGGGCAGGGTAGCGGGCATGGTGGTGATGGTGGTGTGTGTGTATGGGGATGGTGGTGATAGAGGTGTGTGTGTGGGCAGGGTAGTGGGGCTGATGGTGCTGAATTGTAGACGTAGCCGCAGTCGCCCTTCTCGGTCTCCACCGACAGGAAACGATCCGCTGACAACCTCCTGTGCGACTGAAGCTGAAGTGGAGTGTCAGAGGCGGCCATGATGAGAAGGTCGAGCAACGGGGGTGGGCATCACTACAGATGCCCCTTCAGAGAGATGGCTGGCACGTGGAATGACGTTCTGTGAATGCTATAGGATCGCTACCGTTGAATGAGGGGAAGGTAGGAGGGCGGTGGTGGGGGGCTGGAGGGTGGACAACACAAATTCAGGCAAAGAGGAGAAGAAGCCAGAGGTACCAAACCCAGAAAGAAGCGACAGAGGTGGAGGAGAAGGAGGAGAAGGAGGAGGAAAGATAAGGAGCGACAGAGAAAGACAGAGGGAAGGAGAGAGGGAGGGAGAGAAGGAGGGGGGGAGGGTAAGAGCGGCGGCAGGTGATGGGCGCGGGGTTGCTTTACCTGGCGTCGGCCTCGCTGTAATACTCTCTGGCTACGATGTCTTCAAACAGCTCTCCACCAGTTACCCTATAAGCACATACACACACACGGACGCACGCATGCACACGCACACACACACACACACACACACACACACACACACACACACACATACACAGAAGAGGTAGTGTGAGGAAGATATGTGTGTGTTTGAGAGAGGGAGAGAGGGAAAGAGAGAGAGGGAGAGAGCGAGAGTGTGTATGTGTGTAAGTGCTGTAACCATTTGTACATTAAGGGTAGCGCTGCAGAATATCCGCTGTTTATGTGTGGAATGCACCCACTTGTGTATTTGGGATTCTTGACACACGTGAGTGCGCACATGCTGTGTGTGTGTGTGTGTGTGTGTGTACGTGTGTGTGTGATGGGGTTAGGGAACATCGTTCAGGGGGAAGCCCTGCAACAGCAGAGGACTCCCATCATCTCGCTGTGCTGCCTGGCTTCCGTTGCCATGGAAACTGTGCAGGAGACAGCAGGGCTGTGGATCGGGGTTGGGGGGGGGGCGTTTGTGGGTTTGGGAGTGTGTGTGTGTGTGCGCGTGTGAGTCTGTGTTGGTATGTGTATGAGAGAGAGTGTTTTTGTGAAAGTGTGCTAATGTGTGTGCGCGTTAGTGTGTGTGTGTATGTGTAAGTGTGTGGGTGTATGGAAAGAGGGGGAACTGCGAGCTGCAGGGTAAGCCAAGGCAGTGCAGCTAAAGTGGGTGTGATCGAGAGAGCGGTAGCGTAGTACGAGAGGATAGGGGAACAGATGGGTAGAGAGCACGCTCCTGACAGGAGAGGAGAGGAGAGGAGAGGAGAGGAGAGGAGAGGAGAGGAGAGGAGAGGAGAGGAGAGGAGAGGAGAGGAGAGGAGAGGAGAGGAGAGGAGAGGAGAGGAGAGGAGAGGAGAGGAGAGGAGAGGAGAGGAGAGGAGAGGAGAGGAGAGGAGAGGAGAGGAGAGGAGAGAGGAGAGGAGAGAGCTAGGAAGAACAGCAACATGACGTCAGGCCCTTCTTTGGGGTTAAATGTACAAACAAAACACACACTTTAATACATAAACAACATGTATACAAACGCCCAGATTCACAAATCCTTCCAATTCACATATACCCACCACCACCACTACTTTCACTCACACAGACACACACACATCTCCCCACTCACACACACACACACTGAGATACTCACAAGTCAAAGAGGAGGTAGTGGAAGCCTTCTTCTGATATGCTGTCATGAAGACGCACTGAGATGGGGAGGAGAGCAGAGCAGAGGAGTGAAGAGAGACATGGAGAGATGAAGAGAGAAAGAGAGAGAGAGAAAGAGAGAGAGAGAGAGAGAGAGGGAGAGAGAGAGAGAGAGACAGGGAGAGAGAGAGAGAGAAGCAGGACAGGGAGAAAAACAGAGAGAGAGACAGGGAAGTAGAGAGGTAGAGGGGGGGAGAGAGAGAGGAGAAAAAAAAGAAAGCTGTGTGTGTGAGAGGCTATTACATAACTCACACTGCAGGAGAAGCCTGCATCTTGCGGCATGCGCCAGCATGATAACTGGGCTTTGTGATGGGGGATTTATGATAATTCCCTGGCTCTCACCCATAATGCTTGGCATTTCTCCTTTACACGCTTTTTTAATTACACTTTGATATGTTATTGATAGACAGAGAGAGATGGACTGATTGCCAGATAGGGAATCACAGCTTAAAGCTCACAGTGGTATTTGGCAATATGTGTTTTTATTTGTTTGCTTGCTTGTTTTTTGGGAGGGGGGTTGGCATTTGCCTGGTAAAACAGCCCCTCATACTTCATTTTATTTTGTACAGAGGGTTTGGAGTCGAGGCTGTGAGAAACGATTTCTTCCTGGAGGCGTGGACTCCGCTGAAGTTTAAAACAAGTAGCTCTGCCTTCACCCAATCGCTAACGTCTGGTCGTCACGTTTGAAATTAGCCTATCTACGCACTACAATTCAAATGTAGCACACAAAGTCAACCTCAGCGCACTGCCGCTCCCGCTGTTCGCTGATTGGCTAGGAGTTGCTCAGTCTTCATACATGAATTTCAACGGCCTCAACTCCAGACCCTCTGTACAAAATGATATGAAGTATGAGGGGCTGGTTTACCACGCTAGGTCGGTATTGGGAGGGAGGGGGTGGCATTGTAAGTCCTCTCAGTACCTTAGCCAGAGTGTGCCTGTGCTGCTTCAATAACACTGTTTGCTGGTCTACACACTCACCGATGTTGGGGTGTTTGAGGAGGCGACAGATCCGTGCTTCCCTCTCCAGCTTCTGATGATCTGTAGACCAGAGGAGAAAGGAGAGAAGGACAGAAAAGGAGGGAAAGAAAGAGAGGGAAAATGAGAGAAGGAGAGAGAGGAAGAGAGACAGAAAAACAGAGGAGTAAATAGGAGGAAAGGACAAAAGAAAAAGGAGGGCGAGAAAGAGATAAAGGGAATTAAATTAAAAAAAGACAGAGAGAGAGAGAGAGAGACAGAGAGAGGGAGAGAGACAGAGAGAGAGAGAGAGAAAGAGAGAGAGAGAGAGAGAGAGCGAGAGAGAGAGAGGAAGGGGAGGGGCAGAGAATTTCAAATTTCTTTTCACTATTGTTTATATAGTGATAACAGTACATCTCTAGGTGTTTGGCACGCACAAAGCACAAGGGCTAAAACACTTTCCCTGAGGGAGGAGACGAGAGAGAGAGAGACAGAGAGAGAGAGAGAGAGAGAGAGAGAGAGAGAGAGAGAGAGAGTTCTTTATTGATTTTAACGTTCTTATCTCATTAATACTTTAATGTTACTGTTTTTTGTAAGCTTTGGCAACACTGATATACACAGGCATGCCAAGAAAGCAAATTTGAATTTGAATTTGAGAGAGAGAGACAGAAAGACACACACACACACATAGACACACACACAAACACAAAAGAAGAGGAGGAGGAGGAGGAAGTGGAGGAGGAGAGCAGATAACGGAGAATGTGCCTATTCTTGTGTGACTGCAGTGGCAACTTGTTCAGTTATTGACCCCTTTCTTTCAGAAAGAGAGCGAAAACCACCATATCTCAACAGGGCTCCATGGAGTGCCTTTGACAGTGGATGTGTAAACATGCACACATACACACACTTGCGCACACACAGATTCACACACACAGAAAGATGTCATAGGCTACGTTTACACGATGACGGTCTGAACAGAAGACGCAAAAGTGGCATTGCGTCTTCACTTTTTATTCCACGTTTAGACGAGCGTTTTCGGGAGGAAATCTGCGTGCATACGATGACGCAAAAGTGTGTGGAATTCGATGGGGGTATGCATGGCAGGCGGCTAGGTAGACATTCTCCCAGGTCTCGTCCATAGCAGTCTGGCTCGCCGGCAATGAACCAGTGCATCCAGAATTTGACAGAGGTGGTTGCAGATCCTCCTCTGTTCAGTAATAGTATATATACGAATTCTGTACATTTGCTGGAATGCCTCTTGCAAGTTTATTAGAGCTGCTAGAGCAGCTTGAAGGTCCGACGCATGGAAATCGCATGGATCCATTTGGTTCCCTGTACTGCCTCATGTATGTGACGTAAACACGTACACAGCGTGAGCTGATCTGACCATAGTTTTGCGTCTTGGGCTGTTTAGACGGAAACGCTACGGCGGAGCGTATTCAACTTTTCCACTCTGGAGGGTGGTTTCAAATTTTTGCGTTTTTAGGCCCCGAAAACGCCGTCACCGTGTAAACGAAAGGCACTTCCGATAAAATATTTTGTCATTTTACCCGTAAGCGTTCTCGTGTAAACAGGCCCTTAGTTATTTCCAGCTGAACAGAACAGAGCTTCTCTGCAGAGTCCACTGCCTGTGAATGTTGCTGTGAGTGGGACGAATGGTCTCGGAGCGATGGAGGCCAGACTCCTGCTAGCGCCTCTAGCACTGTTCCTGCCCCATTACCTCCCCCTTTAGCTCCCGTTTCACCCTCAATGGCACACTCTAACACGCCCATCTACCACCACCCAGCCTACATGTCCCACACACACAATCACATCTACCTCACACCACGTACATCACACACACATACACCATCTTAGCTGTCCATCGTGTGCGATGATGGCGCTTGCTCCAAAAAGGGGAAGGGGGCTGGAAGGGGTGGGGGGTAGTGCCACCAACACACACACACACACACACACCACACACACACTACCATATTCAATTCACACCAAATAGATGACACACACACACACACACCATCACATCCACTTCACACCACTTACGTGACACACAGTCCAGCACATCGACCTCACATGGCAAAGATGACACACACATCATCACATCCACCCAACACTGTGAATGTGTTACACACTGACTACATCCACCTCACATCGTGTGCTTGACACACAAGCTATCATATTCAATTCCCACCACATACTGTAGATGACACACACACACACACACACACAAGCACATCCCCTTCACACCACTTGCATGACACACACTACCACACCTCGGTTCGCAGTGTGTATTTGACCATCAGTCATCAAAATGCACATAGAACATGCCCTCTGCCAACAGGAACGAGACGGAGAACAAAGGGAATTTCTTAGCATTTTAATTTTTTAATTTTATTGTAACCGCATTACAGTTACATGAGGGCCCATTAGTGTGTTGATCAACACGCAGTTTAAGAGGGCCTCCAATGAGAACACTGCCCTACAAAGGCAAAGTCAACACAGAAACTGAGAAAATTGCCTTTAACGTTGTCATACTGCCCAGTCAATTATCCTGTACATGTAATACTGGTAATGTTTTTATGCATTTTCTTAATAGCAAGAAGCAAGGGATTTAGTCACAAGACCTAGTGGGTGTTATTAAGTCAATTTGCAGTCTAAACTCAAAAAAATGTGTATAGTTACTGCCTTTTGGCGGTGTAGGGCAGAGCTGGCCCCTGGCTAAAGTTGGTCAGGGAGCAGACTGGTCCTCACGGTGAAGGATGCATAGTCACATGACGCACAGCCCAGAGAGTGTTGTGTGGCTGAAGCAGCACACACCAATCTATCAATGAAAGACCTTATTGTTATTGGCTTTCCGTGCCATGTCATTCCTCTCTCTCTCTCTCTCTCTCTCTCTCTCTCTCTCTCTCTCTCTCTCTCTCTCACTCTATGTGCTATGTAAGGGATAAGGGCCGACAAGGTGACCAAATCTGTGGAAATAACTGAAAGGTGGAGGCGAAGTGGAGTTTAACTATTCATTTGGCTACAAGAGCTGTCATGGCTACCATTCATAAGCGCATTGATATGGAGCCGTGATTAAACATTTTCAGATCTACTTCAAAGGTGGCCAGTTATCTTATCACAACAACATAAAAACCCTTTTTAATAAACGATGGCAAGAGATACCACTCCTGTAATGTCTGGATCAAAATTAAAAATTTAGTGTTAAGATCAGTTGCTGTGCTTAGGGGGTCCAGAATCACATGAGAACACAAGCTGGACATTTAGTATTCCTATCTCTAAACATAAGACACAACAGGACACGTTTAAGTGATTAAACTTATCACTTATGATAAGTTTGACACTTATGACGCTCAAATATGACAAAGGTAAAAAAAAAAACTTGGGGGATGCTCCCCGCTACAACATTTAGACACCACAGCAACCTATTTCTGTGACTTCCACACTTTTCTGCCATTGTTGCCAGTGTTGCTTGCCTCTTCAGTAAATGTTTTGCCAATAACTGACACTGCACTCCAAATACATTTTGGATGAAATGTCACCTGAAAAGTCACTCCATCATCAGAAAAGCTCCTGTAACACAACTAAAAATGCAGTGTGTGTGTGTGTGTATGTGTGTGTGTGTGTGTGTGTGTGTGTGTGTGTTATTTGTTTCACCTGCACATTTTACTCCTCGTAACCATGTTCAGACTTCTGTGTTACACACACCCATCTGCATATGGACAACAACAGTCATCATGTGTGTCTGGGGCCACTGCGGTCCCTAGATGAAGTTAGTGTGTTTGAATGCACTCTACTGCCCAGAAGTCTTGCTTTGGGTCACACGATTTATCAATATTGAATCAAGAACATAATGCAAGTATCTTAGCACACGGAACTTGATGTAATCATGCAGTTCATAGCTAAGTGATTAACCCAGATTAGCCCAGAGGTCAGTCTAGCAACACCTGGTGATGGGTTAAATGCAGAGATTGAATTTCGTTGTGTACTGTGCACTGTGTTGTGGTGTGATGAATGTGAACACTTACTTACACATACCACACACAAGTAAATAGACACACACACAAAGGTACGTTTACTGCCTGCTCACATACAAACAAATGTGAACTCAGATACACACACAGGAACAACTGCACATGCATGTACACACATACACCATGGCAGCACACAGACACATACGCGCGCACACACACACACACACAAGCTGAATGTACACCCATATCTACACCCACACACAGAGAGCTGTCACTCTCTGCTGAAAGGCAGGGACAGCTCTGATTGTGTCCATTGTTTAGGCTCCTTTTTACAGCTCAGCACATCTGTGCATTCATTCACTCTGCAGGCGGGCGATAATCTCTGTGGTGTCCTAAAGAGCAGGCATCTCAGGAGAGGAATCCCTGTAGTATCCTAGGTAGCAGGATTGTCAGGAGAACAGTCTACAGTGTTCTACATAGCGAGAGAAAAGTCAAGAGAAAAGTCTGTGGGCTGCAAACGTCTTTGGAAATGAGTACTTCAGACAGGGGCATCTTGACTGAAGAGTCTGTAGTATTTTGCAAAGCAGCACCCCCCCGCCCATGAGTGGTTTCTATAGTGTTGTAGGTAGTACACAGCTCAAAAGCGTAGTCTATTATATTCTATTCAGCAGGCAGCTCAAGAAAGATGGCAGGTATCGCAGAAGAACAGTCCAGTAATCAAGACAGCAGGCATCTTATGAGAGGTTTCTGCAGTATGTAGCAAGCTACATAGTTGGCAAGTCAGGAGAGGATCCAGCCAAATCCCCTGCCAGACCTGGGCCGAAGGCTTCCTTCCTTCCTTCCTCAAGGGCAGACATCAGACTACCTCAGCATCTCTTTAGCTTCCTACAGGCGGACTGGTGCTGCCTGACTTGATTTGCTGGCTAGTTTTTTCCACTCTGAGGTCACGGTTCGGCTTTACGTAACCCATAGATTACCCAGCAGGCCACACTGGAAATGGAGCAGGGATGAAGCCACGCTGGATATATGGATGGCATTAATCAAAAGATGTCCTAAAAGAGGGGCAAAGCAATATTAACTGTTTACCTATTGGCTAAAATGTAACAGCTAACTAGCTGTGACCTGTGTTTGTTTTGCTATTAAGCAAATGTTTTTTTTTTTTTTTATCCAAAGTGACTTACAACTTTAGAATAACAAAACAAAAGTCATAAAAATACTACCAGTGATGTTCGTACCACCACCCTGGATCACTCTTAGCTAACATCACCAGTTCACCAATGTTACCAATGTTACCAAGCCTTCTTTCAGTGTTACCTTGGTGTGACAATTCTCATTTGCTTATATGGGGCACAGCTGTGCCTCACAAAAAAGATAATTTTAAATCTAACCTGATGCTCTGATAATTTGCAGGGCTGTGAAAAAAAACGACCTCATGGCCGCTGGGCGTTTCCACCCGAAGATTGGAATCTCCCTTTTTAGATCGTGTCTGATTAAACAACCCCCTCCCAAACACCCCCAGCTTCTTCACTGAGGCCTTCTTCCATCAGGCCAAGTGGATTTCTCTCCTCTCCTCTCTTCTACACTCCTCTCCTATCTCCTTCTCTACTCTCCACCCATCCACTTTCCTTTCCTCCTTCTCTAAGCTCCTCTCCACTTTTCTCCCTTCCTCTGCACTCCTCTTCACTCCTGTCCTCTTCTCCTCCTATCTCCTTTCTCCTCTCCTCATCTGCACCTGAGACAGCTGTACAAAACCACGTACAAACACAAATGTATCCTGGTGTATCATGAGGGAGCCTACGTGTGTGTGTGTGTGTGTGTACCGAAGGTCACCGTGTACAATTAACCCTGGCCATCGTGAGGAACAGCCTTGCCCTTCTTCTTAAGACACCAAGCACCGCTGAAGCGTCGCTCACGTGAAACACACACCAGCTCCTCCAGAGGCACACACACGCGACTGGTGGGCGAGCAAGTGTAGCGTAGCGCGATTTGCACTCTCTGTTGGCATACTGGCTGCTCCAAAGCTAGGACGGCCACGGCCCCCAAGCAGGTCTGTAGTGGTCACCGCACACTTCTGTAGAGGTCTGTAGAGGTAACCGCACACTTCTGTAGAGGTAACCGCACACTTCTGTAGAGGTCACCGCACACTTCTGTAGAGGTCACCGCACACTTCTGTAGAGGTCACCACACACTTCTGTAGAGGTCACCGCACACTTCTGTAGAGGTCACCGCACACTTCTGTAGAGCTCTGTGGAGGTCACCGCACACTTCTGTAGAGCTCTGTAGTAGTCACCGCACACTTCTGTAGTGGTCACCGCACACTTCTGTAGAGGTAACCGCACACTTCTGTAGAGGTCACTGCACACTTCTGTAGAGGTCACCACACACTTCTGTAGAGGTTACCGCACACTTCTGTAGAGGTCACCGCACACTTCTGTAGAGGTCACCGCACACTTCTGTAGAGCTCTGTGGAGGTCACCGCACACTTCTGTAGAGCTCTGTAGTGGTCACTGCACACTTCTGTAGAGGTCACCGCACACTCCTGTAGAGGTCTGTAGTGGTCACCGCACACTTCTGTAGAGGTCACCGCACACTTCTGTAGAGCTCTGTGGAGGTCACCGCACACTTCTGTAGAGGTCACCGCACACTTCTGTAGAGCTCTGTAGAGGTCACCGCACACTTCTGTAAAGATCTCTGTAGAGCTAACCGCACACTTCTGTAGAGGTCTGTAGTGGTCACCGCACACTTCTGTAGAGATCACCACACACTTCTGTAGAGGTCTGTAGAGGTCACCGCACAGTTCTGTAGAGGTCACCGCACACTTCTGTAGAGCTCTGTAGAGGTCTGTAGAGGTCACCAGACACTTCTGTAGAGGTCTGAGCCTGCATATCTGGTCTGAGCCACAAATTAACCTACATAAGAAAGTCCCTGTTTACAATGTACTGTGTGCATCAGAAACAAGTCATACGTTACACATATTTCCAGTAAAACAGTGCTGCAATCACATAAACCCAAGATCAGAGTTGAGAAGACCTGAAGTCTGGATATAGAGCATGTCAACAGACAGCAAATAATATTTAAGATGTTTCAGAGCAGCGACATCCCTCTTGACCTTCAAACACTTTGTGAAAACGCTTCTTTTCTGAGACTGCTTCCTTTCCTAACAAAACTAATCTCTACTAACCAACTCTTCACCTAGGTGCCCTGTGCTTATATAAGTCTGTGTGTGTAGGGGGTGTGTGTGTCTGAAGTATTGCTGCTCTGGGAAACTTACCTCAGGCACATGCATCTCCTTGAGAGAATACAAAAACAGGCATGTTAACTAATCGAACAATAGAAATCCATCTCCGATACTAACGAGAACCTTCGCCTGTCAGTGAAGGCGACACGAGGGCATTATAAATGGAGTAGCACTGTTATGGTGCTGTTAGAAACCCAAGTGGCACAAACACTGCCCCTAACAATTAATTCCTCATATTCACAGCCAGAAAGGCAAAAGTGCCACTGAGGACAACCTGCCTTCTTCTGAGGTTTGTTAAGGTGATCAAAAAAGTTCAATCAAAGCACGCACATCCTAAATGAACACTGGGAGCAGGACCAAAAGGCAGTCAACATAAGTAGAAAAGAAAAAGTCTGCTCCACCAGAATTTATGCTCCCAAGTTTATTTTAGTAAAAACCGTGACGTTTCGGGCTCTCACCCTTCCTCAGATGTGCGTCTGAGGAAGGGTGAGAGCCCCAAACGTCACATCTGAGGAAGGGTGAGAGCCTGAAACGTCATGGTTTTTACTAAAATAAACTTAGGGAGCATAAATTCTGGTCAGGCGGACTTTTTCTTTTCTACTCGTTTAGGTGATCAGTCACTTACTTGACGACCCCTCAGTCTCTGGCTAAACCATTCAGTCTGACTGAGCCACGGATAAAGATAACGATTCAGAGTCGACCACACATTCTATTACTCGGTCCTGGCTACTATGCAACTTTTTTTATGCGAAAACTTGGATATGCATGAGTTTAGATCAAACTTCAGAGCAGGCTATCTCTGTGCTGTCTACTACTAAACAAAAGGCTAATTTGTGTGCTGCATCATCATCAGTAGAGTAGTTGAGCGTTAAGCGTTTCCGAAGGTCAAAGCACAGCATAGTACACTCACAGTCTGGGGTTTAGCAGTTAACACAAAGCTGACAGACGTTAACCTTGTATATTTAAGTATTTCTCTGTCGATTTTTTGATAACATTATGCAGTGTTATCACAGATAGCACATTCCTCTCGTATCTCTACTGCAACTGGGCCCTACCACCTGAGAATCAGCGCATCCATTTCCTCCTCCCATTGTGTTCCCAGCCCATCTGTTTCCATCCCCCTATTGTGTCCTGTGCTAGCCCAGAAACCTGTGCCAGTCCAGGGTAGCTCTTCATTAGGAGGGCTTTTAGAGCTGGTTAATGACAGGGCGATCCTGGCTGTGGCAGGGCACCTGTGCTCTGCCGTGCCATGCTGTGCTGTGCTGTGATGTGCCGTGCCATGCTGTGCCGTGCTGTGCCGTGCTGTGCTGTGTTGTGCTGTGCCGAGCTGTGCTGTGCTGTGCCATGCTGTGCCATGCTGTGCCGTGCTGTGCTGTGTTGTGCTGTGCCGAGCTGTGCTGTGCTGTGCCGTGCCGAGCCGAGCTGTGCTGAGAGTCCCAGTGTTATTAGGAGCACAGGAGCACCTAACTGGAGCAGTGCCTTTGGGGTCAGGAAGGAGCTCTTGCGTCTCTGTGGTGGTGTGGACAGGGTTTAACTTGAGCTCAGCTGTGTGTGTGTGTGTGTGTGTGTGCGCGCGTGCACATGCGTGCCTGTGTGTGTGTGTGTGTGTGCACACACATGTATGTCTGCATGTGTGTGTCCGAGTGTGTGTATGTGCGCACACGTTCGATAGATGCGTGCGTGTGTGTGGGCGCACATGCTTGTGTGTGTTGGGTGTGTGTCATGGAGGGGAGAGGGCACTGCACTGCTTGCGGTTTGTGCTTTTCATGCAGTGCATTTGCTTTGTGATACAGCTCTGAGACTGATGCAGATTTGCGTTTGCTCTTCCTCTGCACTTCTCACACATCCACACACTTACAATCGTACATCTCTCTCTCTCTCCTCCCCACTGTCTTCCTCCCTCTCTCCCTCTGTCTTTCTCTTTTTAACCAGGTCTTCCCCACTCCCTCCCTCCCTCCCTCCGTCATGTGAGTGTGCCCTGCAGTGAGCCGTACTGCTGAGGTCTCTCCGTGATGCAGCAGACTAAATAAGACATGAAGGAGGAGGGGAAAGCCCGGAGGGGATGGAGGGAATGATGGAGGGAGGAGAAGAGGGAGAGATGGATGGAGTGAATGATGGAGGGAGGAAGAGAGGGAGAGAGGGATGGAGAGGTTAAAGGAGAAGGAGCACAAATATAAACTGGAGTGATAAAGAAAGAGAGAGAGAGAGAGGAAGAAGGAAGGAGGGAGGGAAGGAGGGAATGAGGAGAAATGGAGGAGGGAGTGAGCGAGCGTATGAAAAGGACAGAGGCAGAGAGGGAGAGAGGGATGGAAAGAGGAAGAGGAAAGGGATGGAGATAAAGAGGTGAAAAGAGAAGGCAGCATTATGTTCCCTGGCTAAAGCCAAATCTATACAAAATTCCAGTGCCTACAAGTCCTGCAAAGATCACACTCTCACTCACTCACTAACTCTCTCCTTCTCTCTCTCTCTCTCTTTCTCTCTCTGCATCATTCTCCCACTCCCACTGTCACTGACTCTCAGTTTCAGTGAGAGGTGTGTGCTGGTGTGCAAAAAGTTAGAAAAAAGAGAGTGACAGAGAGAGAGAGAGAGAGAGAGAGAGAGAGAGAGAGATGGAGAAACAGAGTGTGGGAGAGGCAGTGCAGTCGAGAGGGTAAATGTGTGTTAAAAATGTGTGTGTGTGTGTGTGTGCAGTGTTTTCCCCAGAAATAAAAAGAAGGGTTTAAATTTTGATGTAAATACGATGACGCGGTGGCACGGTAGCTAGGAGGATTGGTGGGCATGCACCCTGGGGAAAAAAAAAATTCTAGAGCTAAAATGGTGCATTCTAGGAAGATCTGAAGCTAAATTTTTTTGGTCCCAGATGGCTGGTGGAAACATAACACTTTTAATAAAATGTTGCATTTTTTGGCACAAATAGAACAAAAAACTCCTTGCACTTGGTGAGTTGAAAGAGCCAAAACTCCCAGGTGGGAAGGCTAATTTATTGTCACACAAGAAATACTGCAAGCACTATATAATGTCACATGAATTTGACTAGGCTGTCACTAAAATGTCTAAACTAAATGTTGAGCCTCCTGTTTTTCTGGGCCGCCCACTTGGATTATCACCAATGTCATGGCCACTCTTACCTACAACGTCACAGTACGTTCCTACTATCAGCTAAATATCTCCCTGTATGGCCACATGAAAGCTGAATTGGTACCACAGATCTTAGCTAGATTCTGCAGATAAATATAATTCATTGTAGTGTAGTATTATCTAGAATGATGTCTGATGACAACAAATTCTTATTTCAGTGTTCCTGTAACAAGCTAACGAACTAGCTCATTGAAATGATTGGTAATGTGGTAATGCTAACAGTCATCGACTCACCTTGAATTTAACACGCTGCAATAACCTTACAACTTTATATTACTTTCTCCACTTCAGATAATATCAGTATTAGTATCTAGGTGGGTGTTGGTGAGTAAAGTGGCAGCTTTCAGTTTAAAACATTATGTTAGCGTAGTTCGCTAGCGTTAGCGCGCTAACAACCCCATACAGGCTGCAGCCTGGTCTGAAATGAAGCTAATTTTCTGGAAATCCAAACAGTAACAACGTACACTATTAGGCTTGAAATAATCACACATTATTGCGGATTGTGACACTTTGTTAAAAAGAACCATCAACAAATCCAGAAAGACGTAAGGACCAATTTATTAGTTACATTCCACGAGTGTCTCATTCAATGAAACAGTCTTGACTCTGCTCTACATAAAGGAGGATTTGCCTTTCACGCTCTCTCTCACTCTACTCTCTTTCAGCAGCTAGATGATCCGATCGCATTCTGTACACTGTGGAGAAAGTTTTCTTGCTACATGAGCATGTCCCAAGGAGAGCGTTCTCCTTCCTTCTTGTGTAGCATTTACGGTCAAAGTCAGGCAGTTTTAGTAGCCCCGAGGTTTGCGTTAAAGATCTTAGATTCTACAATACTCTCTGATACAGTTGACTGGCGGAAAAAAACAAAGGAGCACTGTAATCGGCATGTGATTGGCCAGTTTCGCCAGTATAGTAGTTTACACACCCACCACGGAAGTTTCCTAAAAATGCAGCCTACATTTGACTACATTGGAGCTTCTTGTTCGGGGAAAATCCCGGGGGGAATGTTTTTGTGCATGATTTTTAAGCGTATCGGCATTTTACGAAAGCGTCTCGGCAAAACTTGATGCGTATCGGCGAAAAAAGAAGCGTATCGGTGCCGATACGCTTAGACGCTTTGGGGAAAACACTGGTGTGTGTGTGTGTGTGTGTGTGTGTGTGTGTGTGTGTGTGACGTGTATTTGATGCGTGTTAAATCTGTCTATGTGTATTTGGTGGGCTGCCTGTCCTACTTATGATTCATCATCGCTCTCACTTTGTGACTATTCATGAAACAAGCAGCGCCAGACTTGTTGGCTTCGTCCGTCCGCCTGCCCCCCCACCCGGACGCCCACCAACACTCTAAAACATCTCTGGGGCCTTCGGGGGGGGCACGAGGGAGAAGCTACGGCCAATCGGAGACTCGCGACAGCATGCCGCGTTCACCCCTTGCTGAAAAATAACCTTCCCATTTCTGCACACTCAGGAAAAGGTTTATCAACAGCAGGGTAGCGGCAGGCACTCTCTATGCTACTACGCAACAGCGGGGGCTTAAACCCCAGGCAGACATAGAGAGAAGAAGAAGAAGAAAAAGAAAGAAAGTCCCATTTGTGTCATTGTGATCATACGGCACATCACAGCACAGTGCACGCACAACAAAATTCACCCCTGCATTTAACCCATCACAAACACGTGAGCAGGGGGCAGCCATGACAACAACGCCCGGGGAGCAGTACGTGGGGACGGTACCATGCTCAGGGTACCTCAGTGGTGCTACTGGCGACCCAGGATTCGAACCTGCAATCCTGCAGTCACGAGTCCAATACCTTAAGTGTGTGTTCACATCTGAAGCGACCAAAGCGACCAGGTCGCCGAGGTCGCTGAAGAAGCTTCGCCGTTGAATTTGCCTTGTTCGCTTTGTTTGCTCATGACGTATCATTTGGAATGTTGGATTTAGCCAAAGAGCTTTGGATTTAGCTCAGTAATTAACAGACGTTGGTAGATCTATATATTCTGGTTGGTTTTCGCCTAACCGTGTCATAGCTCATTACCATAAAGTTAACTGACTTTTAACTTCTCTTTTTCACTCTTGTCTTCCAATTCGCTTTGCTGCCAGCGAATTCACTCTGGTCGCCCAATTCGCCGACTCTCCATAGAGAAATAATGACTTCTGTTGCTCTGGTCGCTTCTGATGTGAACACACAGTTAACTGCTAGACCACCACTGCCCCAGCACCCCTAGAGGAGGTGGTGAAGACTGCACAGCAGAGACAAGTGCCTGGGGAGGCAGGAGACAGGAGGAGCTGGAGTCTGGCCTGGTCGCACTCGCTCAGGGAGACTGACTGGCCAAAGATTGTAGGCATTGGGATTTGTTCACACTGAAAACACTGTGTTCACCTAGCCTGGTGGATCAAACTCTTTCACTTCGTTTCACTTTGCAAAAGGAGTTTGGCTACTCTCTGTAGGCATACACTTACTTTCTGGTGGTTGCATACTCCTGTGTGAATTATAAAACTATTCAGCCTGCCTTCGATTAATGGACACTTGAATGCACCATACATACTCAAACAAGTTCAACATCTTTGCTTCTGGCACTACTGAGCGACATAGCCCTCCCTCTGCTCATAATCAGAAACCAAAAACGTTGGTCGAGGCAAGCGAGGGCTTTAGAAGAGTTGCATGGCTGAGTACTGTAGCAAAACACAATACTGCGTGGCGGTACTAGCCTGGCTAGTGTTCACCTACAGCCACTCCATAATAATTTCCTTTCTGGATGGACACAACTATGAACAGTAGCAGGCCAGTATGGCCAGGCCCCCGCCTATTTGACAGACCTAACTCATCTCCATTAATATATGCATTCTATGTCATTATGCATGCTAAAGAAATGTTTGTCAGACCAATATTATAATTTATGATAACTATACAGTAAACATATAAATATTGATTAAAATGCAGTAGGCTAATAATTTAATAATACATACAATAAATGCATTAAAACAGTGTGTGGAACGGGTATTTTAAGGCCTAAACTATAAAATGGTCTGGCTACACTGCGGATTTTCACCTATCGTGGGGGTTTCTGGAACATAACTACTGCGATAGACAGGGAAACACTGTAATGCCACAATGTCACAGTGTAGTGAATACCCAGCGTCACTGACACACTATCCTATGTAGTGTGTGTATGCATTAAGTGCACCGTAGTAAATGGCTGAACATTTTGGAGAGACCCCCTGTCTCACCTGACAGTATAGAGAAAGCAGGTCTAGCAGGGCTGGATCTGTCAGCTGTGAACTAGCGATGGGTGAGCTCACTGAAGCTGGATTAGGTAATGTGAAGTGATGGAAGCTGCAACATTTCTGCAGTGCTGTAAAATAAAAAAGTCAATAACGGCACTCTCAGAATGCCTGCCGGGCATACAGTAGTATGAAGTGATAGTGAATAACATGGCATGTACTGGGGAGTTACACTTCAGTGGGAAAAAAGCCTCTATTCCGATACCCACTGTACATAGAATTTTAGGCAATAAACTGAGTGAATGGCATCAGGAATTGGACCATTTCTTTGCTTTATTCTGTTATCTCACAGAGTTCCCATATCAGACATTTCTGGTTCACTGTTAAATGTCCTAGTCATTACCTAGGGGTTCTTCTGCCGATAAAATGGTTGTGCTTTTGTGTTAACCTGACAGCCTGATTCTTTATTTTATCCAGTAGCGACACAGTGAAGTGGTGTCCAAAAAAAGACAAGCAGCGTGGATATTCAGGTCAGTCCCTCCCTGCACTCCTGGCTAAGAACAGGCACAGTTCTAGATCTTCATGCCTCTGTTACACACACACACACACACATTTACACAACTATAGACATTAACAAGTGCACACACATACAGTGCAAGGCAGGCTTTCTTTCTCAAACACACTCACAGACACAGGCACACACACACAAGTAGAGACATTAACGGGTGCACACACACAATATGAGGCAGACTTTCTTTCTCACAAACACACACAGGCACAGGCACACACACACACACACACACACAAGTATAGACATTAGCGAGTGCACACACACACAGTGCAAGGCAGCTTTTCTTTCTCATTAACACCCACAGACGTATTCACGACAGAATTCACACACACAATGCATGGCAGGCTCTTTCTCTCTCTCACACACACACACACACACACACACACACACATAGCAACTGCTTGTCGAGCCTGAGTGTGTTCCAACAGCCGACCTCTGCCAACCCGGCCTGACCTCTTCACAACAATAAACAAGCACTCTGATTGGCTGGTGGCGGAGGGGAGCAGTTTCCCAGGGCCACGCCCCTGCGCGCTATCAGGTGACCTTAGCTGGGCTGGTGGTCGTAAATACTCAGTTCCGCGTAAACATCTGTAACTTCAGCCACAGAGCACCGTCCATGAGCCTGGCTATGGGTCTTCAGTTGGCAGTAGGAAGGCAAGGCATGGCAAGGCACAAAGCCATTTTATATGCATAGACTAAGGCTACTACTGAGTACTTCAGCCACTAGGCTAAGCCTTAGAGTCAATGCAACAACTCATAACCTGATGGGGTTGACTGTGTTAAAAAAGGATGAGGGCAGTGTGTGTTTGTTTGTTTGTTTGTTTGTTTGTTTGTTTGTTTGTGTGTGCGCGTGCGCGCGTGGATTTAACAACCGAGGCCATGACCGTCTCTCTATGCGCCTTTGGGTCAGATGAGTGTCCCGTGCTTTAGGCATGTAGGCTCATGCTCATACACACACACACACACACACACACACACACACACACACACACACACAGCCAGCAGCTGCCAAGTGCCATAGCTGTCTTCACCGCCTGAACTTTTTGGCACTGTGTGTGTGTGTGTCTGTGTGTGTGTATGTGTGCAAATTTGTATGTGTGTGTATGAGTGTGTTATTGTGTGTGTATGATTGCGTTAATGTGTGTGTATGAGTGTGTGTGTGTGTGTGTGTGTAAATGTCTATGTGTATGTGTGTGCATGTAAAATGTGTGTGTGTGTAAATGTGTGTGTAAATATGTGTGTGTGTGTGTGTGTGTTATACGTCTCCACTGTCAGTGCCTGCAGGTTCCCAGGTTCTCATTTCCAATCACAGCACGCCACTCAGCGCACCCTTAACAGGCACACCACTGGCTCTCACTGACACACAGCACCAGCCAGAGCTGTACAGGCTGCACACTCACACACACACACACACACACACACACACACACATACACACACACATACACACATGCACACAAACACACACACACACAAACGTAAAAAGACCACATGCAGACAGATGCATATTTACACATTGCACATACGCATAGATTACACATGGCATGTATGCCAACAAACACCTATGCACGGGCACCAACACAAATCCCTACATGAACACACTGGCACACACACACACACACATACACAATTAAGATCACAAACACACAATGTTCAAACACATAGCCCTCTGTCACTCACACACTCACTACTTACATCTTTTTCTCTATCTCTCACTCTAACACACACACACTTATTCTCTCTCACTCCCCCTCTCTCTCTCTCACACACACACACAGCACTGCACTGCGCTACACTTCTTTATCACATCTTTCACCACCTCCACCAACCCGTGCCCAGCGCAGCAGTTTTCTCATGCGTGTCATATCCACACAGTTGCACAGCAGCCCCGCTGCACCGCATCTCTCCTCCTCCCCTGAGACCCCCAGGCCCACTGACGGCAGGCAGACAGAGAGACAGGCAGGCAGGCAAACAGACACAGGCAGACAGACGGGCAGGCAGGCAGGCAGACAGACAGACAGGCAGCCAGGCAGCCAGACAGCCAGGCAGCCAGACAGCCTGGCAGGGAGACAGCCAGGCAGACAGAGAGACAGACAGACAGGCAGAGAGACAGACAGGCAGACAGGCAGGCAGGCAGAGAGACAGCCAGGCAGGGAGACAGCCAGGCAGACAGAGAGACAGACAGACAGGCAGACAGGCAGAGAGAGGGACAGACAGGCAGACAGGCAGGCAGGCAGAGAGAGAGACAGCCAGGCAGGCAGCGAGACAGCCAGGCAGGGAGACAGGCAGCCAGGCAGGCAGACAGAGAGACAGACAGACAGGCAGAGAGAGAGACAGCCAGGCAGACAGGCAGAGAGAGAGAGCCAGGCAGGCAGGCAGCGAGACAGCCAGGCAGGGAGACAGGCAGGCAGGCAGGCAGACAGAGAGACAGACAGACAGGCAGAGAGAGAGGCAGACAGGTAGAGAGAGAGACAGCCAGGCAGGCAGGCAGAGAGACAGACAGGCAGGCAGGCAGGCAGAGAGACAGGCAGACAGGCAGCTGAACAAGCCCCGCTCTCCTATCATCCATCCACGTGACGTCGGACCACATGCCTCTGCCTTGGGGACAACTCGGCAAAAACAGATAAACAAATAAATAAAAACGCACAAAAACAAAAACAACAACCGTGAAGACCAACAAAAAGCTCTAATCCACTCAGTGTTGCGACTGCTCTGATGTGCATTAGCTTTCCTGTAGCCCTGGGTGTGTGTATGTGTGTGTGTGTGTGGGTGGGATAATCAGCCAGTGTCACTAATCCCATTAAAAGCCACTACATTGTGTGATGTGATCTCTGAGAAGGTGTCCTGTCACTCCCACGGTGAGTGTTCCATAGAACACACACACTAAAATACACACAGTACATCACACAGGCATGATGGTATGATCTAAATCATTAGTATGATCTCTGAATCACAGGGACATACATACACGTGTTCCTACTAGGGGTATTGAAATGAATCATATAACTGATGCATCACGATGCAAACATTAATTACGATTAAGAACCGTTTCAATAGCAGATCGTAATCGATTATAATGTATTTTCTTGTCAATTTTACTGTGCTGTTACTTTCTACTTCTTTATTTTTTTCATTTGTCATGAATATTGGTGGCTGTTGAGTTTTATTAAATAAAACAGGAAGGTAATATCTGACTGCCTGTGTTTGTCGATGAAATAAAAGCAATATGAAGTAATATAGAAAATTGATGTGAAGAATCGTGACGCATCATGATGCACCGAGATATCATATGAAATCAAATTACTAGCTTAATAATCGTAATCAAAGCAAATCATGAGATGAGTGAAGGTTCACACCTCTAGTTCCTACATGCATACACATATACACATATGTGCACACACATCCAAACACCTATCCATCCATCCATCCATACATACATACATATACACACACAATACACACACAAACATTTGTATAAGGGGTGGCCAGTATTTTAGTAATGAGGTTGTATGTGCAAACAACAGAAATCACATATTTATACGCCTTTTATTATTGGCAAATTACTCTCAATGTGGGGCAACAATAACATGGAGTCTCTATGATATGACTCCTATTTCTGTGCCACAGTAGCACAGCTGATTAGAAAGGCTCAGCGGCCGGGGGGGGGGCATATATGTCAGCATGCAACTCTGAGGCCGGCGTGGCCCAGAAGTGGCACCATTCCGCTGTAACCGGAGCGCCGGAGTTTACTGTTCCCTGGGAAGAGGGGATCAGACACTGACACAAACAAACAAACGAGCGAGTGAGCGAACTAAGGAACAGACATACAGACGCACGCTTCGCTCAGCATGGCTCCTAGGCTAGAGTGGTGCCCTCCCTTACACGGCCGAGTAACCGAATCTGTAAGACGAGGCAGCTTAGCGACCCCGAGCCTCCTTGGCACAATGAGTGGTAGGGTGACCCAGAGGGTGTCAGGGAAGGACTCCTGACACCTGGCAGAGAACGGGGGATGGATCACATTACACAGAGGGCCTGGGGTGGTGGTGGTGGTGGTGTATGGAGATTTACTCCAGTTTGCTGTGTGTGGTCAAAATTAAAGAAAAAAAAATAGAGGAAGAAAAAAAGGCCACGTTCCCTCATTGCCATTGCATTTGGCCTTGGCTTGGATGAAAACAGTTACCATGGTTGCACGTGTGACTTGTTCGCATTCATTTGCGAGAGCCAAACGGTCCCCAGTAAAGACACCTATGTATAGAAGCAACACACATAATCTCAACTCTGCAAAGCATCTGCCCCCAGCCCCCCACCCACTTGCATGGAGCCTCTTCAAATCCATCCAGTCACATTCAAACTCTTTTTTTTTTTTTTAAAGACATTCATCAGTGGTCGATTATGGACGTACCTCTTGCGTTGAGTTTTTTGGTGTTGATAATTTTGGCAGCGTACTCCTGGCCCGTGCACAACTTGACACACCGACGCACCACTGAAAAAGCACCCCTGGAAAAAGCAAAAACAAATAAACAATCAGTCAAAGAAACGCACAGTTATTCAGTTCACACATCATCTCACTTTGACACAGTGGGAACATTCCTGATATTCTCCCCTTTAACTCTCTAGCTGTCATGATAGAATACTGTACCCCTCACTGCCAGGCAAGTATGGCCGATTTTCAATATAAATCAAAAGATTTCTTCGGGATATTGGCAAGCTCTGTATAAACTAGTTATTTCCATGATTTTAAAGCTTTTTTTATAGCTAGTCAAATAACAAATTAAGTAAGACCACTGCCATTCTTTAGGGCTGAAACACTGTGCAGTTTATTGTGATAATAACAAAAAGCAGTTATTTCACACTATTTTAGGTGCAGATAATTTATTACCTCAAAAAAAGTACAAAAAATTAACATTCATGGAATGTAAAATTTAATACATTTAAATAAATGTACAGTCCACCATTACACCATTTCCAGTATTATGTCATAAATAATGCACACTGATAGTGCCCGTAATGAAATTATGTGACTCTTCGAAGCTATAATGACAGAGTGCTGAGTTCTTTGTCTTGTAGACATCAAACAGGCTTTCAAAGATTTCTACAATTTGACAATACATCAACTTTTAACCAACAGATTTACATGTAATTTTATAGAATAGATCTACATCCCATATTTCCCAAAAATGATATCTCAGTATATCAATCAGCATTGCAGAGTCCAATCTTAACCCAGCTGTTCAGTTTACCCAGTTATTACTAGCACTGGTGGCAAACACAATGCTGAAAATCTATCAGTAAATAGGCTAAAACATTTTGTACAGCACAGCAGGGGGGAAAAATCCTATCAAATTACTTTGCAACACTAAATCTATTATGTTGCTCCTGCCAATCCATCTGCATTGATGTTGAACGTGAAAATTATTTGTTCTTTTCACAAACTATGACATTGTACGCTTATGACGAGGACTGTGTATTGGTAAAATTTTACAATAGGCATAATGTTACAGGGGTTATCATTTGAAATACAGTGGCAATGTACCACAAAATTACCCTGGGCCCGCCCATACTGCCTGTGACGTTGCATAGAATTTCACTTTCAAGTCAGTCTGGCCAACCTGTCTATTCTCGGTTTTTGGGAAATTGGGCACCAATGAAAAATGAACGCTACGCATAAGAATCAGTGGTCCTATTGGTTGTAGGCCCGTCCAATAGCATACAAAGGCATTTGATAGATGCCCATCGATCCCGCCTCTGAGAACTTTCTGTCTATGGGATCTTTGCCAGACCAAGCTCTGTCTACGAGCTTGGTGCGACAGCCAGGATACCATGAAATGGTAAGATCAGGCAATAGCCCAGATTGCCATTTTTAAAACTTGTTTTAAGAAAAGGCTTGACAAATTACATAAAAGCTCTTGCTCTCTCTCTCTATCTCTCACCTACACCTCCTCCATCCTTCCATTTCTTTAAAGTTTCCTTTACCCCTAATGCAGTGGAGAAGACTAATCACATTTTCTCCTAATTGTTATTTTCACCTTCAGTCTCACCTGTTGCTTTTCTAGTGTTTTTCCTTACTTAAGTGCACTTTTAATCTTTTGTTATCATATAGCTTCACATCCAACCCTACTTTTCCTTTCGTCCTTCCTTCACTTTCTAGTTCTTCCCTTGGTAGCCTAACTGCACTCATAATAATGTTTATTTTTAATTTTTGCACTCTCTGTCATTACAAACTTTACAAGCGTCTTCACCAAAGTTTGAATTAAAACCTCTCCAAATTCCTACATTTTTATATTTAAAAAACTGTCCACTTCTCAATCTCTCAAATGCCAAGGGTTTAGATTAACACCTCTCAATTGATTATCTGATTACCTGTACAATTACTTGTTGATCTTCAAAGCTTCAATATAACTCTGCAACCAACCCTGCAGTGTTTTCTTCAATGCACCCTATCTAGTGTCTACTTCCAAGAGCACCTCTTGCCTGGGTCTCGGGCCTTTTGCGGTCCTGTCTTATTACTTTACATCACAGAACACCCATATTCTTTTGAACATAATAGATTACATGAGGAAAAGTGACTGAAGCAAAGTGTCACAGCTAAACTGGTCTAATACTTTTCTAGAAAAGCTTTCTAGTTCCACTGGCAAGTGCATGGACTCATACCAGGATAGCCAATTCCCTTGCATTTCTCTTACATGTGTGGTTTTTCTGAGCCTATTAACCTGGCTAATGGGCCGCCAGTTTTGTGCGCCATTTGATTTCCCTAAAAGCCGGCGAGGTAGTGCCAGGGGATTAAGGGAACAACAGGCGTATTCTGTACAGGCTGCAATGATGAATACACACTCCAAACACATCCTTAACTGAGATGCTGCACAAAAACTAGCCTAGCATAACAGCTGAGCTCAGAAAAATAGAGAAAATACTGTATACACTTAAAGGGTAAGAAAATGTTCTTAAAATGCTGATGATGGGACCAAATTATTAGGAAATGTGGTATCTTCTTACGCGTGTTTGTGTGTGTGTGTGTGTGTGTGTGTGTGTGTAGGGGGGGGGGGGGGGGGGGGGGGGCGCTGAGCGCTAATAAAAAATACAAAAGTGGTCCTCCTGTCTCACAGGCTCCTACCATACTACAGTTATTTTGACAGCTCAGCAAAACCATAGCTTAGGATAGCTTATAGTGCACAAGACACAAACCAGGTGACACAGCTTTGAAAGCAAACCCAGTCTTGGTTAACTATCAGCGATGTAGCACAACACTAAGTATGACACATACTTGGGTGAGAGACAGAATGCCAAAAAATATATTTATACACTGGACTAGGCTTGTTAATTAAGGATATAAAATGTGGCAACTGTTCTGTGGCTCATTTATCATTTTCAGGATCATTTGGACACCTCAGCAGAACACCAGTATCAAAACACTGGTACCAATGTTTCTCATGTTTGATTTGGAGTGCCTATACTTCAATTCCTATTAATCAGCAAAGTGAAATGGGATCAACCTGTTTTTTAACACAGTAGTCTAGTGGTTAAAATCAATGCCGTGCTAGCCTGCTCTGTCTCTGAATAACCTGATGGACACACACACACACACACACACACACACACACACAGGACTCCTGTGGGTGTGGAGCCACATGGCACCAGTCCCACCACACTACCACCTCTCCCTGCATTGCTGGGATTACTGGAGCTACTAGGAAATAAGGAGCCTCTCTCTCTCTCTGTCTCTCTACACACACACCACACACACACAAATAGGAAAACGTTTTGACTCATGCAAGGGTACACATTGTCAAACCATATTCATAAACGTATGTATTCTAGTCTATTTCTTATTTCTTAACTAGCGGGCAAGCACAAGCACACACTGTGACTGCAAGCTGTTACTGGATGACATGTTACCACTTAAAAAAATCTATACTATAACGAACATTTCACGAGTAACCTAAAGTCGTTGTCTTAATCAAGATAGTGTAAGTCGATACCTTCATAATGCAACTCCTTCTTATTAGGACAACCCTGCTCTGTTCTTGTAAGACCTTAGTAAGCAACCACACACAGCATTTTATTCCAAGAGAAACTTTCACAATCTGTCTGTTTTCATTGTTTCTTAGCTCGCTTGCTTGGTTCTGCCACACGAATAGCACCGTGCAGAACAGAACGCGCGCCACTGAGCAACGCCAACCTGGCCGTGCATGTAACAATCCATAGCTCAAAGTAAAGTCGTAAATCTCATATTATGTCGAGCCAACATTAGCGAGCTGTAACAAGTTACTCACTGATATATTCATCGTGCATGCCACCAAACAAATCTCCTTCACCAAATGAGGATAGGAAACTGTAAAATGTTGTAGTATATGAGATTAATGTCAACAACTTATAGCCAGGACTCCGAAGCACCCAACAACCACCTGACCAAGAGCACAGGTTTTCTTTTTGACAGCTCGAAATGTCATGTCCCTCAGCCTCAACCAGTGCCAGCCAGCTGAGCAGGGAAGGTGATAGCTTTCTCCCGCTAACGTTGGCTAATGCTGGCTACCAAGTGGTTCTGAAAGGGGCGTTGCACTGCGACCACCGTTCGATACGACTGGACTTGTTAGCTTTACAATCCCCGTCCCTTAAATCTTTTGACTGTATCTATTGACACATTACATAATACAAACGACGAAATTGCCATCCCTATGACTGCCTGAGTTTGATGTATTAATTTGAGTTTTCAATTCCCAGTGAGGTGACACTCCTCCTTATGGACATAAACGTTTCCCTGAGCCTGAGAACTGCTTGGTTGATGGCCAGCCATATCAAGCTAGCTCTCCGAGCTAACGTTAGCTGTGCTACCAACACTGACATACAGCTGAGCTACCTAGTAACCTTCTCTTGTGTCTAGTGCACACGCTTTACGAAACGACCAGTGTCCAGGCATACAAAATACAAGTTACCCACTGACTCCAAACAGCGAAAAAATGCTTACTTTCCAAGTTCCTCATAGAGCTGATATTCGTCCGTAAATCGCGTACAGGTTGTCGTGGCCATGTCTTCTTGTCAGATTCTGACTGTTCCTCTATTATTAATGTTAGGTATGATTTGAGTGTCGCTTCCTCGCAAATATTGTGCTCGAAATGTGCTGGAAACAACTACGTCCTCTCTATTTTAGACAGCAGAAATATACACGAATAATGTCAAAATCGTGGTTTTGGGCGGCGGGCTGGTAGGTTGGTAGACTGCTTGGCTACGTCCTCCCCCGCTCGCTGTCAGTTGCGTTCTGTAGCTTCAAAATGCGTCTTGCTGTGAGACCAACGCAGTGACTGCCACTTAGCTCAACACCACCACCGATCGGCCGTTGTACGTAACTGCAAATATGAACACTAGGCACAGAATATTGTAGGAAAATCTAACTTCAATCAATCCGTAAGGTAGTTGGTTGTTACTGGATTCAATGTAGCGCAAAATCTTTTCAGTGGGTTTTCTGTATGAAACAAATATACATTTTGTAGCAGCGTTTGTAATTCAGGTTAACTTCTACCTCACCTTTTCACCCATGTTTGGTTTCTTCTCCTTCTTTTCTTACCCTTTAATCCTGTCTTCAGAATTACTGTAAAACTTGAAGTTTTTTTAAGTGACAACACAAAAATGCAGATTGTCACTTTTGAGAAACAAGCATGTCTTGTCAGAATGTGTAGAGAAATTTACCTGGTAACTTTGTGCCTTGCTTTCTGAATAGCCTTAGGCCAACAATAACCAGTTGTGAAACCGTCTTAAGAATAAATATGTCATGATCTTGTTTCTTGAGAACATTAAGTTCTCCTTCACTTTTTTTATACCTCTTCCCCTCTGCCCTGAAGAGAAATCTGAGATTAATTTAATCTCAGCAGGCCTGCTCTGCATGATGCCTCCGCCATGGTATCATGAGACTTTTGCTCCTCGGTATTTAATGAGGTACCTGAGGAGGACTCATGAGTTGTCTCTTGTTACATTTATCCATATGCAAAGTATCAGTGTCAGCATTTTGTTTCTTTACTCTCTACCCACCAGTCTCTATTTCTTTCAACAGCTTCTCACCTGACCATAGCTCTGGCAGCACAATGTGGTAAGGGGGGGAAGCTGTAAACCAGCTAGGATGGTGAGTGCCAATTTGACACAACAAGTCTGCTTTTCAATTATCTTTTCCTGTATTCGTATTCTGTCTCAGTTGTCATTGCCTGTCACAACATAGCACTCCACACAAGCTCTCTGATACAATAACCAAATACAACTGACTGCACATCACATAATAACTCAAAATGTCACTTAAGCTGTAGCCTACTTGAATATCGGAGGAAACGGTAATGAAAAATGCAAAACTCTTTTTGCCATTGTGATGACCCCCTGTGCCCCCTTCAGGTCTTCTCTGCCAGTGCACAGGCAGAGCTGGGCCTGGTTGTCTAATACAATCAATTGAGTACACCTGTGGGGCTATAACAGGGGTTTCCTTCTCCCTCTCATTAGGCACCTTTCTTAATTTGTTTAGGCACCCTTTTGTTTGTCGTCCTCTCCTTTTGTCTTAACTCTCTGTCTGTCTCTCTCTCTCTCTCTCTCTGTAACATACTGACGCTTTACATTGCACCGATACATTCACTACCCCCCATAGACTTTGGTTACCTATTTGTATTTTAAATAAACTACAACCTTAATTTAAACCTGTTATTCTGTTGTGGTGTCCCTCTTTATGTGGTGGTGTGGAACGAGCTAGTCGTAACACTATTTAATTTTGAAATTATCCTGCCAGAATTGCAAATAAAATGAAATATTTACATTTGGCTTTTCATTTTCCTGATAATCAGGAGTCATTTGTGACTAAATAAAAATACATTTAAAACGTCTATTTGTCATTTTATTTTTATTGCCATGCTGGTATATTATTTTCAGATTGAAAGCAATGTTTAGCTCCCACACTTAATGTGTTTTAAATTTGAAAAACAAATGCAATTGAACTAGTTAACTTGTTTCCTGTTAATGTGGTGTATTGTCTGGTAATGTTTATTGTTACTTTTAAATACCATTTTAATGTCACACCTGTGCATCCGTTGAATATTTAAAAGTACTTAGACAATTTGTATGAATTTGCTATCAAAGTAGGCTTAAAAACTGTAGCCAGAATGACACCGGTATGTTAGGCAACTGTAAATATGAAAATAATAGCAGGTGCATGAGTGCATGAAATGATCAAGCATTAGTTATTGTTAAACCCTGGTGATGCTGAGGAGGGGGTGATGGGGCCAAAAATTAAATTCTGCTTAGGGCCAAAAAAAGGCTTAATCCTTCATGACAAACCACTTCCTGGAACCACAAGGGGGTGCCACTAATCCCCCTTCATGCAGTGCAGAGGCACGCTCTGTAACATTGAGGTCTATGGCAGAACCCTAGAATTTCAGAGATTAAAAGCCTTACTTTTCTGAGCAATGGATGTACATTTTGAACACAGTGATCTCAAAACCCCCATTTAAGGAAAATGTGTTAATATGACTCTTCACTCTGGAGAAATTCAACCTTAATTCAGTCCGTAGCTGATACCCCCTTTGCTCCCCTAGACATGAACTACCATGAAGTATTTTGGCATACCTACAATCTTTGGTGAAACCGCCACTGCAGTCACAACATGTATGCATGTTAAATTGTTCGCTTAGTGTAGTGACGTGTCAGTGTCCATGCTGAGTCGCGAAGATCGGTTCATAGATTCAGATACAATGCGTCTGTAAGAGTAAACTTAATTTGACTCCCGATTTGTGCATACTCTGCATTTTGCTTCAAGAATGTGTCTTCCTGTGCCAACCTGTAGTAAGTATCTGGTTTAATCAGGTTTAAAACTTGATGCAAAAGACTATACCTTTGGGATTAATCACTAATTTAACCCTCTTGGAATAAACTCAAGACTGTGATTCAGATCTGCACAATGTCAGTAGCCCATTCATATTTCAGTTCATCCAGGATATCTGTTGGGAATGGTTTTCTTGGCATTTCTGGGTGATAGTTAACGTGTTGGAAAGTTGATAAACTTGAGACTTATTTTTTTTTGCAGTGATGGCAAGTTGTCCAACACCTGAGACATCAAAGAAACCACAAGTCATATTGTTCCCCCAAATGCCATTCAGAATAAAGCGGATGCATTAATGGTGCTCTGGATGTGCCCATGACAGGACATTACAGTGGAGCCTTTGCTCTCTAAAGAAGCATACTGTGTGCAAAAAAACCTGCCAAACAGCACACCAATACTCAATTCCACCTCCAGTTTATGAACTTGTGAAAACAACACACAGCACCGTAGGGTATGCAAAATGGCCCATTTAATGGACCTCTGTAATTTAAATTACAATTAGAGGGCATAATGATTTATGGTTGTTTTGATGTCAGTGTTTTCTGTCTGGGCAATGTAGATTTGAACTGAATTGCAATTTGTTTAATACGATGCATTTCCTGGAGTTCTGAATCTGTGAAAAGGTGAATGAACCTGTATGATGAAGTTTAGCTGAATGTTAGACTCAGGAGTCATTGTCTAGGTTAGATTGAGATGGCGGTGTTTCATAAAACCAGGAACTTTGTCCCTTTTAACGGATCACATGACACCTGCTCACTGATCAGGCAACACTAGGAATCCATTCTGAGCACTCTCATGTGCTCCCTGTCAATCATAGGATTGTCACTGCACAGATACTACACACACAGTAGATAACAAAAAGACTGACTTTGTTTCACTGAAACATTATTTTCCCATCAAAGCAGTCTGTTCTAACATACGATCGAGTTATGTTGTGATTTTCCTTTACTCCAGCTAGTAAATGATTTGAAGTCACCTGGACTTTTTAAAATCATTTTGTTTGGAGGCTATATCATGAACGCAGACCATCTGTCTGTCTAATAACCGATCTAAAGTGAACTAAGCACTAAGGAGTGGCATAAATATACAGTGTCTTATATCCATTTGATGTAATAAACCATTTTCACAAGGAGCAATGAGCAAGTCACAAGACTCCACTAAAGGCGTACTTGATTCTGCAACACGTGTCTCCTGCTTACCTCTTTCTGTGCCTTAGTTTGGACCAACACAGAAATAAGGCCACTCCTCACAGTCCTCGCTGAGAGGGCATTTTCACCTATCCACAACTGCCTCAAGAGCCAGCAGTGTTTTCAAAAAGCCCAGTGGGCTCGACAACACCAGTAATGTGGCTGGCAGAAACAAACAACGCAAAAGTGCTATGTTTTAAAACAACACCTTACTAATTTGGATGTAACCTAAGACCAATACACAGCTGGGTGGAAAGATGAAATTTTTCAAAAGTCAGGGATATTTGAGCACAGGTTAAAGCAGCACTATGCAACTTTGTGTTCGGTGATGCTTTTTCTCAAGGCTCCCCCTAGTGTCTCCAAGTAAATAAACACTCGCGTAAAATGGACTGTTTTCCCTTTCCTTCACCATCTCCACCAGTCCCTCAAAACTCAAAAAAAGTTGCATAGTGCTGCTTTAAGCAGTGGATGACTAACTCTGGGTCTCCTATTGATTACAATGAAATTCACTTTGGCTTTAAATTAATGTGGAATATGAAGTGACACGAATTGTAAGTAATATGCCAACTTCTCTGAATATTTCAGAGGTACTGAATATATGCCCCCACTTTGGTTCTGGGCACAATCCTTAGGTTAACCCTTAGATGCATAAGTGGGGTCAAAAATGACCCCAGTGGTCATTTTTTCGCAATATCTTTGTCATTTTAATGTTTTTTATCATTTAATCCTCCATGTATTCCTCAAATAGGTTGTCTTTCACATGAGACCATTTGGATTTGTATGTAATTTTTATTTTCTTTGAGTTGTTTCATTTTTTGTATCAGTACCACACTTTTCCATACACGGGGTCAAAAATGACCCCAAGCATTTTCTATGGAATTTCAATGGGGAACCCCAGGAACCTTGGATTTTTGTCAACTGTGACTGTCAGGTATACATTTATTGTCGAGCCACACATCCAATGTCAACAGTCTCACAACACTGAACAACACTAACAACTACTTTGTTACACTAGCTAACTAAGCTAACTACGCTAACACTAGGTAGCCAAGCTAGCATACATCACTGTAAGCCTATTTGTTGTGTAGAGAAAGAGTAGACTCTATACAGACTAATAGAGACAGACTAGAGTAGACTCTATACTCTAGAGTAGACTCTAAACAGACTTATACAGACTATATTTGTAACATCCTGTAATAAAATGAAAGCATGAATAGGTTTGCAAATGTGAGTTCAAATGAAAGATCATAAGAAATTAATACATGAAATATGAAATTATTCTCTGGTGTAATGTGCTTCAGCGTATATAAAATAATTACTGTTCATAGTGAGAAAAGAGGTAAAATGAAAGCATGAATTGCAAGTTTTGTTCAAAATGAAAGATAAAAAATTAACATGTAAAATGTTGAATGAAATCATTCTTTGGTAAAATGTGCTTGAGCATGTATAAAACAGCTGTTCACAATGGGAAGGCATGGCTGACAATGGCATGGCTGTTCACAATGAGAAGAGTTAAAATGAAAGCATGAATAGGCTTGCAAGTTTGTGTTCATTAATACGTAAAATTAATACGTACATTAATACGTAAAATATGAAAATCATTCTCTGATGTAATGTCATTTAGCCTGTATAATACTATGGCTGTTCACAGTAAGAAGTGTAAGTAAGAATACAGTATTACACTATAAACTAGTGATGTTATGTCATTGCTGTCTCTCACCAAAGGAGAATATGTTATCATCTTAATGCTCCTATAAAGAGGAGCACATACACACTCACTTACACTACTCATTTGTACACGCGCACACATACAAACACACAAACATGGGCAAATTCACACATAAATACACACAGGCACACACACAAAGTGATGAAAGAACAACATTTTGTTGATCAAAATATAGTAAAAATCCCCAATTAAGCTAAATGAAAGCAATTTCCATTCTAAAATGCATTAATTATAATTGGGGTCATTTTTGACCCCACTCATGGAAGAGTGTAGGTATTGATGGGTCATGCATCTAAGGGTTAAACAGTGTAGAGTGACATATGTAAAGTGGGTCAAATCAAATCAAATCAAATGCAACTCACCTATGTGTTGTGATCGGCTGGTTTATATTAGGCCCTGAAACATGAAATATTATGTTATATTAGGCCCTGAAATAGGCAATGACGCGAATTATGAGTAATTTCAATATCAGTGATTTTTTTTCAGATGTATTGAATATTCCATCCCACTTTTGTTAAGGCACAGCCTAAATGTGTAATTATTACCATATTCTCCTTCATATGACCCATCTTCTAATATAACAATGAGTTTTGCCATTAAAATGACAACATTTGTTATTTTAAAACAATACACTTAGTAATAATAAGTATAACAATAACTTGTAATAGTCTGAATCGTTTTTCCGTCGTATTGCCACTTTTGGAGTAGCGCTGATAAGGGCTTTTATTTTGATAAAACGTGACGGGGAGTGGAGTGATTTGCCCTTCGTTCTGCTGTCTATGGGAACACCACTGCTCATCTCCCGCTACTCTTTTTGCAGCCTGTGCTGCATAGACCCACTCGACGTAGTCAAACAGCAGGGTACCAAATAGCGTGGTAAGACGTCTGTTGTGTGATATCTTGCGGTCATATATGACGTTTTTTTACAATGTACTTGCTGTTATATGCTATTTTCTCTTTGAGCTCCTGGGCATAGTAGGCTAGGTGGAAGGTATCGTTTTATTCCATTTTGTTAAGTTAGGCGACATCATGCTACCTTCAGGAACATCGGAAAGTCAGAGAAAAAAAAGGTTTTCATTAGATCTGATCGAAAAACAAACATGGGCCGAGTTCAAGACGCATGAAACGTAGCAACACGGTTAATAAACAGAAACATAGGTGTGCTGAACTAGCCTGGTAAACCCGCCCCTCGTACTTCATTTCATTTTTGAAATTAATTACGAGGGGCTGGTTTACCAGGCTAGTGCTGAGCACCCTGTTGTGCGACGCAAGTCCCGAAACCATGGCAGCCGAGAGGGTGATTCTTTGTGCCGTTCTGGCTGAGGAAATCACGGAAGACGACCGTACAATGTTGAACACCAGCACTGTGAACTGGCTTTTGGCTCTTGTGCACTGGATCTGCCTAAAGGTAGACTAGGGGGAAATCAGAACACCCCTAACATCTGGGTTATAGTTTCTCCTGCAAAAAATGATGAGTCTGTGCGATTGAAGAGGAAAATGCATAATCATGCATACTGCTATGACAAAGAAAAGTAGGCTATTGCATGGCAAATCCTTACACACCAAATATGGCAGTTGTCTGTAAATATTAGATGAGATGAGATGAGATGAGATTAGATTAGATTAGATTCCACTTTATTGTCATTACACATGTATAAATACAGGATAACAAAATGTGGTTTAGCATCTAGTAAGAAGTGCCAGGAACAGCAAGTGCTATATATACAGTACACAATATAGGCATAGTTTGTGGTGAATTATGTACAAATAAATAGGGCAATTTGAACAGATGGGAATACTTTGTTATTAACGTGTGATGTGTGAGGGATATAAACAGATGTATTATAAACAAGTATACAGTAGAGCTATTAGAATATACGATGTGATATGAACAGTATGAAGTATACAGGGGTGCTATAAATATAGGCCTATAAGTGAATAAATATGATATGTATGAATAAGCAAATTATATATATGATATATATATATATATACAGTTGTGCTATTAAAATCAATATATCTATATTTCTCTTGTGTTAGGCAGTTGCACACAAAGTGTACACACACAGGGGTACACACAAAGTCAGGGATTTTGCAGAATTATAGTCAGGTGTATGATCAACCAATTACACCAAATTGGTTGTATATGTCAGAAAGCATACATCCACAGAAGATCTGTGGTAGTTCTTCAAGATATTTGGTGCAAGCTACCAGCCAAGTTCCTTCAAAAACTGTAGGGTGACGTCAGGTAATTTGAGCCACATTTTGGTTAATTTCTAATAAAAATTATATAATACAATATATGACACTGGTTTGTGTTTAATTTAGTTAATTAATGCCATCTTAAACATTTCAGTGTTGAATTCTTGTATAAAATTTAATCATTTAGGTTTTACAGCTTATAAACCATCAGCTGACGCACAATTTTCTGATGATCAGAATTCAGCTAAAATGAGCCACCCAGTCAGCTAAAATGAGCCACTAGTCAGCTAAAATGAGCCACTAAAAATGCAAAGCAAAACATTCATTTATTTTTGATAAAAACATAAAAACATATCAGTAGTTACAAAACACAACATATTACAATCAACAATTCATTTTAGTAAATAAACAATTCATATTTCATTAAAATGTAAGCAATTCATCATTTTGAACAATCTCGTTGTTATGTGTGTAGCAAGTAATTTTGCCAAGAGAAATTGTGAATATTAGTATCTTAGTTGTTTTTTTTTTTTAATTACATACACTTTCGCATTGGCTGCGTTTTCTAAATCCAATACACCTGTGTAAACAGTTGCAAAGAACCTATAGCTGGTTTTTAACTAGGCCTAAAGGAAGAACTTCAAGGCCATGAAATCAAGAATGATTGCTGTAACTGTGTGTGTGTGTGTGTGTGTGTGTGTGTGAGTGTGTGTTTTATAGGCAACGTTGACAGAAGAATCCCTCATCGTCATAGATCCCATCGTCCTCTCCACAGCTCTCGTGGAACCAGAGTCCGCACTTCTTGCAGCTTACCCACTCCTCAGTGGCCTTAGGCAGAGGCAGACATACATACAAATAAATAATAAATTATATTCATTACATTGCTGTTCAGTACAGACAGTTCAAGACAATTTGACAGTATAATAGTGCCCCCTCCCCATACCTTTGGGTCACTTGGGCTGCCATAAAGAACCTGACAGGCTTTGCAGGGCATATTATCCTCTTGTTTCTTCTCTCCTTTACTCGTTTTCTTGGACTTCCTCTGGACATTTTTCAGGATCTTTTCCTTCTTAATTTTCCTGGAAATGAAGTCCATATGCTCCTGGCTTGTTAGCAAAAAAGATGGTGGTTTGGTCCTCTTTCTCATTGCTCTCTCTCTCTTTGGAAGTGAACAGAGATCACTGAATGTGACACACTGTAACAGACAAAAGAAAAGTTATAATAAGAAACCATCAGTTTTACAGATCAGTTACAGATTGCAGGCTGAAAAGCAGTGTTGAATATTTTGAGTTTTCACATACGGTGGATGTTGAAGGCTGTTCATCCCGTGGTGTGAAGAGGTTGAACACAGTTGCCTTTTCCTCTGAAAGATTTCTGTCAATCACCTCTTCATACACCATTTCATCATCTTGCAATATCAGCAATGGGGGTGCCTCACATGTCACAGTCGGGTGATGGGCAAGTGCTGGTGGTGTCTGGGGCCTGGATGAAGCTGGTGGTGTCTGGGGCCTGGATGAAGCTGGTGGTGTCTGGGGCGTGCTGGGTAGTGCTGGGGCAGACTGGAGTCTGCTGGATGAAGCTGGTGGTGTCTGGGGCATGCTGGGAAGGCCTGGGGCAGACTCAGGCCTGGTGGATGAAGCTGGTGGTGTCTGGGGCATGCTGGGCGGAGCTGGGAGAATGGGTGGCAGTATTCTCTCTGTTGTTTTGCTGGGAGCAAAGGTTGCCTCTGGGATGATGTTCCTGTTTAATGGATACATTCCTGTTCCCCTGAAACCTGCCTGTGCATTCTATGCAATAGACCTAGAAGAATTGATGCTCTTTTAAAGGCAAAGGGTGGTCACACCAAATATTGATTTGATTTAGGTTTCTCTTTTGTTCCGTCACTGCATTTTGTTAATTGATAAACATGAATGATTAAGACTTCCATTCCAATTCCAATTCCATTCCATTCCAACAAGGCATTCCTAGTTGACAGCATTTTTTCACACCTGCCTAAGAGTTTTGCACAGTACTGTATATATATATATATATATATATATATATTTATATATATATCAGATGAACTATAAACACATATGCATGATATACAGTATTGACAATATATACATCTGTAGTTTGGGTGGAGTGCGAATGGATGAGGGCATTGGGTAGAGTACATTCAATGACACTGGGAGAGATGAAGAGGTGAAGAGGGAGGGGGCGAGAGTGATGGCATGGTAGGAGGACATGGAGGTTCAGCAGGGAAACAGCTGTGGGAAAGAAACTGTTCCTAAACCTGCTGGTTTTAGTCCGAAGGCTCCTGAGGCGCCTTCTAAAGGGGAGGAGTTGAAAAAGTCTGTGGCCGGCATACAAGGGGTCCTTTAGGATGCTGCGAGCCCTGCATAGGCATTGCTTCTTCTGGATGTCTTCGATAGCAGGCAGTGGGGGCCCTGTGATGCGTTGGGCAGTTTTCACCACCCTTTGAAGTGCCTTGCGGTTTGGCGACAGAGCAGTTCCCATACCAGACTGTGATACAGTTGGTCAGGATGCTCTCAATCGCACAGTGGTAGAAGTTACCCAGGATGGCAGCAAACAGGTGGTTCTTCTTCAGTGTCCTCAGTAAGACGTTGGTGAGCCTTCTTAACCAGGCTGGAGGTGTTAATTGTCAATGAAAGGTTCTCAGACATGTGAATCCCCAGGAACTTGAAGCTGGAGACACGGTCAACAGCCATGCCATTGATGTGGATGGGTGTGTGTGTGTGTGTGTGTCTCCCATCTCCCTCCTATAATCCACAATGAATTCCTCAGTTTTGCTGGTGTTGAGGAGCAGGTTATTGTCAGCGCCCCAGGCAGCTAAGTGCTGAGCCTCTGCCCTGTAGTCTAAATCGTTGTTGTTTGTAATGAGTCCAACCACCGTGGGGTCATCTGCAAATATCACACCTCTTCTGATACCAGATATGGCAAGCCGTTTTAACATTTAATAGCTAGTCTGGATATGTGCTACAGATATCCCAAATTAAATTATTCTTAGTCAAAACATACATTTCAGATATCCATAGTGACATTAGTTCTATCCACAGGTGTCATTTTAGATATCCATAATGTCATTCTTCTAATAACACCTTTCTCTTTCATGTCTATGTGTTTTCTTGTTACATATATCTTCTGTGTAATTGTAGATGTGCACAATGTGAATTGTGGATATCTACAGCTACTTTACGACTACCTAGTCTACTAGTCATAATTCCAATTGAAGATAACGTAAGTAGTCCTCGATTACAGATATCTTACAGATATCTTGAATTAATAATGTGGTTAGTCAAGATTGTGTTGTAGATATCTTAATCTGGATTTGTGGATAGGCATAATTTAACTGTATATATCTGTAATTAACTTCCAGATATCTTCACCTGGATTTCAGTTAGAGATGTCTCAAATCGGAGGTTTCTGTGATGTTTATTTTAGTTAGTCAAAATGTAATACAGATAAATAGAAGAGGGATGGAGATGTCTTTTAAATATATCAGAGGTTAAGGGACACGGCAGCATACAGGCATAACACTGTAACCGTTCCTTAAGCACTCAAGTCTGAGGATGCTATAGTCTCTGGCCATATTTTAAATGCCACTACCCAATTACGGAATGTTGCTTTTTACAAGACAGTTATTTTGCTATTGCCAAAGCATGCACTGTCAGTGACTGTGTTTACATGCACTTAAGTACAGTGGTCCCTCGCTATATCGCGGTTTACCTTTCGCGGCCTCGCTGTTTCACAGATTTTTTTAGTGCATGCAATCTCCTGTACAGTACAGAATGCGCTCAGCTTGTAAAATTTACATAAATCTTCGACCGCTAGCTGTGTGACTCTGAAGTGCTGTATGTTTGCAAGTGTGAACTTTGCCTGTCTGAGAAAAGTGTATAAGTGTAGTGAGGCGTTTTACAGCCTTAAAACATCTATAATAATTGTAGAAAATAAAGCTGACTACTTCGCGGATTTCGCCTATCGTGGGTTATTTTTAGAACGTAACTCCCGCAAATAACGAGGAACCACTGTATCCCGAATATTAGGCTTATCCCGGTTTTGCTTAAATTCGGGATAAGGTGTTTACATGAACACAGAGTAATCGGGTTATTAATATCCTGGTTTACATGAAAAATAGTAGTATCCCGATTTCTTTCTCTCCGCATGCGTGTAACCTGGTTAATTATATTAAGATCTGCCATAAGAGATAAACAGTATTCGGTCTCTACGTCTCTCCAAAAGTGTGTTCATGAGTTAGCTGACATAATATTGCCACTTTTGTCAGGGGTGTAACACTTGTAACTAAAGCGTCCCGCCGCGCGTGTTTGGACAGACAATGCTGTCAGAACCTTCAGTATTCGGGATAAGATGTTTACATGCCACAGTATCCCGGTTTCTTTCGGAGTACTCCACCCAGCATATCCCGATTTCTCAAGAAACCGGGATAAGGGCTTATTCGGCATAGGAAAAGGTGTTTACATGCGCAAACGCAAAGCCAGGATACGTAATATTTCAATCATATTCAGGACACTTAAGTGCATGTAAACGCAGTCATTGTGTGCTACTCTGTACCTGCGATTGCATTTGGCCACAAGGCTCAGATTCAGTATGCTGAGCAGTGTTCTTCTGTGTTCTTCTACAGGGCATGGCTGTACCTCGGCCGGTTTTGCTGTTCTCTGCAAGAGAACATACATGTATCCCACTCAGCGCATCTGGGCTGGTTCTACTGTCCTCTGCAACAGAACATATCCCTTCCAGCACATCTCCTCTCCTCTCTCTGAACACAGAACCAGGTTCTGCAATGCCACTTAGTGCAGGTGGAGAGGGTGGAGGGCAAATACACTGGCTGGTGGACTCCAGCAAGGAGCAAACGGATAGAGAGAACAAACAAGAACTACCTGGGGCTCTAGTCAAACAAAAAACAAACTGGATGGAGGTCAGAGAACAACCATTGGAAATGCAGGTGAAGCAAGAACAAGAGGGGGTGGAGGACAACCATGATCCACCTTGGCTTGAGGTCAAAGAAGAACCAGCCTGGATGGGGGACAGGGAGGAACCATTGGAAATTCAGGCGAAACAAGAACCACCTGAGCTTCAGGACAAACAAGAACCAGCCTGGATGGAGGACAAGGAAGAAGCATTGGAAATGCAGATGAAAAAAGAACAAGAGGCGGTGGAGACCAGAGAGGAACTACAGGGGAGTGATGGGCTATCATATGATTGGGGTAAGGCAGTTGTGATGGCTGTGGGTATGTCTACTGTATGTGTGTGAGCTTATATTTGGAAGCTAGTAGCCTGTGTGTGTAATTTTATTTCGATGTTTGTAGAGTGTGTGTGTGTACATGTGTATCCTTTTCTGTGTTTGTATGTAGTATGTATGCATGCATGTATGCTTCTGATTTAACAGTGTGTGTCTATGTGTGTGTGCTCATATTTTAAAGCTAGTAGTCTGTGTGTGTGCTTGTATTTGAATGCTTGTAATGTGTGTGTGTGTGTGTACATGTGTATGCTTGGCTGTATGTAGTGTGTGTATACATGTATGCTTGTATTTGGACGTGCGTCCTTCTGATTTAACTCTAACTGTGTGCAAAGGTTCATCTGTTTGTAACAAGTGTATTACAAGTGGTTGCATATAGTTGCTGCTTCATATGATTTATCAGATTTCTTATTACCTCTGCAGACGGTAACGGCTGTAAGTTGTGTATGTATATGAAGAATACTTCACCAGCCAAAGATCCATCATGAATAGCGTTTTTTCACATGTTGGCAGTTCTTTGCACTATGACATGTTCCAGGTTGACCTGGGTTTTTTTTTCTTGAGGGCACCTCCTGTCTCCTGGAAGTTTGTAATAGCACGCAGGCATTTAATTCATGTGATACAGGATCAACTTTTGGGATGGTGCTTTTTGCTTTCGAAAATGCTATCCAAATATCCTCTAGTCTGTAGGCTAATGATGGATCTTTGGCTGGTGAAATATACTTGTATTACATGTGCAATTTGTTTTAAAGACCACACCATGATAAGGGAATCTTAGGTGCCCAGCCCGGGAGGATGGAATATTGAAGCGCAAGAGCGTCATGATTGGAATAAACATGCAGAGCCTGCACCACAAATTTTAATCTGACAGTTTTCCTATATTTCTCAAATTTCAACTTTGAAGTGTTTCTATTGACACAGTTTAATGAGCTCTTCATATTTTTTTAATTCAGGTCTTGGCTGTGTTTTTGTAAAAAGTGGTTTTCCAAATTGTTTTCTCAGTCTTTTAAAACATTTATATGACTAAGCCATAGCAATAAAGGCTTTTTAACCTTTACTATATGAGAGTGCCTTGGAGTTTTTCTTGGTGTTTTATCTACTACAAAAATTATATTAAAACATACTAATGTTATGTGCCTGCTTACACACCAAAGAATTATAGGCAAAAAAGTCAGAAAAAGTCACAAGTTCAAAAGTTGGCAACAAAAATCACAGGTGGCAGCAATATGTTTGCAATAAAGCTGTAACTCGCCATGAATGAATCGATATGAAAATGTATACTAATCACAGATTTTTTTTTTGCTCAGCCCTAAATTTAGTCTTTCTCTTTATGTTCTTTTCTTTTAAGAGGTGACAGCATCAGGATCTCTCAGACGACACCACCATGTTCACACGGGAGAGAGACCATACCACTGCACTCAGTGTGGCAAGAGTTTCAACAGAAATGCCGCTTTAAAACTGCACCAGAGCATTCACACAGAAGACAGGCCATATTACTGCACTCCATGTGGCAAGAGTTTTACATCAGATCGTGATCTCAAACGACACCAGCGTACTCACACAGGAGGGAGACGGTACAACTGCACTCAGTGTGGCAAGAGTTTCTTTATAGAGCGATCTTTAAAGCTACACCTGTGCATACACACAGGAAAGAGGCCATACCATTGCACTCATTGTGGCAAGAGTTTCACTCATGGGGGTGTTTTAATACGACATCAGCGCACTCACACAGGGGAGAGGCTGTATCAGTGCACTCAGTGTGGCAAGAATTTTAGTACACATACCACTTTAAAACGACACCTGCACATTCACACAGGGGAGAGGCCATATCTTTGCACTCAATGTGGCAAGAGTTTTACATCAGATAGAGCTCTCCAACGACATCAGCGCAGTCACACAGGAGAGAGGCCGTATAACTGCACTCATTGTGGCAAGGGTTTCAGTACAAATGGCACTTTAAAAAAACACGTGCGCATTCACACAGGGGAGAGGCCATATTGTTGCACTCAATGTGGCAAGAGTTTTACATCAAGTAGTGATCTCAACCGACACCAGCGCAGTCACACAGGAGAGAGGCTGTACCACTGCACTCAGTGTGACAAGGGTTTCACTCGAGAGGAACATTTAAAAAAGCACCAGTATACTCAGCACACAAGAGAAAGATATAACTGCACTCAATGTGGCAAGAGTTTTACGAGACAGGTATTATTTCAATTACATCAAAGGATTCACACAGAAGAGAGACCATATCACTGCACCCAGTGTGGCAAGACTTTTACATCAAATTGTAATCTTAAACGACACCAGTACATTCATTCAGAAGAGAGGCCATACCACTGCACTCAGTGTGACAAGCGTTTTAAGTCATGTAGTCACCTGAAACGACACCAGCTAATTCACAAAGGAGAGAAACGGCATCACTGCACTCAGTGTGACAAGAGTTTTTTTGGACAAACAGATTTAAAACTACACCAGACTATTCACACAGGAGAGAAGCTGTACCACTGCACACAGTGTGGCAAGAGTTTCAGGAGAAAGCAGAATTTAAAACGACACCAGAGAAATCACACAGGAGAGAGGCCGTATCACTGCACTCATTGTGCCAAAACGTTCAATACAAATACCACTTTAAAACAACATCTGCGCACTCACACAGGGCAGAGGCCATATCTATGCAGTCAATGTGGCAAGAGTTTTACATCAGATGCTGATCTCAAACGACACCAGCGCAGTCACACGGGTGAAAGGCTGTACCACTGCACTCAGTGTGACAAGAGTTACACTCGAGAGGATCATTTAAAAACCCACCAGCTTACTCACACAGGAGAAAGGCCACATCACTGTACTCAGTGTGGCAAGAGTTTCACTACTAGGGGAGCTTTAAGAAAACACCAGCACGTTCACTCAAGAGATAGGCTGTACCACTGCACTCAGTGTGGCAACAGTTTTACTACTCAGGGAACTTTAACACGACACCAGAGTGTTCACACAGGAGAGAAGCCACATCACTGCACACAGTGTGGAAAGAGTTTCAGAAGAAAGACAGCTTTAAAACAACACCAGATCATTCACACAGGAGAGAAGCCATACCTCTGTAGTCAGTGTGGGAAGACTTTCACTAAGTGGGAACAATTAAAAAGACACCAGTACACTCATACAGGAGAGAGGCCATATCAATGCACTCAGTGTGGCAAGGGTTTCACTTATAGGGGACATTTAAAAGTACACCAGCGAACTCACTCAGAGAGGTCATACCACTGTACTCAGTGTGGCAAAAGTTTCACTACTGAGCGATCTTTAACACGACACCAGCATATTCACAGAGGAGAGGCCATACCATTGCCCTCAGTGTGATAAGTTTCACTAAACAGGTACATGTAAATCTACACCAGCCTACTCACATGAGAGAGGCCATACCACTGCACTCAGTGTGGCAAGAGTTTTTCTCTAGAAAGTAGTCTTTTAAAATACCAGCACACTCGCACAGGAGAAAGGTGGCTAGAAAGTGGACTATAAAACTTCACATGCATATTAACACAGAAAAGAGGCCATGTTACTGTATTCAGTGTGGCAAACATTTTATTGGAGGGACATCTGAAAAACAGAAAGGTATTCACACAGGAAAAACTATACCAATGGATTCAGTGTAGCAAGTGTTTTTGTTTTGAAACTTATAAAAAAGACAAAACAGCTTAGGGGTGTTGTGTGGCAGTGGTGAGAGCACCTGTACCATAAATTGGCAAGTGCCCATGGGGACCCAGGTTTGAATATAGCCTGGGTTGTTTCCCAACCCCACCCTATCATTCTCCATCACTCATTTCCTGTCAGCTCTTCACTGTCCTATCAACTAGTATAAAGGCTAAACATAGTGGTTTTGGACTGGACGCTAACAATGGCTTGGTCCAGGTCTATTTTAGTTTCATGGCATCATGGTTGGCATGAATCTTGTCACCACCCTAGAACGTGTTTTACATAAATATTTTTATCACTATGGTTGTTGTTAGACTTTTAGCCTTCAGTGATGTTTTTGGGTGGTGTTGCTTCACCAGGCCAATGTCAGTCACCTAAACAGAACCGCCTTGTTGCTGACTGGCTCACAATTCTCAGATAAATGGATGTTTATCCCCATTGATATATAACCATTTTTTTACTTTTTAGAAGAAAAGTATGATGCTTCAAAACATGTCTGTTATCACCCAGTGGTTGTGTTGTGTTAAATGAAAGGGTGATTGTATGCCTGTGTATTTAATTAAAGATCTCACACATTCATATGGGGACTGAAAGGTTTTTGAATTTCGCAAATAAGGGCAATCTATTATCTTGGCTTTAATGAGGATCTCTCTTAAAATAACTGTTTTAGGGCTGTATGTATGTTATGTTCTGGTGGGATGTGTTAATGATGTGATATGTGATATTTGTAATATACTAATGACATTCCTTATTATATTGAAACAGTCTTTGGAGACATTATCCTTCTAAGAACTGCCCACTTTCCTTGTTTGGACTCCCCTGTTGACCACATAAAGTAGGGTTTAAGACATTTTGCTAATAATTATTTAAATCAGATGACATTTATCAGTGTAAATAAACCAATGTCAGGAATGTCTGCATCACAATCAGCCAATTACAGGAATGTCTGTACCAATTACAGGAATCCGTCAACCAATCGCAGGAATAATTGCTATTTCAAACACATGCTTCATATACCAATGTACTGTCACACTGTTCCCTAAAGTTTTAAGGAAGGCAAAATGGGTGTTCTAGGGTGTTCTAACTATGTTGTACTGATGATGTCAATAAAAGCAGTTCAAAGTATTTCCTTTGCTACATGCAAATGTCTTTCTTCATAAAGTGTTAACGTTCATATGCGCTTTGTGTGCTTGTCTGTCCTTTGCTCTTGTCTGTTTCATGCTTTCTCCTCCTAGTGACCCCTTGTGGGCAGGGGTATGATAGCTTGTTCTCTCTGCTGAGAGGTGAGTGGTGCTCCCCCCTATTAATATGAACCCCTGACATCACTGGGGGCGCATACTTTGGGGCTTTTTTTCCTTGCTGACCACACAGCACCACCCTCGCTTCAGCTTACCACAGAGCACCAGCCTCCCTGTCTGTTTGGGTCTGCGAGTCCCTTGGCATTGGCCTACCACCACACTACTGCTTTTTTGTCATCCTTAAGGCCTCTGTACAAAGTGCAGAGCACTGCACTTCCAACATTCCTTTGCACTGTTTTCAATACAACCCCGCACACCAGTCCGTAAACCAAGTTAAAGAGCGATAGTTTTTGTATTTCTTGTTAAAAGCGTTCCAGCTATAGAGTGAGCAAGACTTGACCAAAGCCTAAATGATAGGGCTATATCAAGCCTAAATGGCCTCTTTTCTTCTGCCATGGGAGTCTATGGCAGCCCATAGAACAAATTGGTAAAGTTTTGAAATTTGGCACACTGATTAAGGACAGTCCATGGGACAGTCCATTCATTGAACACGCAGCGCTACCCCCTCACCCCCACACACACACAGCCCATCATTGGCCACCACAGCCAGTCCTCCCTCCCAACCCTAACTGCACTTAATGCACTTTACCCCACCCCCAATCAACTATTCTACCTCTGCCCTTCATCTGGTAGCTGTCCCTCCAACTGCATTCTATGCAATGTACTCCCCCTCCCCATGCACAGTTTAGACTAACAACAATCAGCAGTTTCACTGCATGCCCTACACTATCCAGTATGTCTATGCATGTGAGAAATAAATATCCATGTACACAAATAACATGTACACAAATAACACTATTCAAGGTGATATTAAAGAATGCCTTTTTCCATTGTTTTTGTTTTCCTTTGTGTGGTAATTTAAAATGCAGTTGCAGTGATGCAAATAATGAGTAATAAGGCCATTTTTCTGAATGTTTGGGGTGCTGATAATATGCTACCCCACTTTAGTTCAGGCACAATACTTAGGTTAAGCAGTGCTGAGTGATATCTGTGTAGTGGATTCCCATTAAATCAAGTGCAATTCACAGATGTGTTGTGTTTGGTAGGTGTTAAATTAATGTGGAATATGCAATGCTGTGAACTTAAAGTAATTTCAATATCAGTAATTTCTTTCAGATGTACTGAACATATTACACCCCACTTTTGTTAAGACACAGCTTAAATGTAGACAATTGTTGTTTTTACCTCTTTCACTATCACTATATTCTCATTGATGTGACCCTCTGCCAATATTACAATGAGCCATTTTTTTATTTGCCATTAAAATGACGAAATCCTTTATTTTAAAACAATAAACCAGCTACTTTTAACACTCTGATTCTTTTTGGTGTGAAGTTTAATTTTTGGACTAGGACTTTTATTTTGATAAAATGTGACAGGAATTTGAGTGAGCCCTATCGTCGCTCACGGAACACAGCTGTGCTCATTCATTTCCCCCACTTGTTTTGCAGTCTATGCTGGATAGAACTACTCGGCGTAAAGGGGTGGCAAATAGCTGGATACCCAAATAGCATGATAAGACCAATGACTGTATACATTGGACGTGTGTTGTGTGATACCTTGCGCTTATAGATATTTTTTATACTGTAGTTACATATGAGTTGTTATGATGTTGTTCTCTCTTTGAGCTTCTGGGAATAGTAGGCACTTTGTCACTTGATATATATATATACAGTATGTCACAAAAGTGAGTACACCCTTGACATTTTACCAAAGTTTTATCTTTTTAAGGGACAATACTACACAAATGAAACTTCGATATGTTTTTGAGTTGTCAGTGTACAGCTTGCGTACCAGTATTAATTTGCTGTCCTCTGAAAACAATTTTACATACAGGCATTTTTGTATAAATAGCAGGCCACAAAAGTACACTCTGAATGATAACTGTACATATCATTCAACCATAAAAACCCACTTGTCCTATTTATCATTTTTGTGTTTTGGTCTGCTCTACTGGACCATACAAATTCGTGTGTCATGTATTACAGCTATTCATTTTATTGTTTTCGCTATAATTCTGTCATATTATCCACTGGATGACCAACATGGCTCCTCATGGCAAAAAAGAAAACTCAGGACTTGAGAAAATGAATTGTTGCTTTACAGAATGATGGCCTATGATATAAAAGATCAGCAACACCATGAAACTGAGCTACACCATCATGGCTTGAGTCAGGTGGTTTTCCAAAACGGGTGCATTGTCAGAACAGGCTCAGTCAAAGAAGTTGGGTCCACACACTCGGTGTCAGATGCAAAAGTTGGCTTCAAAAAAGAAATGCATGAGTGCAGCCAGCATTGCTGCAGAGGTTGCAGAAGTGGGAGGTCAGACTGGCAGAGCTAAAATAATATGGGACACAGTGCAACAACTCGGTCTTCATGGTCGTCCTTCCAGATGAAAACCTCTTTTAAAACTTGATCACAAAAAAGCCAGAAAACCGTTTGCAGAAGACATGCAGTCCAAAAGCATGAATTACTGAAACCATATCCTGTGGTCTGACGAGATTTAAATAAACTTTTTTTGGCTTAAATGGTGTCAAGTCATCTGTGGTAGCGGCCTGCTTAACAGTACCATTATAATTGTGCCTTGCCTACAATCAAGCCTAGTAGTGGTAGCATCATGGTTTGGGGCTGCTTCAATGCTGCCAGCACTGGGCAACTGCAGTTCACAAGGAATCATGGATTGCAACATGTGCTGTGGCATTCTGAAGCAGAACATGATGCTCACCCCTTCAGAAACTGGCACACAACAGTTTTTTTCATCATGATAACAACCCCTAACACACCTCCAAGATGACCACTTGCCTTCCTGAAGAAGTTGAAAGTGAAGCTAATGCAGTGGCCAAGTATGTCTCCAGACCTGAACCCTATTGAGTACCCGTGGGGCATCCTTAAACAGGAGATGAAGGAGCACCAGTGTCTAACATCTCCAGGTCCATAATGCCATAAGGAAGGAATAGAAAGGGATCACAAAAACAACCTGTACAGCTCTGGTGAATTTCATATTAAGGCAGTGGTAGATAACAATGGTGCTCACTCAAAAAAATTAAAATTTTGACACAATTTGGACATGTTCACTGTGGGGTGTACTCACTTTTGTGGCCTGCTATGTACACAATAATGCCTGTGTGTAAAGTTGTTTTCAGAGGACAGTAAATTAATACTGCTACACAAGCTGCACACTGACTACTGAAAAACATATTTAAATTTCATTAGAGTAATAGTATTGTCTCTTGAAAAGATATGGCCCATTTTTGGCTGAATTGTGAAGGGTGTACTCACTTTTGTGAGAAACTGTGTATATATATATATATATATATATATACACATATATTGTAGTTCACATCTGTTGTATTTTAAGACGTTTCTATTCTACTTCATAATATTTCTCCAACAGAAGACTGATGTGAAAAAACGTTTGACTGGGACCAAGTATTTATTAACAATACAAACTGATGAGGGGGAGTGCCGTGTTTGTAGCATCAAACCTCAGTCATACATTTCAACGTAACCAAGACAAAAAATGAATGCATATATTTTAAAATAAATAAGCAAGTAAAAAGGCGAACAATAACTGCTGACATAAATATACTTAGTAATTTTTCACAGGAATGACATTTAGACAGACATCATGTTCTGCTTAAAGTATTACCATGCACTTGCCTTCAGACACACAGAGACACCGTATCATATTTCACATTCCAGTGTTTTACATGATGGTGATTCACAGTCCGATTCCTCTCTCGGAAAGGATGGAGGGAGCACAGTGTCACACCAGCAGACGGAGAGAGTTGATGTGGATGTGGTACAGGAAGTCAGCGTACGAGGCTCCTCCGTTAGGACTCTTGTCTTCCACCAGGCAGCACTGCATGCTGTCCTCACAGCTGTCTCCCTGCTTCACCACCTTCAGCTAAAGACAGGTGAAGCACCTTACATCAGTAACAGCTAGATACATGCACTGCATGCTGTCCTCGTGGCTGTCTCCCTGCTTCACCACCTTCAGCTAAAGACAGGTGAAGCACCATAGATAACAGGGTTCCCACTCTTTTTCACTGACAAAATTTCAAAACTTTTTCATGACTTTTTCATGACCTAAAGTGAATTTTCCATGACTTCACGGCACCTTAAGTGTGTAGAATTTAGCATACTTTTAGGGCTAGATATGAAATGTTTAACATTCAAAATACTGTCAATGCACAATGACTTTTCCAGGCCTGGAGAATTACATTTTCAATTTCCATGCCTTTTCCAGGATTTCCATGACCGTGGGAACCCTGAGATAAATGCACTGCAATGCAAGTCATCACACTATAAACACTGCATCCATTTCTTACCATGACAGTGAATGCTGAGTTTGACTGTAGAGTATCTATGAGGGTCCTCACATGGACTGACAGTGGGGTATCCAGTGTAGACAGTTTTATCTGAACAACAAGCAAAAAGCACACAGTGTGATTATTCTACATAGACAGCAGTAACAGCTTTCATGGATACTCAGACCTCTGTTAAGTACTGTATAGAAATAAAATAGATAGTGATAGTAGTAGTTGCAGTAATAGTAGTGTTAGTAGTAGTTAGAGTTATGGTAGTATTGCTGTTGTTGTAAAGATAGCACAACTACCCTGAAACAACAGGCATATATATTTCATGTCCACTGTCTCCCTTACCTCCCCTGTAGTGACTAAAGAGAAGCAGGAGTTGCCGAAGAGCTCCATGAGGGCTTGCCTGGAGACCCCGTGACCCACCCACAGCACCAGGGCTGAGGGGCGGTAGGCCAGGTACAGGCCGCAGGGGTCCAGGCTGGAAGCACTGCAGCGCACCACCTCACCCACACGGGGGCGCTCATCACCCACACACTAGGAGAAAAAAAAAAAGAACAAATACTTTATTTATATGATATCCAACCATATGCCTTCCCGCCTCCCCCCCAATAAAGTCTGATTTTAGATACTGCAACCCGAAGTGTCCAGTCTTCTCACTTTATCATAGCCAACAACCTATAGCACACATTACTTCAGCTTGGATAAGCAGACATCTCCGTACATCACAAAGCACATTTGCTGACTGTTTTACAAATGTACAAATCTAAGATGGATGCGCACAACGCTCCACACACACACGTATGGTAACAGGGTTCCCACTCTTTTTCACTGACAACATTTCAAAACTTTTCCATGACTTTTTCATGACCTAAAGTGACTTTTCCATGACTTCACGGCACATTAAGTGTGTAGAATTTAGCATACTTTTAGGGCTAAATATGAAACGTTTAACATTCAAAATACTGTCAATGCATTTATTGTCGACTCAAAAGGCCTAATGATAACAGAACGCTGTAGTTGCATTAGGGACAAACTAAAATTCTATGACTTTTCCAAAATTTTCAATGAATTTACAAAATGTCATGACTTTTCCAGGCCTGGAAATCTACATTTTCAATTTCCATGACTTTTCTAGGATTTCTGTGGGAACCCTGATGGTAATAAAGTGTCAGTAATACCCCTATATGTATCTCTTGTGTGTAAAGATCAATGAACACAGTGAGGGCTCACCAGAGAGAGCAGCTGTGGGTAAAAGTGTGTGACGGTACCCCCGGTGTCCATGGAGAGCAGACGGCTGCGCTGGAGCAGGCGCTGGTGCACTGAGCTGCGGACGCCAGGTAGCATCACCTCGCTCTTGCGCAGGCTGTTCACAAACACGGGCAGCGCCTTCAGGAACACCGGCAGCACCAGCTATGGAGGAAAAAAAGAGGAGAGCTTGAGATCTCTTTCAAAATAAGATTAATTCTTTTAAGCACAGGCAGTTAAAAACTAGTTGGTTACACAAATAACTTGTGAGATTGAAAAGGGCTGTTGTTTTTGAAACTATTCATACTTGATGTAATCCAAAATTATTTTATATTACCCATTACAATGTTTTTTCAATTTATTCAATCATAAAGAATGTAGCAAATCATCAGTCTCTTTACAAAATCGACCATTTCCAGACAGTCTTGTGTTTGGCATTCTTATTTACCTGTCCTGAGGACACTGGGGTAGTGCAGCCAATTTTACGATAGCTGGCCAGCAGCTCTGTCACCTCAGCTTGCAGTTCCTCACGAAGGCACTGTAGGGGGCGCTCTACTACTGCACAGTACACTGAGCAGAGTTGGAATGCGAGGTAAAGAAGAAAGCAGGTGAATTTGGACAAAGTACACACGTGTGATCACAAACATGCCTAAGCACAGTTATATGACTTCAATGTAGCAATCAAACAGATCGTAAATAATTCTGTTGTTATAGTAATAAAACATGTAATTATGCAAAGATCCTGAAACACACAATAACTCAGCCATGCCTAGGTAAAGTTCAAAATTACGCAGTGTAAGTGCAGACCTGGGACCAGAGACAACCATACTCTCGTCTCGTACGGTATGAATGAAATGTAAGCACTAAATCTCACAGAAAGTACCGTCTGTAGAGACAGTCTAGCAGCTTATTCATGAAAATCGTCCTGAGTGTAACTCAAACAGAGGGAACTAAGAAGAGATCTCACTTTTTTTGCAGTAGAAGGTGAGGAGCGTCTCTGCCTGACTGTTACGGAAGGTGTCCAGGAGGGAGGCTGAGCAGCGCAGACTCAGGCTGTGGACCCTGATTCTCTTCTCCCCGTTGGGACTGGTGTAGGACACAGCAACCTAAAGCAGGTAGATAGGTAAAGTTACTTTAATAGTCTCTCATTGAAGAAAACTGCCTCGGATAAGGGCAATTAAAGCAGCACTATGCAACTTTGAGTGCTTTTTCTCGCTCCCTCTAGTGTCTCCAAGTAAACGGACACTGGTAAAAATGACTACTTTCCCTTCCCTTCACCCTGCGCATGTTTTTTCAACTTTACTTCTCAGAGTAATCGGCAAATAGAAGTCAGAATTTCTTCAGAATTTAATGTGATTCTACGTCTCGTGATATTTGAGACTTTGTGAGTCTGAGGGTGCCGGGACAGACACCAAGATATTGCAAGCGTGGTACTCAGCTTGCATATAGCAGGGGTGGTTGAGAAAGTCTTCATTTGCCTGGTAATGACTCATTTAAGCATTTACCGACTTAAGATGATTAATTAACCCAAAAAAGTTGCATAGTGCTGCTTTAAGACTTCAAGCACATATTTTAAAAACATTATAAAAACACATGTAATGTGTGTTTATTAAAAGAGCTCTTTTTAGCAAACATTACGGTCACATTTATTACAGGGATACACCCCTTGCTTAACGTACTTACCAAGCACACAAGCCGTAAGTGTATTGAGTGATCTTGTATCAAGTATTACTAAAGGCAGTTTGCTGTATTTATTAGCAAGGCTAACACCAACGTAGTACCTCCATTCAATATCAGGCTCTACTCTACTGAAGCTCCAGCTTGCCTTAACCAATTTTTGTTGGTTTCCAATCAGCCGTGATTGGTTGAAGGCAGGACCAACTTTTAAAATTCTCACAAAGTATTGACGCACCAGGAAGTAAACATGCCTGTAGAGATTAGCCACAACGTAAAAAAAAGTGAAAGTCTGGTCCAACAGGCTCTGTATTTATGGCATTGATATCTGGTGCACTGAACTCTTTGACACTGAATGGGTCCTGTACTATGACTGGGCTAGACATTTGTTTAAGTTAGTGACCTACACAGTTGGTGAACATCCACCCCGCACTCCTCTCACCTGTATGGCCACCCCTCGCCCCTCACTGAGGGCTTTGCTGTGGGTGAACTCCAGGGCCAGGGCCGTGTGCCAGTCTAGGACAGCCATGGCAACCAGCCCTGGGCAAGCGCTCGGGATGAACGAACCATAACAACCAGACACACTGAGCTCTGGAATGTAAGTCATACAAAACACACACACAGGCACACACACACACGCACACACACACACACACACACACACACACGACAGAGGCTTTTAGGAATGATGTCAGGCAAAAACAATATACACAACATCTTACTTTAAATTATCAGAAGTAAAACATTTCCAAATACTTTAAACTTCCTACCTTTGCTGCTGAAGACTCTGAGCTGAGCCTTGTACGCTGTGACTGTCTGTACTATCTTCGTCAGATCAGAATGTAGTCTCTCCTTCTCCAGTTTTGACTAAAAAGTACAAGAGTCGTCAGTGTTGTTGCACCCATGCAGCAACGGCATGGGTGCAACATGCAGTAACGACTAAGCAATAAACAGACTCGGACATCTTACCAGAAGGCTGCTGTAGGAGAACAGTCCACCACCTGTCAAATGGGGAATGTCCCCTGGCCAAGCCCCTCCCACATCTTGCTGAGCGAATAGCAAAAGGTGCACGCTGCAGCCTTGACTGACGCATGCCTTAGCCAATGAAATGGCAGAATCTGAGGCCTGGAAAAGTGACTGACAATCAAGGGAGGAGGCACAAAATAAAAATTAGGACCAATGGGAAGGATGAGCCAATCAATGCAGAGTATAAGGGTCAATTAGTGAATTATGTCAATTCATTTTTGTTTATTTTACATTTGAATACATGTACTAATGCGGTGCTATTCTCAGTGCACATCAACTTAATTGATTTCACAAAATCCAAAGAGCCTGAAATGTGAAAACTGTTGAAGTAAAGAATAAATTAGACACCAACCACAATACTAAAGCAGAAATGGAGAGAAAGGAAGAGGATATTAGAATAGAAGAGAGGAAGAGAAAAGGAGAGGAAAAGAGAAGGTCACAACAGGAGAGGATAATGAGTGGGAGAGAGAGTAGAGCAGAGTAAAAACCCCTTTACTAGACACTTGTGTGAGTGAGTGCTGTACCTTTGGTTTGTTGGAGCTGAAGATCCCTGAGGAGGCTGTCCTGCTGGGACTCTCACTGAGGGCAGACGAGTGGAAGAGCAGCAGCTTCCCTGGACACCCCACCTCCTAGGAGACACGTAACGGCAGACATAACGGCTGAGGAAAATGTGAATGTCTGACTTAAAAATACTCAACGAGTCTCCAGGCTACAAGATACAAGATGGTTTTACTGCCACACAACAAAGTTGGTGGTACTTTTTTGTCGCATGGCAGTCCATAACTCTAGCCGAGAGGAAGGACTGGCAGGGGAGGGAGGGTGGAGGTGATGGGAGGATGAATGAATGAATAAATAAATAATATGTTAGTCCATATTAAGTTGAGTTCAGCAGTCTGATTGCAGAGGGAAAGAAGCTGTTGTTGTCTACTGTAGAGCTTTAAGAAAAACTAGTCACTTCTCTCTTTCCTAGTCACTTTCTCTAACCTGTATTGTGGCTTAACCCAACAGATTGTAAGCCCACCTTCTGAGATGTTGAGGACCCACCTGAAGAATCTTGAGTCCGGTGGAGATGACGGTGTCTTGAGGTATGGAGGTTGAATGCTGAGGCTCTGGGCTAAATAAAGGTATCTGCTGCAGAACACTGGACATGAACATGCCAACAGAGACACAGTCATTGAGTGTAAATGCCATAACGCCATCGGCAGACATATTACTACACTGCTTATGTAGTATCAGTAAGTATAACCAAATCCCTTCTAGGCAAGTCCACACTCGGCCATCTTGGCAACGCCTTTGGCCATCTATTTTAAGTTAATAACACTAGGCTCTATCTAAATAAATAGTGAGACACGTGTATATGCACTCTCCGATGACTAAAGGACAAAAAATACATGGTTGAAACAATAAAAACCTAATTGTAATGGCTGGAAATGTTTGCTGGTTCGTATCAAAATAAAGCTTTAAAAGCCCTTTTCTCATGGTTTGTTTTGAACTGTGCACGCACACTGCTTCACTACATGGCAAGTGTGGTACAGCGGAACATGACAACGCAAGATGACTGTAACGTTTGTATAGTTTGTCAGACAATTGGCTCTTGGGACAAAAACAGGCGGGATATTTGCAGACACTTGCTATCTTGGTGAAGTTCCCCCATATATTTCTAAGGATTATCCTCCATATATTTCTAAGGTATAATATATTTTTTGATTTTTCCAGTGCTAGGTCTCCTCCTATAAGAGCATCTCTGGTAAAACTCCACCTAGTCTAATAAAATTCCATACAGCATATCACAACAGTATCATTCCATAAACAACATCATAACACTGTGTCCAGGGAGGGTGCACAGACCTCTGAATGGTGTGTTTGCACTCGCCAAGGGGAACAAGAAGGCCGTCGGTCAGGGGAAGCTCAAGCTCGTCCGTTTCCATGACGACCAGCATGGAGGGGCGGGACAAGTTGGCACTCAGGTTGTAGAGGTGAACTCTGTGGTCGTATGTGAGCAGGCCCACACGTAGCGCACACTGCTCTGTCCCTTCCGCCCTTCAAGGCAAACACAAACCATACATACTCAACACACTACTACTCCAATAGGATATTTAGTATGCGTGCGTAGTATGGCTTAGGTTGGTATCTGTGTGTGTTTACGTCTGTTTATGTGTTTGTATGTCTGTTAAGGCATCTGTCTATGTAACTGTATCAATCTCACGGGTGTCCACACGAAAGCACAGTGTGTGTGCGCGTGTGTGTGTGTGTGTGCGTGTGCGTGTGCATGTGTGTGTGAGTGTGTGTTTAGTGTAGCGTACCTATACACAGTGTCCAGGAGTGAGTGCAGCTGTTGACATATTGACTCTAATTGGCCAGCTCTCAGTGAGGCGCCTGAAACTTCCACGGCCAGAAGAAGACAGGCTGCTTCCTCCTGCAGAGATGCACCTCTAATTACCTAAAGTGCTACTTACTAATGTGACAAATCCCTCAGTGTAACAACCACATGCCCAAGCACAGGCACGCTCACACACACAGCGCACTCACTGGTTTGCTGGCATTGCTAAATGTCATAGAATGTCAGCAATTTCACTGCATTTGTTACTCTACCCAGTATGTCTATGCGTGTGACAATAAAAATGTCCTTGTAGGAGCCTTTATGTTGTTTTATTTCTTAATTATTTTTATTTATATAGTACCTTTTAACAGCTGATTCATGAAGTAGTAACAGTCAACACACTAACCTTATTTGGCTCCAGTATCTCATAGGAGCCCAAGCTCAGCTCAGGTCTCTGGTCAGAGTCTACCCTCCGTCCGTGGCTGCCGGTGTGCTGGTACTGAGGCCAGGGCACTGTGACAGCCCAGGGGACAGGAGGACAAAGGGGAGAGAACAGCAGCATACAGACCATAAGAGGACATTCATACGACATAGGCTTTTATACTGTAACTAAAGTTCATTGCATGGTTTAAAGGTACAATCAGTGAATTTAAGGAGTTTGTCAACACGTCATAGTTTTTATAACATTCAGCTGAAATCAATTAGTTGTGATGAACAAAAGTGTAGACTAAGAAATGAAATCATGAACACAAACACATTATCAGCCAGCATCGCTGACAGAACCTCAAAGTGACTTTTCAATAACTTGTACAATACATTTATCCCAATAAATAGAATTATGTATTAAAAAATGGAACATACACATTACGATGACCCTTCTCCTCACCTTCGGTGAACTTGCCACAAAAGGGGCAGTGGAACCTCTGGCCACAGTCCTGCCAGTCCATGGAAGGGCACATGTAGGCACCACACTCCCCACAGCCCCTCAGGCAGTCCCCCTCCTCACACACGGGCACTGGGCGCTACACACACCACACAACACCCAAACACACACACACACACACACACACAGACACACATGAGGGTGCATGCAGATGTAGGGAAGAGTGATAACAGTGGATGGATGGATGGATGGATGGATGGATGGATGGATGGATGGATGGATGGATGGATGGATGGATGGATAGAAACAGACAGACAGAGAGAGACAGACAGACACGGGCAAATAGACACATGTGTGGCCTATGTGAAAAGTTATAGTCAAGCACTTGCAGCAATATGAGAATGACACTAAAGGATGGTCTAAAAGAACATTAGCAAAAAAGTATCTCTGCGACAGCCTGGTAAACCAGCCCCTCGTACTTCATTTGATTTTGTACAGACGGTCTGGAGTTGCTGCCGTTGAAATTCATGTATGAGGACCGAGCAACTCCTAGCCAATCATTGAACAGAGGGAGTGTTCGTCGGCCATGATGTTGACTTTGTGTGCTACATTTGAATTGTAGTGCGCGCAGAGTCCACACCGCAAGGAAGAAATTGTTTCTCAATGCAGTGACTCCATACCCTCTGTACAAAATGAAATAAAGTACGAGGGGCTGGTTTACCAGGCTATCTCTGCGCTACACTGACCTCTGCTTTGTGTTGTCGAGCCAGTGGAGTCACAATGGCCCCCAGTGGCAGGTGGCTTTGCTGGGCAGACAGGGCCTCGCACGGGAAACTGTAGGTGGTGCAGCGAATGAAGCGAGGGCTGGCATTACCTAGGAGGTGGTAATAGGGGCTATTACAACAGTGCAAGCCTGTGGTCTCTGATGGTTTCTCAGGTGTATAATACAAGTATCACTATCTGGTAATATGGCCAAAACATTATAACTGCCATTAGCAATGTTAGTGTCTCATACATGTTTTTTCCATCATTGCTCCAAACTACTAGTTTTTACCACCACACATTAACTGCAAGGAATGTTTTCCTATTGCTAGATTTTGCTTTAAAAGGATTTACAAACACACACTGGATCAGGTTTTCACTTCATGAAATCACTGACATATCACTTTGATATTGCAACAGTTTCCACTGCTAAAAGGCCCACCACCTTTGTCCTCTATGATGCAGTCTGTGGTGGAGAGAGGGGGAAGAGCAGACGGTGCATGGGCCCCAAACGTCTTCCCCTCCCACTGCCTCTGATCCTCCTGCATCACCTGCACCTGCTCACACACACACAGACAGGGAAATGGGGTATAGAGAAAGAGAAAGACATTAATACCACATGAAGCAACCACACACACAGACAATTTTTATAAAAACACTTACTTTATTATAATATATCATTTACTTTTGTAGTGTAATAAATGCTTAAATTGTCACTGTGTCCCAAATAAATGCATAAAATGGACGAATCATATTATATACTTTCATACACTGAAAGTGTGCTGAAAACTAATGAATATTAGCACAAAAATCATCTGCTGTTCACAACGATGTGTATTCGAAACATAAAATGAGTAAATATCAGAGAACCTACGGCACTGGGCAAAAGCTGAGGGTCAAGTCCATACCGGGACTCTGAGCTGGGACTTGCTGCTTTACTCTCCTAATTTATGAAAAGGAGAAAGAGAAACGCAAGTGTGATACCTCATGTACAACAGAGAAAGGAGGACAGTATTATGTTTTTACATTTCATGTGAACATTTTACTATGCTGAATTTGCTCAGTTATAATGAAATAATAACATCTTTTATAACTTGCATGAAACGTTTAGAAACTACCAGTGCAGCATACAGATCTAATACCCTTAAGCACAGAGTGTTGATCTTTGCCTATAAGAACAGATACGTACAGGTAGGGGCAGTCTTAACATGGAGGCATAGGTGGGCGACTGCCTGGGGCCTCACACCAGCAGACGTGGTGGGGGGGGGGGGGGCAACCAATCGCCATCGACCTTCACTTTACTTTACTTCCGCATACATTTAATCGTATGAGGGGGGCCCTATACATACCTTCACCTTGGGCCCCTAATTTGCTAAATCCACCACTGTGTCAGGTATAGACAGGTGTAGATCTAACACATATATGGATGGGAATGTGTGGAGTAGTGGTTCACTCACAGGCTGAGGGCCTTTCTGTGAGGGGGACTGGGCCTTATAGGACGCACCAGCAGTAGGCCTAGCAAGTGCACCTATAAAACAAAGCCAACACATTACACAGCACTGCATTTGGCAGACACTTTCTTACAAGGCAACTTACAAGTCGTGGTCAGGCAAAATGTTACTTACTATGATAATGTTACATATTCTAAGGATAGGTAAGAACACAAATACCTTACAATACTCCATATTGTCTTATCTTGTACTTTAATGTTTAATGTCCTATCTTCTCTACGAATGGGATAGTAAGAAAGGTAATTTCAATTCCTTGTATGTCTAGCACATGTGAAGAATTGACAATAAAGCTGACTTGACTTGACAAGTAAGGAATCACAATCAAACTGAGGCAACATTTCAAATCTTGTCCTCTGAGTCTGGCTAACACAAGATTAATAATAGGTGTGGCATTAGGCTATTCCTCTCCCAAACTTTAAGCTATGGGTTTGTTTTAGTAAGTCATGATGTGTGTGATACCATTATGGTACAAGTGAGACAATTCAGCTGTCTCCCCTTCTGCATGCCCCTCATATCACTATGCATTTTCACCACTGTGCATTTACATCACTGCATCCTTCACAACTGACAACAATTTTAATAATTTTAAGTATCTGCGACAAGAATAGCTGACAGAAGCATGGACATGACAAGTATTTTCAGCTTCCAGTTCTTCACCTCAATGCCAAGGACTGCAGTTGAATAGGCGTAACAGAAAACAGTTATGGTCCAAATCCTGACCATATCATTCTATTATACTAATTGATTACAGATTTAAATGCCACATCATTTTGGTCCTGATACATGTACTAGAGGTTTGGTAATGGAGATCCCTAGTATGTGTACTGCGGGTGGCGGTGGCCCAGTCTTACCCGTGGGTGAAGAATGGGGGGCTGGGTTTGCGGCTGCTGGTCCAGGCTGATAAGTGTTCATTTGGCACTGATAGGGTGTTTGGAAGGCGTTGGGGAAGCCTTCCGGCGAGTTGAGCTGTGGGGTCGCTGGGGGTGCCCAGCCGTAGTAACAGCCCCACAAGCCCTCCTGGCCATAAGTGGGGCTAGATGCAGGGATATCCATGTTTTACTCTGGGATCACAGATGACTGTGTTCTGCCATAGACAAACAACATAAAGATTAACCACATATGCTTTTGACTGAATAAGCGTTGTGCGTTAATAACAGCTTGGCTGCTAACGGTATGAGGAGCACTTGTAATGTGGACTATGAGTTTCGACAAAACAAGCCCTTTAATATTAACTTGACAAGTGTAGAACAGTGAAAACTGTGGTCTTCCTTCCCCGTTACCTTTGCTGGAATTGTCAGGATCAAACCTGCCTGCCCATCAGACATCTCTCATCGTGAACCATTATTGCTCCGCGGTATTCCTCACGCTGACAGCGGCTCCTGTACGCTACATGGTGTACAACATATGACCAGTCGAGGCAATAATCCGAAAAATGTTTATCTGCAAATGCTGCTTTCAACACGAACGGGCGAGACGCGTTAGCCTGCAGGAAAATGACATTGCTAACCACCAGCACATCCCCGGCATGTTGCTTGACTCCTCCTGTGAGTCTGCGCATGACAGGCAAAATGTGACGTCTGTGAACGCCACACACAGTAAAAGGCAACACCCCTACATCCTACATCCTAAGAATAAATACTGTTGTGGTTTGGCAATGTACACACATGTAGAATATGCACATTATACATTTATTAGGATACTGTATATAATTAATTATTTACATGGTATTAATTTTACTATATCGCTATATTTTAGCCTAATGTCAGCTATAAACAGCTAATTTCACAAAATTAGAGCCAATCTCACAAAATGGTCAAGAGTAGCAATACGTTAGGTTACAGTACACTTTGAAACACTCATATACATTTTTTTAATGAAAAGAAAGATTATTTTAGTATAATTGTATAATCATTAACAGAAAGCATCTGAAAACAGTTTGGTCTTAAGTCTAGATTTGAAACTGCCAACAGTAGGAGCATTTTTGATGTCTTCTGGAAGTTGGTTCCAGAGTTTAACAGCATAGCAGCTGAAAGCTGCTTCACCACATTTTGTTGTAACAGCAGGTTCTACCAACAGATTTTTCTGATGTGATTTCAGAGATCTAGTTGGTGCAAATAGCTGAAACATATCCAATAGGTAATTGGGTCCCATCCCATTTAATGTTTTAAAAACAAGAAGCAATGCCTTAAAGTCAATTATATAACTTACCGGGAGCCAGTGCAGGGACCTTAAAATTATAGTAATGTGGTCAGATCTTTTTGTTCTTGTAAGAAGCTTTGCTGCTGCATTTTGGATCAGTTGAATCTGTTTGATGGTCTATTTAGGAAGGCCTGTGAAAAGGCCATTGCAGTAATCAACCGTACTGGAAATAAAGGCATGAGCAAGTTTTTCTAGATGTTGTTCTGACATAGGACCTCTAAGTTTAGCAATGTTTTTTAGGTGATAGAATGCAGATTTAGTGATTGGTTTCACATTTCTATTTCTATTCCCATTCCTACTCAACTCAGATGATCAGGAAAATGTGAATATGTTACAGCATTTAAAGGTGCAATATAAAAGACACGTCCCGTATATGGTACAAGTTATTTCATTCTTTTTATTGATTAAATATCACAAACATACACAATTCAAAACGAGTGAAGGAAAGATAGAAAAAGAGGACAGTGATGCAAAGCTTTGACAATTAGATTATGAAGTAGCAGCCACCTCCTAACATACAAATCACATGTGCATTCACAGACACACATACTCACACACACACACACACACACACACACACACACACACACACACACACACACACACACACACACACACACACACACACACACACACACACACACACACACAACACACACACACTATATAACAGTCTATATTCTCTAAGACATTAGAAAACACAGCAAACCTGGGTTGTGTGACAGGCAGACTGAACTGACTCAAGCTTGCAGTGGACCATTTCTTGCTATGGAGATTCAAGATGGTAGAACGCTCTGACGAAACAGTTCTATCCTCTTGGGAAGTAAACATCAGACTATAGACACAATCACCAGTCATGGCACAAAACACCAGAGGGCCATGGTCAGTCATCTCCCCTGACCATCTAAGTCTCCTCTCTACTACACCAGATAACTCTGAGATCTCTAAACCACATCAGATTTCAAACACACAGAGGATGGTCAAAATGTTGAAAGTGCAGCCATTAAAAAATATAGACATCTGTTCTACCCAATCAGTTACCTTTGATTCCATATGATTTCAAAAAGCAACAGTTCTATTGGTTGCAACAGTCAAATATGGCAGATGCCACAGAAGGATCTTGTGCTCATCCTACAGGAATTGCGCCCGTCACGAATGCTGATGTGAGAATGTTAAAAACATTCAAATTAAAATCCTCTATTAAAATCCTCTTCTCCTCTGCAGGCCATGCAGGTATGTTTGTGTAAACAGTGAACAGGTTGCTGCATTTACAGTAAACCTGATTTTTTTTTAAACGTTGGCTGTCTGCAAAATCACGACTTCAAGGAGCATATAAATCCTACAACGCAAGACATTGACTTTCTATTGTCATACACTGCTGAACTGGTGCTGGTAGTTAAAATCAATGTAATTTGCTGCTGTGCTCTGATTTGTATAAAAGGCATTAAACCTCTTTCACCAAACGTAAATACATTACTCAGTTTGTGGTGAGACTAACACTGTTACATTCAATTAACTCCAAATTACTTTCACAATATTTAGCAAATTTTTTTTTAGTATTTATGTTCTTTTGTGCCGTTTTAGGTATGAGCGGGAGGCTTTGTGCATATTGTGCTGTTTGTGTTAGTTTCAGCGCCATCTTGTGGTCATCTGTGATATTTTCAAGCTTTTTTTCTACTGTCACACAAAGTGTTTGTGTATTTCATGTCACGTTTATGTAATAGTGTTCCTCAAAGTTCAAACCTTGTTGACATTACTTTGTCGGAGTGTCTGATCACACAATGCTTGCTTATCTAGATCAAAGCTTTCCTCACTTACAGGAAGTACACTGGCCAACACTAGTTAGTGGAATGTTAGAGCTGCCCCCCCAATATTTCATGTTGATGGTGTTTGGCATTTGTAGTTTTCTCTTTCCTCTCCAGGAACCCTCCTATAAGAGCGGGACATCATATGAGGTGCACAGAGAGTATAGCCAAGGCCACAGAGAGATACAGGAGCGGGCAGAGCAAAGCTGGCAGATATCTCTGCCACAAACACACACACACACACACACGCACACAGAAGTACCTGCACACACTTTGCAAACATGCACATCTTCACGCATGCACACACACACACAGAAGTATCGGCACACACTCTGCAGACATGCTCATCTTCATGCACGCACGCATCTTCATGCACACACACACACACACACACACACACACACACACACACACACACACACACACACACACACACAGGAGCACAGGGGGTGCCCTAGTATGGGATCTGGTTTTGGTAGTACTGGATCATGTCATAGGTCTTGCTCCTGAAACACAGAGAAACAGTTGCACACTTCCCATTAGCTTATCAATCCAAGAGCTGAGTATGGATGTTTAGATGTGATGGCTTAGGCACGTTAGGCCTGTGTGTGTGTGTGTGTGTGTGTGTGTGTCTTACCTGCTGCTCAGGAAGCAATTCTGAATGACTTTGATGATGTAAGCAGCTGCATCCTTCTCACTCATATTGGGACTGAATCGCTGCCTGAAAAGATGAACATGCAAGCACACACACACACACACACACACACACACACACACACACACACACACACACACACACACACACTTTAAAATACCATCGGGAAGTCATCCATGTTAAGACTACCTGTACAGGTGACGTTAGATCACTCACTTAAGCAGTCGAATGGTCTGTCCACGGAAACAGGGCAACCCCGTATCCAACATCAGTGTCACCAAGGACACTACAGCATCCATATAAGGCCTATGGATGCAGAGATGACATCAATGTTATATCACACACACCTGATGACCAGGTATCCATCCACACATGTATACACACTCCTGATGGCCAGGTATCCATCCATCCATCCATTGACACACACACACACACACACACACACCCACCTGACAGTCAGGTATCTGCATGCAACAGACACACAAACACACAATGTACACACACACCTCACAGCCAGGTATCCGCGCACACACATCTCCATGAACCACTTGAAGGGGGTGGCCTCCATCTTTCCTCCCATGATCATCACCATCTCATCGGTCAGCTTGATGTCAGGCTCCCACCCCAGGTTACCACCTGGAGAGCTCTCAAACATAAAGCCAAAGTCTGGGGAGTAGAAACACATGCGAGCACAGACACACAAACACACACACACACACACACACACACACATATTTAGTGTGCGTACACTAGAATGTATGCTTATTATGATTATGAACTTAATGATTTTTTATGTGTGTGTGTATGCGCATGTCCACACACACTTAAAAGTGTGTGTGTGTGTGTGTGTGTGTGTGTGTGTGTGTGTGCGCATGTACGTTCAGCTGACCTATGTGAATCAGGTGTCCCTGGCTGTCCAGCATGATGTTGCCGTTGTGTCTGTCTTTAATCTGCAGCAGGAAGAGCAACAGACTGTAGGCAGCCATACTGCGGATGAAGTTATACCGCGCCTGAGAGAGAGGAAAGAGGAAGAGAGAGACAGAGAAAGAGAGAAAGAGATAGACAACGAGAAGTATAAGACCTTAATTTGCTAGTTTTCATGTGGTGCCATATTGTGGTAACACTGTTCAAAAGCCATCCCCAAGGTGTCATAGCCAAGGCATGTATGTAAAGCTATCATTTAGTGGACATTTAGCTGAAGTGATAGAATTATCGGTATAGTGCCTATTATTAGCCATTTCTGTTGCTGTTCCACTTAAAATGAGGCATTACCCAGTGAGAAGAAGTTATCCCCATGAAAATAGACACATTTTAGCTCCCGTAAACCTTTGGTTTAACTAAGTGAACTTTATTTTTACTAAGTGAAATTTATTTTTAAACTGATTTTGCATTGAAATGTCTCTTATCACCTGGCCGATAACAGACTTACATATGTAGTTCATGCACACACATACACGAACACATACTCCTAAAACCAGCTCACCTTTTGAAAGGCCAAGGTGGACTCGTCCCATACACACACATGCACACACACACACACAAACACACAAATACACACACATACTCCTAAAACCAGCTCACCTTTTGGAAGGCCAAGGTGGACTCGTCCCCATACTGGTTCCTGAAGTAGTCGTACATCCCAAAGTCCGTCTGCCGCCCCAGCTGGTCACGTGACTTACAGTCTGGGATGCACTCAATGACACCGCACTGAATCATGGGAAACAGTATGAAAACATTGTGATGGATTATGGGACAGTGAAGACAACTGCACAGGCCATGTCCGAAATGTCCACTTGTCCACTATATAGGCTGTTAGATACATAGCTTTGCTCTGTACATACACAGTGCGCTATCTGGTGGACGAATGAACATTCTGAACTCAGCTACGATGAGAACAAGCTGATGTCTAGCAACAAGCCTTGTGATTGGAGGGAATTTACTGATCGTTTTCCATGTCGATGTGTGATTGATGCGCTCACCCCTGGTGCCGTGGCAACCACTCGGTATGGAAAGACATACAGGTCGAGTCCCACCAGCTGGAAGATGTTCTTGAAGAGACCAATGATCTGCAAGGCCAGCATGTCCTATGGAGAGAGAAATGCAGAATTACATTTGTGCTCATAAGTTTACATACCCTGCCAGAATTAATGACTTCTTAACCATTTTTCAGAGAATCATTTGGGTAGTTTCTGTTGTCATTATGATTTAAAAAAAAAGTAAATACAGGTGTGACAATGAATAGCTTCAGCCAACCACTAACCATGAGTGAAGCAAACGTTTTTGTGCTATCATTCATATCCTCTGAAAAATGGCTAAGAAATCATCAATTCTGCCAGGGTATGTAAACTTGTGAGCAGAACTGTAATTGGGAGACAGTATTCACTCCACACAAGCCCTCGAGGGGGAAAAGAGAGCTCCAGATACTAGGGATGTCCAGATCCGATCACGTGATCGAAAATCGGGCCCAATCACATGGTTTCAGACTCGATCGGAATCAGACGTTACCTCCAGATCAGGACTCGGATATTAGACCTTTTTTATATTTACAGTTTTTAAAGTGAAGAATTTATGTTATTTATTACTTGATTGTTCAAGCTACAGAAGTGTTCGGTTTGTTAACAGAGTTGTTGAATGTTAAAAAAGGTGAATTAAATAAAAAATAAGGAACATCCTGGATCTTCTTCTTCGCTCTTCTTTATTCTTTTTTATGTATTACTGAAGTATTGGATCGGGACTCTGTATCGGCAGATACTCAAAATCAAATGACTTGGACTCGGACTCGAGGGCAAAAAAACCTGATTGGGACATCCCTACCATAGAATACATAGAGGGAGGACCGTATGAGGGAAGTACAGTGGGGGCATTGAGTTTCCGAAGCTCTGTCTCCGAGTGCTTGTGCACGTTCCAAAGTAAGAAGTGGCACCATGCATCCCCCCAAATCTCAGACGTTCGCCCTACAAAGTTGGAGCAGCACAATTGAAGATGGCTGCACAGTTCAACCCTGTTGAGTGAATGCTACGGTATTTTCCATTTATCCGTTTGTCATGATATTTGGTGTTGTCATCAGCCTTGCACATAACCAGTGTTGTTTTAGTCGATACTTCGAACTATGACGGTCACCTTATTCGTGAAATACAGTGTTATGTGTCCTTTATCAAGTGTCAATCCAAGTTTGGCAAACGGAACGCACCCAACTCAGTTTTGTTTACGTCTGAATTTAGTTGCTGAGACAAACGGAATGCACCATTATACCGTACCTGTCTACAATCAAGAGGGGGGTACAGTGAGGACATGAAGTTATACCACACCTGTCTACAATCGTCTCCGACTTTAAAGATGGCCGCCTGCCAGCAGATCCTCTGAACCTCCTCCCCACTGCCGCCCTCTTCCAGAGAGTCGGACCTGCAAAGAAGTCCTACACACACACGTACACACACTCTCATATAGTACACATTGGCATACAATACACATTACACATATACTTATATTATACTCGTGTTATATTTTCATGTGTTCACATATATACTTATTCCACATACCTTCCTTTTCCAGCTCACTGACTCCACAGCGCTTCACTTTAAACTTAGCCAGGTATGGAGCTTTGGCAGCACTAAAGAAAGTAATGCAGACAGAAAGAGAGAGAGAGAGAGAGAGAGAGAGAGAGAGAGAGAGAAAGAAAGGGAGAGAAAGAAAGAGAGAGAGAGAGGCAGGAAGTAAATGGTAGTAAAGATGGTCAAGATCAGACTCTGCCGTTGTTCATTTAAAATCAATCACATATTTAATTTTGGCAGAAGGAGCCAGTAGTGCGGCTTTAGAGACTTATAAGGCTTTTATATCATATGGATACCTCTGCATTGGAGTGCCAGACTTGTAGTCAATGTCCAGAACAATGGCCTCTGGATTACTGGGCAAGTAGCAGCCTAGACACACACACACACACACACACACACACATACACACAGAACACAATGGTATCTGGGTTACTGGGCAAATAGGAGCCTAGGGACAGCAGTTAACTAAAAACACCAACATTACTAAAGCTACAGGACTGCAATTAAAAACACTTTTACACGTGGCATACAACTTCACTTTTTTGTTGGGTGACACTCAACTCGCCTGGACTACAAATTGGACTATAAACTCTACA
>CM050217.1:25325000-25335000 GCA_027475355.1 Coilia nasus
CAAAGAAAAAAAGACACATACAGAGAGAGAGAGAGAGAGAGAGAGAGAGAGAGACAGACAGAGAGAGACAGAGAGAGAGAGAGAGAGAGAAAGAGGGGGAGGTAAAAAATGGTCAAACAGAGGAAGGCACGTTCAGAGGCTTGAGATCCATCAGGCAACAGTTTAAATAAAAACACCCAGAAGAGAAGAACATGTAACATTCTTTGAAATATTTGTTTCAGTTCCCTTTTCTGCATTATTACTATGATTTAAAGTTACGGGCTTTTACCTTTGCACAGCAGTATGGGTGTCAGAGTAAAGAGATCTATAGGTGTCAGTATGGAGAACATGGTGGTAGCATGCTTTTCATATGGGCTATCATACCAGCAGAGCCAGCAGGAGTGTTCTGCGCTTCATGTAGTACTTATGGAGCTGAGTGCCTCTGTTACTTTTCTTCGACAGACCTACAACACACACACACACACACACACACACACACACACACACACATTTAGTGCATTCAAACATATGTGGTTACACTAGAATATATGAAATGTTTATGTTTGTATTAAGTTTTATGTGTGTGTATGCACGTGTGTTTTAGTTTATTAGTGTGTGTGTTAGTTTTTTAATGTGTGTGTTACCTGACTTCTTTGAAATAGTGGACAGGCCACTGGAGAGGGGGTAGGTGTTGATCCAGCCCTGATTGGCTGGCTGTCTGGAGCCCATTGTGGCGTCTAGACTACTGCGAGAGTCCGTCACTGCCATCACTGACAGACTGTTCACACTCATCTCCTGGGGATCTGCCAACACACACACACATGCACAGAAAGACAGAGAGAGGGAGAGAGGGAGGGAGAGATTGTGAGCGAGGGAGAAACAAACACACACAGAGAAACACAAAAACATACACAAAATCATTGTCATCAGTGGCATCCACTCAAACCCACCAGCCTAAGGTCAAAGGTCACCACTCCTGAGTGGTAGAGACACAGGAAGTGCTGCGGTGGGAGGAACATAGGTACCTGGTGGGACGAGCTGATTGGCGGTGAGGTACTTCTTGTCGGAGAGCAGGGAGGCGTAGAACTTGGTCATGATGCTGATGTCCTCGCGTAGGCGCTTGTCTGTCTGGGTGGGGAAGCGCGGGGTGGCACTGGAGGGAACAGAAGGCAGTTGGGGGAAGTGGGAATTTACGCATCACAGACACTTACACCGCATATGTGACAACAGTGGTAACATATGCTGTACGGCACATTTACATTTTAAGTTTAAATTAAAATGTCCATGTGTAACTAACTAACTAACTAAATAAATAAACAATTGCATTTATGAATTAATAACCCATGTATAGACTATGTCATGTGTCTAAAAAGTGTTGGCATTTGGAGGGTGAGGGGGATTGTGTGTGTGTGTGTGTGTGTGTGTGTGTGTGTGTGTGTGTGTGTGTGTGTGTGTGTGTGTGTGAGAGAGAGAGTTGTACCTGAAGTAGTCAAAGGCTGTGGAGTAAATCTTCTCCCTCAGGACGTTGCGAATAGTGGCGTTGGTCACAACATCAGCATGGAGCAGAGTGAGGCCCAGAGTCAAGAGGCTAAAACACACAAACACACACAAACACACACAAACACACACACACACACACACACACACACACACACACACACACACACACACACACACACACACACACACACACACACAAACAAACTCAGATGGGTTCACACAGAGCATGTTCAAGGTGACAGCATTACTAATCAGCATTAAAAGAACAAACAAAAACATGCTCGGTGTTAAATTATCTGAGTTTGTGTGTGTGTGTGTGTAAGATATACATGAGGGTTGTAGGTCACAACCATATTTCAAGAGCATGATTTAGTGTGTGTGTGTGTGTGTTCTGACCGGAAGCGGGGCCCAATGGCGGCAACATGGCGGTTGAGGCTGCTCCTGGCTCCGCCCACACTGAGCGCCAGCGCCCTCTGCAGGAGGCTGGTGAACATCTCCACCTGATCAGCACTGCAGTACTTGGCTATCTCAAACCTCTGCACTAGAAACTATTCACACACTCACACACACACACACACACACACACACGCACATACACCCACATGCATTTGAATTTGTATAGTACAAAAGCTGTTTGGTATAATAACTTTAGTTTAACTAGAAAGCAGTCAGAGAGCACAGACCTCTGCTAAGGCATGCCTAATCCCAGAATAATATAAATTGCTTACAAAAAAGGCCTGGATTAAGACAAAAGCTTATAATTTCTTCATTGGTCCATATCTAAACTAACCCAGAAATGTGTATACAAATTTATTATTATCTGCTAACTAACTAACTAACAAACAAACAAACAGACAAACAAACCAACGCTGGCAAAAGCATAACCTCCCTGGCAAATGTAATGAGGTGGGAAACCCAGAGGCGTTGTGGGTAATGTTACCTGGATCCAGAGGCAGTGGGGCGTGACCTCTGGTGGGCGGGGCATAGGCTGGCTCTCCTCCGACGCAGCCAGGGGGTCTGCCTCAGGCTCCGCCTCCGAGAATAAGCCCATCCTCTGCTCCACAGTCATCTGCCACGCCCCCACCATCTCACGCATGAACTACGCACGCAGACACACACACAAACACATACACACACACAAACACGCATACACAAACACACACACACAAACACACACGCGCACAAAAAAAAAACAGGCAAATGTTAATGCTATACAGTGGATAACTACCCCCTCACTAGGCTATCATAACAACATCTGCAATGAGCAACAATCTGCAATCTGTTGGGAAGTGGCAGTTCTCTTATCTCTCTAAGAGGAAGCAAAGGTGCACATATCAGTAGCTTAAGAAGGTGGAAAAAAAGACCAAAAGTATCCAAAAAAGCCTAAGACACACTCCACTCTATGCTAAATTACTGAATTGGATTAGACCAATAGCATGCTAACTGATCCTAATAGCTGAAGTGCTACTGCCAGATTCAGAGATCGTTGAAATGGATAAAAAAAATGGTAAAACTCAACTGTTTAGAATAGAATAGAATAGAAAGCCTTTATTGTCATTATACGCCGTACAATGAGATGTAAAGCCTCCCTTCAAGATGCACACAGCAGAAAGTATAAAAGTATAAATAATGTACTAATAAAAACTACAAAACTACAAAACTATGCTATAAAAACACACATATGCACACTCTCTAAGTATGCAGACAGAAAGAGAACAGATAACACAAACTTGTGTTCAATTGGTGAGCAGCAAAAATAAGCCTATTTTCAAATAACATTTTGGAGTGTGTCTTTAAATGCGCAGATCTCTTTTTATGTTTTTGGATACTGTTGTTTTTTTTTCCCCAGCACCTTCTTCGGTCACGGATGTGCGTGCCCTTGCTTCCTCTTTGAGAGATGTCTTCTCTATCCTCATATGTGACATGTCAAGGCTGGAGCATGAGATCAGGTGTGGGCTGTAACGTGAGCTGTGTCAGTCGGCTACTACACTGCCCTCACTGGACCTCACCGGCACTTCCATCCCGTCGTGGGCGGCCAGGAACCACTCCCAGCAGGCGATGGCCGTCTCCATGCCGTGCTCCGTGAACATCCTCAGCGGAGACCAGCACAGGTGATGCAGCAGCTGGGGATCACAGTCTACACCACAGGGAGAGAGGAGGGAGAGAGAGAGAGAGGGAGGGAGAGAGAGAGAGAGAGAGAGACAGGGAGAGAGACAGAGAGAGAGAGAACAGGGTGAGAAAGAGAAACAGAGAGAGAAGAGAGAAAGAGAAAGAGAGAAAAAGAAAGAGAGAGAAAGAGAGAGAGATGAAGACAGAGAGAGAGGGGGAGGGAGGGAGAGAGAGAGAGGGAAATGTATGAAAGGAGAGAGATATGGTGGGAAGAAGACAGAGAGGGAGAGAGAAATAGAGAAAGGGCAAGAGGGAGGGAGAGAAAAAGAGATATTCAAAGAGGGGGAGAGAAAGACAGAAAGAAAGAGACAGGTGGAGGGATAGAAGGATAGAAAGGGTGTAGGAAGTCAGAGAGGGAGAAAGAGAGAAACGAATGGGAGAAAAGAGTGAGAAAGAGAGAAAGGGAGGGGAGAAGAGAGGGGTTTGGGAGAAAGAGGGAGGTGAAGGGAGAAAGACAGACAGAGAGAGAGAGACAGAGAGATAGAGGGAGAGAGATGGATATTAGACAACAAACAGCCCATCGGTCTTGAATATACCCAGTGTAAAAAGATGGCTTTGTGTGTGTGCGTGCGTCTGTGTGTGTGTACCTTTGGTGCTGATGAGCAGTGCGGTCATCTTGAACATGCTCTGTGTGAACTCCTCTGAGTTTTTGGCCTCCAGAGCTTCAGTCATCTGCTGCAACATCAGCCTGCTCAAGTCTGACTCAGTGTGTGTCACCTGTGCAAACTGCAGCATACCTGCCACCTACACACACACACACACACACACACACACACAAACACACACACAGGCACACACACCACACACGCACACTCACATACACACACACACTCACACACATACATACATACACATACACACACACACTATCAGGGTTTCCACTCTTTTTCACTGACAACATTTCTAAACTTTTCCATGACTTTTTTTTTATCATACTTTTAGGGCTAAATATGAAATGTTTAATATTCAAAATGCTGTCAATGCATTTATTGACGACTCTAAAGGCCTAATGATAACAGAATACTGTAACTGCGTTTGGGAGAAACTTCCATGACTTCTCCAGGCCTGGAAAATTACATTTTCAATTTCCATGACTTTTCCAGAATTTCCATGACTGTGGGAAACCTGCACTATGTATCACCAGTTTATTTCACTTACATCTCTGTCAGGGACAGACGTGTTTTCGTCTCCTCCTCCTCGTGACCTTCCCTGCTTTGCTCCTCTCGTCTCGTCTAGTCTACTGTCTCCCACTTCCAGAGACTCTCTCTGCCCTGCTGTCCGAACTAAAAAATCATGGATTTGATCAACTGGTCTCTAAACGCAACTGACACCATCTTCTCGACGAGAAGCTCGGGTTCGGGGGAACCTGATTGTCCTGCCGGAACGTACGCAGCTGGCTACACGATGGACGCGTGGGAGAGGTGGCGGGTCATGTGCCTGGCGGCTCTTTCCGTGGAGGACATTGAAGACATCTACCTATTCGGAACCATGGTTACAGGTCTTTTGCTGATTGGATTAGGCATTGCCCTGGTTTATCGAGAAATTAAGAAAACGGGGACAGCTGTCCAAAGCCCCACAAGGCTGCTCGGCATGATTGAAGCGGTGGGCAGAGCTGTCGGCACTCAGGCTGTGGCTATAAACCGCAACATGGATAACATAATGGAGAAGCTCGAGGCTTTGCAAAGGCAAATGGATCAATTAAGAGATCAGAATGGACAAAGAGAGTAGCAGTGTAAATTGGAATGCGACTACTCGCCCCATAGCCTAAACAACCCCCAATCTTATCTGCTTTCGGCTCCCTCAACTAGCACTCGCCTTGGCCAAGGCCACTGCTGGAATAACAACTCCCCCGGCAGGTCACGGCAGCGAGACGCTCCTGCATTCCTTCCCCCCACCTGTACCCCCAGCCTGGGAAGCGGGTCTGTGAGCAGCGCTGTTATGCCTGCAGGAACGAAAGGCTGCTCACCTACGCTGGATTACCTCAACCCCAGAGACTTCCTTACCCTGTCTTACATGTTGTGTAGCGTATTGATTGTGTGCTTCTGTGGCTGTGGCTGTTCTCACACTATGCTGCCCACATGAGCAGAGTCTGGGGGTTGTTTTTTTTTGTCCTCCCCTGTCCTCATGTGATGCTGGTGGTGGTGATCTTTCTCTTAGATCCCTGTCTTCCCATCCTGTCTACCCCCTTATCATATTATATATGTTTGTATCTATGCATGGATGGGTTGATGGCTAATTTCACTGGTACAATAAAGGGCTACTACTACTACTACTATTTTGTTGATGCATCATATGTCTTTTACCAAAAGCACACACGTCAATCTGCATGCACACACACAAACACACACACATTGCATTTACACACCCACAGACACACACACACACACACACACCCATAGACCTACCTCTCCTGTGTAGCGGTTGCGCAGGTTGAGGGAAGCCATGAAATTGGAGTAGTCCTTCTTCACACAGCTGGGCCTCTCAGTCAACTGGGTGCTCTGTGAGAATCAGATGATAATGTAAGTGTGTGTGTGTATGTGTGTGTGTGTGTGTGTGTGTGTGTGTGTGTGTGTGTGTGTGTGTGTGTGTGTAATTGAGAGAAATACAGAAAAAGCAACAGTGAAAGAATTTTCTGATGGACCATGTCTTGTTAAAATTGCTTCATGGTGGAAGGTCAGATCCCAGAACCAGTGCAGGTCATACAACTTTATATTACATCTGACCAGCAGGGGGAGACAAATGTGCACCATGAAAAAGACAGATAACAAGACTGTTTTCCCATACATGTTCCAATAAAAGAATGACAAACCAGTTTCTTGATTGGCAAGAGGTGTACAATAGAGGGGGGGGGGTCTATGGGAAGGAAAGACAGAGAGAAATTGACACAGGGGAAAAGAAAGACAGAGAATGGTGAAGGGACAGAAAGAAAGAGAGCTAGAGGAAGAGTGGAAGGGAGAGGGAGAAAGAGAAAGAGATTGATACATGAAAAAAGAAAAGGGAGGGGGGTTACAACTGTCTCGATTCTCCAAACTAACCTGAGGAAAAGCAGCCTGGACGGCAATGACACGGCACATGACAGCCAGCACGGTAACCAAGGCAACAGGTAACCAAGGCAACCAAGTAACCAGGCAACCCCCACAACCCCGGTAACCATGGAGACAGCCAACCAGCCAAGCATTACAGGCATCAACCAGGTATGTGAGTAGGCAGTCACCCAGGTTGCCAAGGAGTGTGAGAAGTCAACCAGCCGTCACCCGGGCAACCAGGTGTGTGAGAAGTCAACCAGCCGTCACCCGGGCAACCAGGTGTGTGAGTAGCAGGTGGTGTGCAGCATGTGATGGGACCAGAAGCACAAAACACACATGAAGCTAATGGAAATCACTGCAATACACACAGTTCTAGAGCACACACACAAACACACACACACACTGCTTTACATACACACATAAACTGATACAAAAACATTCTTACACACATGCATGTATTTAGTCATGATGAACACACCAGCTCACACAAATGCAACCACTGACACACACATTAAGACACTGACCACAAACTGATATTTCTTTGCATAACACATACAACACAGAGACACATAGACATACATAGAGACACTCACAGATACACACACACACACACACACACACACACACACACACACACACACACACACACACACACGACATGGTTCACAAACACAAAATCTCCAGAGAAATTAGTGTGGTAATAAAGCGACACAGTTGGATGAGCGATGATGACAGAGCATGTAGTTAGGTGAGACAGAGATGACAATGACCAGAGAGCGTGTCACTCTGTAGTCTTTGGGAGGGGTGAGGGGTGGGGGAGGGGGCAGTATAAAACAACACTGCTGAACTAAAAGAAAACACTTTTCCACTCAATCAGGACAGCAGGGTAAAGATGTCTAATACAGCATGTCATATCTGACAATGTGTTAATTGATTGTACACATACTTAAAAATATACTTTAATTTAAAACTGCAACAAAATCAAGTGGGCAATAATGCCAACACTGTGGTTTGTCATTGTGCATGTAGTCCTTAGGTGAATATCCATGACGAATTAGGATTGACACTGTACATGCCCAGAGAAGAACATTCTGGTTACATGTGCTGAGATGGTATAGGATTACCAGACGTTGTGATTTTGGGGTTGCCCTGATATTATGTATCTATTGATCTTTGGGATTATAAACTACTGAGATTATAAATCTACTGAGATTATGAATCTACTGAGATGATGCGTCTTGTCTCTTGTCTCTTACCTTAATCTGTTGTCCGATCACCTCTGCGATATTCTAATGGTGACAGCAAGCCAGTCAAGTGACATGAGTGGTGTGGGATGAAGTCCACTGGTGCTGATGTGTTATTAGTGGCTTTATACGGCTTTTTCACCTGTCTTTAATTCGAGACAGCGCTTGGGTGGGTAACGGCAACGTTCTATCAATATTAGTTCTAACAGTTAAGGAGAGACACTGGCAAGTTTGGATTTTATGTCGGCAGCTGCACACTTCAGCACTGCGAAACTGCATTAAAAAGTTGCCTAAAATGACACAAGGCAATGTTATAGGCCTAGTCATTTGTTTCTTCCATGTTTTAATGGAACAAGACCGACGGCCACGGAGCATCAAATGCTTGTAGGGAATGCGTCTCACATTCGGATATTTCCACAGTGCTGCCAACAAAACGTAGCCAAATGACACAATTTACTGCTACTTTAAGGTATAACAATGACCGAAACAGTTAATTTTAATACTAATTAGATCAACAACTTGCAATGTTTATCAGCCAAATATGAGCTAGGTCATATTGCATTACTTTTGTTTAGCCTAGCTACTGATGGCAACGTTGCTAAAGGAAGAAAAGTCTTGTTTTAACCAACAGTACCACTACAGTCAGCCCAAACGGTCGGAAATGGCAAATATATATGAATTTAATAGAAAAACAAGTGATTTTGACCTATTGGCTTGACACACACGTTTAGAACAGTTAACTGCGAAGTCACCGCGGAGAACCACGTTAGCACGTTAGGAGAGACACTGGCAAGTTGGGATTTTATGTCGGCAGCTGCACACTTCAGCACTGCGAAACTGCATTAAAAAAGTAGCCTAAAATGACACAAGGCAATGTTATAGGCCTAAGCCTAGTCATTTGTTTCTTCCAATTAATTTGACAAGGAATCATTTAATCCACCGCATTACGGTGGGCAATTGAAATGTTACCAGCCAAGCATTCACCACCAGCCACGAGACATACAGAGAATGTAGGATTAAGCTCGCTTGAGTAAAAGCAATTCATATTTATTTTATGTGGGGAAGGGGGATTGGTTTGTTATACCATGTCTTTATATAGGCCTACCATGGAGATTTTCGATACACGACATCTTTCATTCATAGATATGATCAGCTGATAGTTGTTTATGGTTGCCATAGAACGTTGGTTACCCACCCAAGCACCGTTTAGAATGCAAGATGGCGTCGCAGGTGAAAAAGGCGAATAGTGGCACCTATAGTGGCACCCACTAATCAACCTCACAACTCATGACCCTACATGGCAATAGTGTACTCCAATCTGTCTTTGTTAGTGTGTGTATATTTAGCCATCTGTATATGACTATTATTGAGTGTGTGTGTGTGTGTGTGTGTTCACACCTCTGAGTACCTGTGTGTGTGCATGCATGTGTTCATGTGAAGTATGTTTGATTCTCTTAGTACCTGTGTGTTTGTGTGTGTGTTTTGCGTGTTGGTATTTGCAAATGTGCATGTGTGTGTGTGTGTGTGTGAGTGTGTATGTATCTCTAAGTCCCTGTGTGTGTGCCCATTCCTGTGTGTGTGTGTGAGTTGTCTGTGTGTGTATGTATGTCTCAGTACCTGTGTGTGCACATGCATGTGTGTGTGTGTTTGTGTGTGTGTGTGTGTGTGTGTGTGTATCTGTGCATGTGCGTGTGTGTGCTCTCACCCCTAGTGTGGTGCTCTGGCGGTTGTAGCCGGCGAAGTTGAGGATGCTCTCTGTGGCCATGGCCAGCCCAGTGTGCTGAGACAGACCTGACACCCAATTCTGATGCTTGTTTAGATACTCCTGAATGGGCGGGAGAGAGACAGAGAGAGAGAGAGAGAAAGAGAGAGAGAGAGAGAGAGAGACAGACAGACAGAGAGAGGGGTAAAGGGTGTGAATTAATATGTAAAAGGGAGAGAAAAACGTGAGAGACAGAGAGAGAGAAAGAGGGAGAGGCGAGGGGTTAAGAAAGGAGGAAAAAGAGAGAAACAGGAAATAAGTGTGTTGTGTAAAATAGTGAGACACAATGGGGTTTACTATAGAATGACAAGGTTTCAATA
>CM050217.1:25340000-25387500 GCA_027475355.1 Coilia nasus
TTTGTACTGTGTTTGATCAACAGGAGACAACAGCAAAGTCCAGACGGTCACAAACACACACACATACACAGACAGACACACACACACACACACACACACACACACACACACACACACACAGACACACACACACACACACACACAGACACACACACACACACACACACACACACACACACACACACACACACACACACACACACACACACACACACACACAGCAAACAATACACATTCACACAGACACGACCAGGACAAGCTCAGGTAAGAGAATGCTGAGATGATTCCTTTGATCACATTTGAATCACATTTTTGTTCTTATATGTGTATAATGCTTAAAAAGGGCTCTGCTTAAGGATTGGGAGGGAAATGGTCCCAACATAGTACTTTATCAAAGACTCTGTCTTCAAATCTGTAAACGAATTTTGCTCCTTGGAAATACAGGGTATTAGTCCACTTGTGCTCATTAACATGCTGGAATGTGAGACAGACCTCTCCAAATTGATTTGACGCTGAACACGTTTCTTAGGTTAAAAAATGACTGGAGTATGATGTTTGCTTGTTAATAACATCACTAGTTTAACTTTAAAACAAAATGGATAATTGACAAAGTTTCAATTCTACTGTTCCTCTATGAAGGGAGGAGATGCAATGTCATTAAACCACTGTAACATCCATTAAACTGCTGTAACTTTTAACCAGAGGTTAAAATTCAAGCAAAAACCCTGCCACATATTTAATCAATTTCTTTTCTGAACCAGCTGATCCTATTAAGCACACAGATAATTAGAATAATCAACTAATCCTGTGTTAATTGCACAGGCAGAAGAAAAAAAAAAAGGTAGGATTTTTTATTTTTTTAAGCTGGCACTGACATCTCTGCTCACAGGACAACAACTAATACAACTTGATTAAGTCAGGATCCTAAAGCACCTTTAAGGACTGAAATAGCCGCAGGCATGTCTGATCTCTCTGTGTTCTTATCAGGATGTGGTCCCTTGCTGTAACGCTGAGCTCCTGTGTGCTGCTGCTGGTCACCCCAGCCAGGGCGGGGATCAAATCACTCGAGTCGCACTTTGACGAGGCGCCTACCATGCTGCCCATCAAGCCCCGCTCGGACACGGAGCCGATCTCGGACGACTTCCACAAGCAGAACACTGTGACCAATGACCTGGACTACGAAGACTACATCGACTTTGACAAGATCCTGGCCATAGGTGAGGACGACTACATCGAGGGCGATGAAATCGACGACTTACCGACGCAAGCGCCCGACCTGGAGCTGGTGGCTGAGCCGTCCGACCCGAAGGTGAGGCGCGCCCGCCTGCTGCGCCTCTTCCACGGACGCACGCGCCTGCAGCGCATCAACGCCGTCAACTCGCAGTTCGGCTTCCGCCTCTACCGCAGCCTGCGCAACCACGTCAACCAGACCGACAACATCCTGTTCGCGCCGGCTGGCATCTCCATCGCCATGGGGATGATGGCGCTGGGCGTAGGGCCGCGGACACAAGAGCAGCTATACGAGGCGCTGGGCTTCGCCGAGTTCGTCAACGCCAGCACGCACTACAACAACGCCACCGTGCACAAGCTCTTCCGTAAGCTCACCCACCGCCTTTTCCGCCGCAACTTTGGATACACACTGCGATCCGTCAACGACCTCTACCTGCGCCAAGACGTGAGCATCAACGACCCGTTCCGTGCTGACGTCAAGGCCTACTACTTCGCCGAGCCGCAGTCGGTGGACTTTGCCGACCAGGCGTTCCTCAAGAAGGCCAACAACCGCATCCAGAAACTCACCAAGGGGCTCATCAAGGAGCCGCTGAAGAGTGTTGACCCAAATATGGTCCTCATGCTGCTCAACTACCTGTACTTTAAGGGTGAGGCTTATGGTGGAGAGGTTAATAAGCATACTTTACACCACAGTAACAGCCCACAAAACAAATATTATAGCCAGTGCAAAGGAATATTCAAACTCAAAGTCACAAATTATACCCTGTGCAAAGGAATAGGATAGGTTGAAGTTAAGATATTTTGGCACATTCTCCAGATTAAAATGTGGGGCTGGGAATGTTGTTACACAATTGTAGTCTACTAAAGGTGTCATTTCAGCTCACAATGGAGGGGGTTTGAATCTATATCAGTGTGCTGAATAGTCTGTGAGTAGTGTGAATAGTAGTGTGAATAGTCTATATCAATGTGCTGAATAGTCTGTGAGTCAGTGTTACCTGTTACCTGCCTTAGAGGACTTTCTACCTAAATAACCTCATCAAGATCAAATAGTCAAACCAAATCACCATAAGAGTTACAACTACCACTTAATACATTTTTAGTTTCTGTATGTGACTTCAGTAAAGTAAGGTGCAAGGACAGTATTGCAATGTGCCTTGTAAAATCCCAAAACGCTGTCTAATTTAGCATGAGTAATGCTTTTAAATTACTGAAGCAGCTGAAGTACTTTAAATGTGACTTAAGGACTGAGGTTTCTGTATGATTAAGCTGCTCTACCCTGGAAGTTGTGAATATCTCGGGATAAAACTTCAGAATGAAACCGGACAGGGTGCCAGAGCTGGACATGTGTGCTAAGGACTGGTGCTCATCAAGCTAATTTAGCCAACATAAATTACAACAGATGTTTTCACTAGCAATAGATACAGTGCACTTCCTAAATAACTTTTTAAGAACCGTACAGTAAACGTACAGTTTGAGAGGCTGAGTGTCTACTGAAGCACAGGACAGAGCTTTTGTTTAAGTCAACATCAACGTTTGGGCTTGGATTAAAGGGTTGTTGCCATGTACTGTCATTTGGGGGGATTGAACTCAATGAAGAATTTCAATTATTAATCTGACCTCTCTTTAGCATGACAATACACAGACTGTCATGTTTTCTGACCTCAGGGTGAAAACTCCACCTTCAAAGACAAATGGAGGAATCCATCAGGTTAAATCAATGGTGGTAGGTTTTACAGGGGGCTGAGTTTTAGCAAAGCATTTCTGATGGAGAGAAGTTACAGACACAGATCCCCATTTCCTGTGTAAATCAGGTGTTATAATATCTCTTTTCTCTAAATGTCTTTTTCACCGAATTCATCCACACCAACCTTTCTTCTCCCATACCCATCCTCCCCCTCCCCCAGGCACGTGGGAGATGAAGTTTCCCAAGGAGCAGACCCACTACCGTAACTTCCGCGTGAGCGAGAAGCAGCAAGTACGCGTGGCCATGATGCAGAACAAGGGCAGCTACCAGGCGGCAACCGACAATGAGCTCCAGGTTGATGTCCTCGTGCTACCCTACACTGGCAACATCAGCATGCTGGTGGCCATCCCCCAGAAGCTGTCGGGCATGAGGAACCTCGAGCAGGAGATCTCGCCTACTGTCGTCAACAAGTGGCTCAGCAACATGACCAACAGGTGAGATGAGCACCTAACGACACCAAACAGGGGTGCATTTCCCAAACAACGACGGAGGTTAGCATTAAACCACCGTTGTACAACCTAGGTTCAAACTACCCAACACCCTTCAACAGCCTTTTGTGTGTTGTCTGGTGTGTTTTCTACCTTCTTTTTACTTGATCTGGCAATGCCACACCTAAAATTGAGTGAATTGGGAGTAACATCATTCATGCAGATGTGGCAGTAACGCATAGATTGCTGCCTAATCCGCCCCAAAAAGGCCACAGGTGACGAGCAAGACGTCATCTGAACAAACACGATCTCTAACAACAGGTCCATGCTAATCATTCCAACAGCACAACTTTACGAGGCAACTTCCGATGGATCGTCCAGACTTTGTTGTTGGGAAACACTTGCGTCGTTGAACGATCCATCAGACTACCATAGCTGTAAACATCATTAGTTGCTAAGTCTGGAGGATGGTGTTGGGAAACAGCAGTGTATTAAGACCATCGTTCAAACCACCGAAGTTGCTAAGGAAGTTAGCAACGACGCTTTTGGGAAAGGCACCCCTGGTGAGGTCAACACCTGACAACAGGTGGTAATATCATGAAAATATCACTAGACACAAAATATAAGAATACAACCAGAATCGGAAGGTGTGAATTACAACAGATTAATCTTATGACTACAGAACCAAATACAAGAAGCATGAACACTAACAGAGTTTGCACAGAACAGGGGCCTCATTTACAAAGGTTGCTACACCCAAAAAAGCTGCGTAAACAGGACTGAAATGCAAGCATCTTTTTGCCAATGTGATACAAATATCATCTTCTGTTGAGTTCAGGTTGTCTACAAAAAGGAGAGGGCTAAGAGCCCACTGCCACTGTGATGCACTCCTGAGACAGTATTTGTTAACAGAAAATTGTAAACAATTGGTTATTGGTTGAGAATAATGACTATAACAAATGTAGTGTTCTTTTGTTGGGTGGGCGGTGGGGCACTGGCTCATCTGTAATGTCAAAGCAAAATGTCCAGTTTGGGATCAGACAGAATCTGAACAAGGATCAGCATTACTAGATGTGCTTGTGACCTTGAGCAAGACTTTATTAACAGGAAATCGTTTTTTCCAGCCTGCTAAAGCCAGCATGAGGTTTAATCTGCGCATGGGAAAATCAGCTTCCTGAGCAAGAGCAGAAGATACAGTAAACACATGGCACAAAGCCTTGCTCAGGCAAACAAAAACTGCATGACACGGAATAAAAACAGGCCCCTGCTGTTTGTAGACCTCTGTAGTCCCCCATGTTACTTGTCTTTCCCTATGCTTCTTGTTATGTTCTTCTCAGGCTAGTCGGAGGAAAACTTCGCTGGGCAGCATCGAATGTTCGGGCATATGTTCCCACTGAGTTTTTAGCCATTTACCGCTGTGGTTCACTATGAATGCACAGTACTCTGTGTCCTTAAAAGCAAAACAGTAGAATAGTAGCAGACTGCATCTTAAAATCCTTGAAAGGATGTACTTTCCAAGTCTGTATCTGTCAGGCTAAACTAAAAGCTTAATTTCATTGCAGTTTCAAAAAGCCAAAGCTAAGAGTGTAGTATGTGCATGCACACACACACACACACACACACACACACACACACACACACAAACACACACACACACCAGACATAAGAAAGCTCTGAAAACCATTAGTGCAAAAAATGTAGCATGTTTTTGGACAGGGGCAAAATGCACTGGAGAGTGAACTCAGCACTGAACTGTAGGTGTGTTTGCTACCTTTCGGTGCGTCACAATTTACGTCTTTATGTGTGTCCCTGTGCCCAAGGACACGAGAGGTGGTGTTCCCTCGCTTCAACCTGAAGCAGAACTACGACCTGATCGCCCACATGAAGGAGATGGGCCTCACTGAGCTGTTCACAGAGGGTGATTTCACCCCAATCACTGCGGAGAAGATTGCCATCAACTGGGTAAGTCATGATGCAGCTACATGTTGTGCTCTATAAGACCATAACAATGGCAGCCCCACCCTAAGTCCTTGTGAGAGCATCAGTCTGCTAGTTTGACCTGAAAATAAGAGCACTCCAAGAGCACAGATGTGAAATTTGTCTTTTGGATTAGACTTTTAATGCGTCACTTCCCTCTACTTTGCGTGGTTTTGTCTTTCTCTTAATTTCTACACCCTTTCCCTTTCATCCATTTCAATCCTGTGACCTCTTGACTTCCAACTTACCCTGTCAGAAAGCAAAAACTCTCTGCCACGTATTTGAGTCAACCATTTCCTGAACCAGCTGATCCTAATGAGCACACAAGTAATCAGACACATAGATTGGCTAATTACAGAAATCACCGGTGTTAAGTGCAGAGACAGAAGGAATACATGGCAGGGTTTTTACTTTCTGAAGCTGGGCATCTCTGGACAGATCTAATCCCAGAGTTTCTTTTTTTTCTTTCTTTTCTTTCTTCTTCTTTTTTTTTTTTTTTACTTCTAAGAGCGTAGCCTACTGTCACAGTGGTGTGAAGGGGGAAGGATGAAAGTACTAAAGAATGTTGGGCTTAATAGAATATGTGGTATATTGGAATTATATAGTCCGTTACCACCAAGAACTATAACGATAACGACAACTATAACTACAACGATTTGGGTGTCCACGCTGAAGAACAACATTTTAATGACAACATTTTAGTCGTGATTTAAATATCTAATAGAACATGACGTCCTGTGAATTCTGATTGTCTGATAGTGCTTTTATAGTTCATAAAATCTCTCTGAAAGTGATCCCAATGATATCATTCACCCTGTCAATATAGTTGATATGTAAAGTTCACTAAAGTTAAAACAATTTTTACAAAGTTATAGTTATAATTATCTTTATAGTTATCATTCTAGATGTGAACGGCCCTTTACATTGTTGTGTAGAAAACTTTCTTTTAGTTCAAAACATTCTCTCACTTCTGTGTAACCCTCTACTCCTCTATCCTCTGTTCAGTTCCAGCACCAGGGGACGATCACGGTGAACGAGGAGGGCACAGAGGCCGCTGCGTTGACACAGGTGGGCTTCATGCCCCTGTCCACACAGACACGCTTCATCGTCGACAAACCCTTCCTCTTCCTCATCTACGAGCACCGCACTGACTGTTTAGTCTTCATGGGCCGCGTGGCCAACCCCACTCTAAATTAACAGACACACAAGCATACACACGTGCGCGCGCACACACACACACCCTGAAGGATATCTTGTTGTTGCTCACACATTTAGCCCTGTATAGGCAACCTCATGGGCTACATACACACACACATTAACAAACATTGCACAATTACCATTAAATTACCATTTGTCATTCATTAATGTTTTATCCACCTCTGTCGAAGGACAGCACCTCAGAAGTTAACAGGCTCTGGCCTCACTTTGATTTTACAGTAGTTACTTCTGAGCTAATCCCCTTTAGCATCCTGTGATAACCAACTTTAGCATCCTGCGCTAAACCCTGTTAGGATCTTGAACAAAACCTCTTGTATTAACGTGTCTGTAGTTTCTCATTCATTCAGGTCATGGTAGTGAAAGGAGCTAAGTTGTAAGCAACTGCACTTCTTTTTTGAGCCTGAAGACATTTCACCTTTTATCCAAAAGGCTTCTTCAGTTCTTGCCTGATGAGGTTAAGCCAAGAGCTGCAGTGATCCAGAGATATAGCTCCTGGCTTCCCACGTCTTCAAACTCCAAAAAGAAGTCCAGTTGCTTACAACGTCGCTCCTTTGACTCTTGTGTTAACCACTGTTAGCATCCTTTAGCATTCTGTGCTAACCCATGTTACCATCCTCCAGCATCCTTGTGACTATGAGTCTGAGGCTTTTAGCCTTCAGAAACCCATGACTATGGAAACAATTAAGGCACATGATTTGGCACTTTAGCAACCATGCTACATCAGGTTCAGTGCTGTGTGTAAATTTTTAATGTTTGTAGAAAGTGAGAATAGTAAGTGATAGAAAGTGAGTGGCTGTAGATATGAAAGTGTTTGCAATGTGGACAAAAACAATTAAAAGTTCTTGGATGATGAAGTGTATTGTCATATGTCAATGTTCAGATCAACTCCATTCAGTTTATGTTTAAAATAATTTTATAGACAAGGCATCTCACTAACCCTCTGTAACATTAGTAAATGTCAGGATAGCAGCTAACAGTCAAGCAGCATAGACCTGAATGATTTAAATATGCATTTTGAATGTGCACTCTACACTGGCAGAAGGCATGTTTTAACTCATGTTATGCACAAGTCCACAGAGGTTTATTTGAAATTAATTTATGCACCGAAAATGGGGCTTTCTTCCTCTCTTTCGCTTTCTGTCCCACTATGCTCTTCCCTCTCGGTTTTTCACCATCTTTCCGTTTTTACCCTCATACTTGCTCGATCCCACTTCTCCCTGCTCTTTTTCACTACCTTCTCTCCTTTTCACACCCCCCACCACATACACCACCACTTTTGGAAAGCTTTATTTATCCTTTTCTATCAGTCAAAGCAGCTTCATTTTGACCACTGACTGTCTGTTTGATTGCAAAATAATTGCAAATCATATTTCAATACCAAAGCAAGGCATGCATTTGTGACAACATCTATAGTTACAAGAACAAGAAATTACTGCACAGGGTAGGGCAGGGAGGCTACCGTCACAGCTTGTGTGTAGGAGGGACAACCGTAATTGCCAGCAACCACAACAACAGACGCTGGCCTGTCGAGAGAGAGCACATTGGCACCATACCGCTCTGTGCCCACCATCCAGTCTGCTCAGCGGGCATGCCCAGTACCAACGCCAGCCAACGACAACAAACAAGTCCTCCCACTCACTCACTCTGGCCTATTTTGCAAGCCTAGTCAATATTTGCTGGAGGAGTTAAAGCCTAACCAAAAAGCAAACTGCATCTTTATAATGTGAGGACATCGTCTGCACATTGATGTCTACGCACTGCGGATGTGGTAGAAATAATAATATTAGTTGGGAAAAAAGTATAATTTACATTTTAGCTTATCAAAAAATGCAAGACTTGTGATGCACTCTTGGGACGACAAAACAAAGCAGGTCAGGTTTTTGTCCCCACATTCTGTAGTAGCAAAGCAAACACATTTTAAAAAGACTTGTTATGGGTAGTAAACAAGTCTGGCTGTAATTAAAGCATTCTCTGCTCAACCAAACATGAATCTAGGGCATCTCCTTTTTCACTTTCTAAGTTTGAGTAGAAGGTAGAAAACAGTGGTGGAAGTCAGTTTTAGTAGGGACATCACTCTAGGTGCTTGTGTGTGTGTGTGTGTGCTTGTGTTTGTGGGTGAATGTGTGTGCATGTACTATAACGTATATTTTCCACATTTGTGTGTATGTGTATGTATGCATGTATGTTTGGGTTAGTATGTTTGTGTGTTTCACATCTGTTTGAGTGTGTGTGTGTGTGTTTGTGTGTGTGTGCGTGCGTGTCTGTGGGTGGGTGTTCTCTTACAACAGCAATGACTGGAATCAGGACTCCCAGGTTTCCCGCACTACTAGAGGCCTGTGGAAAAACAGGATATTGAGTTCATGAGACATGAACAAACACAGACACACACACGCGCACACACACAAAGATGGTTATATTCTTGTGTACTACACAGTAGATTGATTCTTTCATATCATAATGACAAGACTGTTCCTTAATGAAAATAAACAAACTAGAACCTACAGCTTTTCATTAAATTCTCCATATGTCCACTTGCATACTGCTTATTCAAAGATACATAATTTCTCTTTCTTACAATCTCTATCTGTCTCCCTCTCTCTCATACACATCTTGAGAATGACTCCAACACACTCTCTCTGTCTTGGTCTTGGTATGTCTCTCTCTCTCACACACACATACACACACACACACACACAACTCACGCACACACACACCTTGAGAGCAGGCCCCTTGTCGCTGGCCCTCTCGCTGGCTCTCTTGCCCTCCAGGCCTAGCTGGACAAAGAGCTCCAGCAGGTTGACCATCAGCTCGTCCTCCAACAGCTCCCCCTGCAGGTTGGCCGCGATGTTCGCCAACGCGTTTATCACCGCCAGAGAGCAGTGCCTAGCAGTGAGAATACCCACACACACACACACACACACACACACACACACACACACACACACACACACACACACAGTCAAGCGCACAAATGCAAACACATTATGGTGTGTTCACAGATACATTGGTGTATACAAATATACATTATGAACATGTGTTGGTACACATTATGTTCTACGCAAACACAAAGACAGATAATACACACTACCTTGGGTATGTCAGAGTGGCATATGTGACCCCACGCACACACACACACCCTTCCACACACACACACACAGTGTATCCGGTTAGCATACCTGTACCTGTGGTCCCTGTAGTATTTGGTGGTGAAGGAGACTACTGAGTTACACACACACACACACACACACACACACACACACACACACACCCTTACAGCATTACCTATAGCCATGGTCTTTGTAGTCTTTGGTGGCAAAGTAGACTACAGAGCCACGCACATATATGCATACACACACACACACACACACAAACACGCACACAAACACACACCCGTGCACACACACACACACACCTTCACAGCATTACCTGTAGCCATGGTCCCTATAGTCCTTGGTGGCAGAGTAGACTACAGAGCTGGCCTTCACACTGATCTGCTGGAACAGGTTCCACACCTCCTGGTAGATGTATTGCTGTGTAGACAACAATACATCTTACATGCACAATTAAAAGTGAGCAGGGTTACACTTTAATTGACGGTCCCTGCACAGTATAACAAAGATGGTAACAACATGTAACATTATGTACTTGCAGTGTAGCATGGGGTTAGGGAGGGTAAGGGATAGTGTTAGGTATGTACAATGTAAGTACATGATATTATATGTTGTTGCATTTAGATACACTATAAAAAGGAACCCTGAAAATAACGTGTGAACCATTAAGATAACCATGAGTAATGACACATGCTGTGTGTGGGAGCGCACCTCACAGTGCCAACAGCTGTGCATCAGTTATGCACATTTCATACATTAATAAATGCCATTAATAGTAATTTGCCTTAACAAAATGCCCATCACCGTCCATTTTAGACCATGAAGATTAATGCACATTTCAAGTGAGGAATTCTTAGTCAAACAACTAAAATGCGCATTAACTAGGTGCATGGAACTAGGTGGACCTGGTTAGTGTCAACAACTTCTCTCAGGTTGTGCCTTAAGGAAGGTGGGTGTTTGTAGGGGTGGCAGCTAAACATGGTACGTGTTTGTGTGTGTAACATTACTGGAGTGTGTGTTTGTGTGTGTGCACAATATGTATGTATGGTCATGTATGCTTAAATGATTACCAAGCAGGTCTAGCCAGTCTTTAATTAATGTGTCATTTCAACTTCACCTTGAGGCTATGTTTGACATGGTGTGTTGTATTGGTGTTTATGTATGTGCTTGTGTGTGTGTGTGTGTGGGTGTGTGTTTGTGTGTGTGTGTGTGTGTGTGCAAGCATGTACAGCCAAGTGCTGACCAAGCAAGTCTAACTGGCTCACAAGGAGTGTGCAGTTTAATGTTTACCTGTCTGTCTTTTTTCTGCACAGTTGTACACATTTTAAGTTGTACACATTTTAACTGTGTAAGCGACAAAAGTAAACATTTCTTGGTTCTGCCACTGCATGTGCATGTGCATCTGCATGTTCTACACAGTGTTTGTGTGTGTGTGTTTGTGTATGTGAGTACAGTGTAAGTGTGTATGTGTGTGTGTGTGTGTGTGTGTATGTGTATGCATGTTTGTGTTTGAGTGTGTGTATGAGTTTTGTATAAGTGTGTGTGTATGCGGGCATATTTGTGTGTGTGTGTGTGTGTGTGTGTGTGTGTGTGTGTGTGTGTGTGTGTGTGTGTGTGTGTGAGAGAGAGTCTGTATACGTGTGTGTGCCTACATTCCCAGTGATGACCATGCAGCCCAGCTGGTCTACGATGAGCACGTCTAACTGGGACGGCGGCTGGCAAAACTTCTGCTGGAGGATCTGCAGGATGGTCTGGGTCACCCGCGGAGAGTCGCGCATCGCCACGGCGATATGGCCCAGCGCGCGGATGGTGTGTTCTGGAATAAGGTGAGCATCTCTAAGGGGGAGAGAGGGGAGAAATGGGAGTGTTGTTAGCGGTATAAGACAGTGGTAGCACAGAGAGTAGAGAGCGTTTAATGTCCCATAAGGATAATCTTTTTCACACATCACCTCATATTCCAAAGCAGTATGGTGTTAAGAGAAACACTTCTTACATACACAGCCTCAGACATATCATGTACAAGATACATCCTTCCCACACATACATTCCCCCCCTTTACACCTCACAGGAACCCGGTGGACAAAACACACAACGTAACAAAAGTACAGGGGGATGGGGGACAGTTAGAAGAGTTTGTTAAGTGTAGTTGTAGCTGAAGAGGACAGAACTTTTCTTAAAAGGTGTTTTTTTTTCCAGTCCAAAGCTCTGAATCTGACATTGGAGTAGAGTAAGGAACTGATATAAACAGTGATTAGGTGTGCACATCAAGAAGTAATCTTAACATGTGCCAGACCAAAGTAACAAGCTAGATGACGGAGTAGGTCCACAAACACTGCATATGCTTCAAAAGTTTATTTAATCAACCGAGCACAAGCCAACATTTCGACCACTGGGTCTTCGTCAGGCAACTGGGAGTGGTTACCATGGGAACAGCCAGTGGCCCAGCGCTAAACATTTAATGAGCATGCTCGGTGCAGCTGGCTGCTCAACTGAGATCTGCTGTAAACAGACAAGCGTATCTGGTGTGTGTGTGATCTGGTGTGGATCACAGTGTATTTAATGATGTGTAAATAACTCACTTGACATAACTATGAGTGGACAGTGTGTGACAGTCTGCTGTTTATCTATGTGTGTGTGTGTGTGTGTGTGTGCGCATGTCCATGTACCCCCTGTGTGTGTGTGTGTGTGTGTGTGTGTGTGTGTGTGTGTGTCCGTGTCTGTGTGTGTGTGTGTGTGTGTGTGTGTGTGTGTATGTTACGACCCTATGGGTCTTCAGTGTTTTTTTGTGTGGTGCTGTTTTCCCCCTCCTGTCTTGCAGACAATTCCATGCAGCTGAGCCTGCTGATGAGTTTCGCTGAGCCTGCTGATGAGTTTCGCTGAGCCCGCTGATGAGTTTCTCTGGCCGTGATTGACCCTAATTACATGTGGTTTCCTATTGGTCTCGATTGGAGTTCTGGCCCTTTAATAACTGGCTGTGACACCATTCGAGAGTGAGAGATTTTCGAGAGCGGTCTTTTTTGGAGTTGTCTGCCTTGGAGCTGTGTTGTATTTTGGGGAAGCACTTTACTTTCGACGCCCGTGCCTTTCAACGGGGCAAGCTTTTTGTTATCTCCGCCAACATCCTCGCTTTTTCTACTTTTTTCTCCTTTTGATACATAAATAAATACTAAATATATTTTTTTGCAATCTGTAGTCTGTCTGTGTTCCTCAGTTTTCTTTGTTAAGTCTCAAAGCCCTAGACAGGGACGTAACAGTGTGTGTGTGTGGTATTACTTGTCATTCTCCTGTGAGATATAAAGTCGATTGGACAGGCTGGCCAGGAAGGCTTCCACAATCACATCGTCCATCATCAGGCCCGCTTTGAGACATCTAGTAACAGAAAATCAATACATTTTAAACATACACACACACGCACACACACACAAACAACCATACACACACAAGCATGCACGCAACCACACACACACGCCAGTTCCAATTTAGTTAAGATTTATATTACCTACATATTACCTAGATTTTTGCTTGCTGTTTGTTCATTGATGTGTTCTATCTGCTTGTGTTGTGTAGCTTATTGTTTGGCCAATTGATGTTTGATGATCATTCCACATGATTAATCTATGCACTTTGCACATAATTATAAAATGTGCACGCGCAATTCAGCTGATTTTGCGCTGTCGTGATTTTGTGTATTCATTGCTACACTGCTTAAATGTTTACACAATGTTGTTTTCTACGGCGGTTGTTGTAGTTTACCTGCAAACATTGTCGATGGAGATGTCCCGCAGCTGCTCGTACATGGACGGCTGCTCTTTCCTGTTCGACAGCATGCTGAACGTGGACTGAGAGTGCTCATTGGTCACGCTAATCCTGATTTCCCCGCCCCCTTGACAAGGATAGAACACATAACAAGTCAATCAGACACTAAAACACATGTCTTCCTAGGGATTTTGGCCCATTTCTCCATTGCAAATTGTTCTAGCTCGTCCAAATTGCATGGATGCTGAGCATAGACATTTGCCACAGACTCTCAATGGGATTGTGGACTGGACTCTGAGTAGGCCATTTCAGTATCATGGTTTTAGTATCCTTGAAGAACTTCTGAACTAATTTAGATGTATGCTTTGGGTTATTATGTTGCTGGAAGACCCAGGAATCCAAACCCAGACCCATGCTCCCTGTGTCTGAGGGTGCAAAACAGCTGAACACCTTAATGCTCCTACTACCATGTGTAACTGTGGGAACTGTGCTTAGTCTCATTAGACCAAAGAAGCCCTGGACACCTGCCTAGATGATTGCTGTTGACCTGGCCTCATCTAGTTTTCTTTTCAAGAAAGACAGTTGTGAGGGCTTGTCATCATATTGGGCTTTGGCGCCATCATCACAGTAGTGCCCCTTTACTAAAGGTGCTGCATATCAGAGTCCGATTGAGGTTTGCCTGTGAACATTTGAAATTAAAAAATTAGTTTTGGAAGTCTGTGCTTTGGTCTGATGAGATTTAATTGGATCTGCTTGGACATTCTGTTAGGTGAAGAAAGGGATAGGCCTTAAACCTTGGTAACACGGTTTTCACAGTTAAACATGGTGATGGTAGCATCATTCTGTGGCAGCCTCAGGCACAGGAAGTCTTGTTTGGGTGTACGGCACCATGAAAAAAGAAGACTGTGATAGAATATGGAAGGGGACCATGCAGAAATATGGTCACAGATTGAGCTAAGATCTTTGCTAGGTCTTCCCATAAGATAATAAACCAAAGTGTACATCCAAATTAGTCCAAATGTTCTTCAAGGATATTAAAACCATGATCCTGGAGTGGTTCAGACCTCAATCCTTTAGATAATATTTGATTAGTAATCAACATCCATGCAATTTGGACCAGCTAAAACAATTTGCAATGGAGAAATGAGCCAAAATCCCTAGGAGGACATGTGCCAACCTAGTTAACAGCTAATCAAAGAGCCTTTTGTCAGTTTTGGGTCATAAAGGACACCATACTGACGATTAATGATCAGGGGGCTAATAATTTTGTCCTTGTCATTTTTGCCCTTGTTTGTTTAAAATCGTTGTAGTAATTAAAAAATCAAATTTCAACTTATTGGACATTATCTCCATAGTGTAGTTGTTTTCCAGAATAACATAAACTTGTTAATAATTGTCATTCTCACTGAGAAATCAAAAGAGATCTAATTTCAGGAGGGGGGCTAATAATATCGTCCTCGTGTGTAATTCATATATTTATTTATGCATGTTTCTGCACTAACTAATTGCAAAGACACAGTACTACATCTATGCAGTTTGAATATCATATCACCCACTGTCTGGGTATTACTGTTCTATCACTACAACGCATATTACATGCAACAGAATGGGCACACTATCTATGAGTAACATCTGTGTCACAGGCTCTTCTGCTGCTGCTGCTGTTGCTGCTGTGTGTGTGTGTGTGTGTGTGTGTGTGTGTGTGTGTGTGTGTGTGTGTGTGTGTGTGTGTGTGTGTGTGTGTGTGTGTGTGTGTGTGTGTGTGTGTGTGTGTGTGTGTGTGTGTGTGTGTGTGTGTGTGTGCGCGCACGCATTCATGCTGACTGGCTGTGGTATTTGCTGACCTATGCTGTATTGACTGTGGTATTTGTAGAGCTTCACCAGCACAGGCGAGGGCACAACCAGGAAGTCGCGCAGAGACATGGTGGCAGAGTGGGCGATGACGGGGAACCGCTCACACAGACGCCCCAGACCCTGACAGACAGACAGACAGACAGACAAACAGACAATACGTTTAGCTTTAAAGCAACACTAAGTAGTTTTTTCAACCTTAAAATAATGTTTCCAAAATTGTTTCAGTGGTTCATCAACTTGTAACTGGGTGAAAGACACTTCTGAATTCGCTTGGCCGCCCTCCATGGGCCATAACCGTACTAAGTAAGTTTAGAGGAGTGGAGCGTCTCTCTGTAGTTCGAATGAGAGACAATTCTGCTTCCAACCTGTAGGGCGACCGAAGACGAAAACTACTTGGTGTTGCTTTAAAGACACACGCTGATTTTGCTATACCAGTATTGTTTTCTGATGTACGCGTATCAGTGTGTTAGGGCAGGTTTGCACTGCACGTTCCCAATTCCATCCGAAATATATGAGGTGACCTTACGTGGCCAACGTATGAAAATGCAAAGTTGAGTTGAGACAGTTGAGACACTGCCATCTACAGCATATGCTGTCGGAGCGTTACATACAACTGAATAAGAATCGGAACGTAGGCAAACACAACCGAATCTTAGTGGAAACCTGGCCTCAGTGCTGAGGGCACCTGTGACCTTTGACTTCACAGGGTATTCAGCCATATTAGGTAAGATCAGCAGGGAACAAACATGTCCAGTGCAAAGGGAACTGCACAGGGTGCAGGGAGGACGGGAACATGGATACATTGCTTCTCCGGACGTTTTGACTGATTGGCGGACACTAGGATTCCGATGTTGCCGCTTTTGCAACCCAGTTCTGACTCATATAGCTTACTCTCGTCTTTACTGATCAATATTTCATAACGTGACAGTCGGTATTCCTCCAAGAGAATGTGTACAAAGCCGCTATAATTAAAAATTAAAGTGAAAAAATTTTAAGCTGCAAATATTGTGTGTAGGCCATGGGGAAATTTGCAGGAGAGAGCTGGAAATAAGTGTTTTCAAAACCTGATATTTGCTTCGTTTTAAGACTAAAGTTTCGTTATCGATATTCTTTTCCGATATGGCTCCATGGTAATGTGAGATTAACAGAATAACATTCCAAATAAAACTGTTTAGCAATCCAGTTCACTGTGAAGTGAACTTGGATTTTATACCCTGTGCAGTGAATAGGGAGCAGGGAGCACAACTTAGGGACCCTTGTGATCAGAACGTAGCCAGTGTGTCAGTGCTTTGACTTTTGACCTGGGCCTGACATATGCATCAGTGTGTCACTGCCAAAGATGGTAGATATCCCAAGATTTGTCACGACGAGGCATTTCCTGAAACCATGATCGCGCGGGGTCATGAACTACCATGAAGTATCTTGCTCCGCCTGTCTACCATCTTTGCTCCCATAGATATGAACTACAATGAAGTATCTTGCTCCGCCTATCTACTATCCCTGTCAGTGCTGAGGGTACCTGCAGGCAGCAGATGAGGAGGGGCATGTGGGCGATGATGACTTTACTGGACGTCTTAGACTGCAGCTTCTCTGACAGCTTAGTGCACAGGTTCTCTGCTCCTGAAAAGGACAACAAAATAAAGATTGAGACAGAGAGGCATAAACAAGAGATAGACACAGAGAGGGGGAGAGAGAGAGAAAGAGAGAGAGAGAAAGTGAGAGAGAAAAAACAAGGAAGAAGAAATGATAAAAGGGGCAGGTTGCCATTATATATTTATGTGTGTGATGGCATAGGAGTCAGCCTTTGCCAAAACTAAAAAGACTAAACAAAAGCGGGAGCCCTCAGTTTCCCTTTTGTGACTTTTCATTTCAACAGCACATACTGGCCAGGTTGTCTTTCCATGGCAGGAGCTCAGAGCACATATCTGTGTGTGTGTGTGTGTGTGTGTGTGTGTGTGTGTAGAGAGAGAGAGAGAGAGAGAGAGAGAGAGGGAGGGATATAAAGAGAAGGAGAGGGGGAGAAAGAAAGAAAGAGTATATATGTGTGGGTGTGTGTAGAAAGAGAGAAGGAGGGGGCGGGAGATAGAGGGAAGAAAAGAGGGGGAGATATGTGTAGATGTGTTTGTGTGAACATGCATGTGTGTGGATTTGGAAATGTGTGTATGTGAGCTTGTGTATACATGCATGTGTGTATGCGTACATGCGTTTGTGTGCAAGTGTGCGCTGTGATTATGTAACCCCCTGATGGGTGTGCCCACTGTGCTCATCTTTCCATATGCAAGTATGGATTTGTGTGTTTGTGTACATGCGTTTATGTGCATGTGTGTGTTGCGATTATGCAACCGCAGGGGAGATACCCCCTTGATGGCGAGCATAGTTCGAATTGCAGGGGGTACTGCTGGGTACGGTACCCCCTGATCAAGACCCAGTACCCCCAAAAAGACAAAATAAACAGGGCTGGGGGGTAACATATTAATGTCATTGATGTCACTATATGACGTTATGTAAAAATGTAGGTAAAAATGTAGGTAATAGCCCTCAATTATCAAGAGTTAGCATTCTGATGGCGGGCCCACCTGATGGCGGGCCCAGTATAGATGTGTGTATGTGTGTATGTGTGTGTGTGTGTGTGTGTGTGTATGTGTGTGTGTGTGTGTGTGTGTGTGTGCCAGGCGCACCTTGCTCGTCCTTGACGGCCCACACCATGAGGTCGACGCAGGCGGCGTTGGCCTGGCAGCGCAGCTTGAGCGGGTTGTGCTCCCCCAGCAGTCGCTCCGCCTCCTGCAGCACGCGCTGCATCTCCGACTGGCTGCTGCTGAACTGCTCCAGCACAAAGTCATGCACCTCTCTCACGAAGGAACCGTGCAGGTCTGAGGCAGGGGGAAAGAGGGAGGGAGGGAGAGACAGAGGGGTGGATAGAGAGAGAGAGAGCGAGAGAGAGATAATGTTCTATTTAGTTTATCCCTATAGAGAAATAAAATACTGTGGAGCTCTGCTGCTGAACTGCTCCAACACAAAGTCATGCACCTCCTTTATGAAGGAACTGTGCAGGTCTGAGGCAGGGAGAGAGGGGGCGGCCATATATTGAGCATTATCCTCTTTTTCCTTCCTGTTCTTCTACTGTCATACTGTACCTAGGTGTCATGTGTACCCCATACTTGTATAACTGCTTTGTCGTGCCAATAAAGCATTGTTGAGTTGAGTTGAGAGGGGGTGGGGGAGAGAATGAGAGAGATAGAGAGAGAAAGCAAGAAAGAGAGAGAGAAGGAGGGATGGATGGAGGGACAGATGGAAGGAGAGATGGATAGAAAGGAATAGAAAGACAGAGGAAGAGAAAGAAAAAGTGAAAAAGCGTGTATGCATGGATGTGTGAGAAAGAAAGAGGTGATAGTGAGAGGGAGAAAGAAAAAGAAGCAGGAAGGGAGAGAGAAAGGGAGCAAAGGAGGGAAGAAAGCAGAGAAAGAGAAAGAGATGTTTGTGTGCAAGAGAGACAAAGAGGTGGGACTTTAAAGGACACAGTGTGAGTTTAAAAGAGGGAAATGGGGGAAAAAAAGCACAAGGTGTGTTTCCAAGAAAAGGGAGAAGACAGGGAGTTTTGTCATGTGTTTTAAGAGCTTCATTGGCACAGTGCTACACTGCTACTGTAGAGCATCACAACATGTATGCTAAACACAACATGTACGCAGCTCTCAGCATCTGCCCTGGCCCTCATGGAGCAAGGGGCACGTTCATGCCCTCACCTCTCATGCAGTACAGCGTGTCCCTGAGCATCTTGAACATGTCCACATACAGAGGGTCACTGAAGCTGCTGTAGTACAGGTCCACACCAGGGTTGGCCTAAAGTCGCACAGAGAGGGAGGGAGGGGGAGAGAGAGAGAGAGAGAGAGAGAGAGAGAGACAGACAGACAGACAGACAGACAGACAGAGAGAGAGTGAGTGAGAGAGAAACAGAAACAAATACACAGAGAGATGTCAACATGGAGTTTTACAATAATATTCTCTAAGCAACAAAGCTCCAGTGTTTCCTGAAGGCAAAACATACCCACATTAGCACCCTCTCAAGGCACAGCCACACACTGTTACACACACAGACACTTTCTGTCACTCACACACGCGCGCGCACGCACACACACACACACACACACACACACACACACACACACACACACACACACACACACACACACACACACACACACACACACACACACACACCTGTGCTCCTGACAGCCATGTGGTACAGTACAGGCCGCCCCTGAGGGGGTAGTGATGGCTTAATGGGCTGCCATCAGCACAAGCAGCAGGCTCCCTGAGTAGGCATAATCACACGCCCGCGGCACCCTAATTACAGGATGAGTTAAAGGACAGCCGGATCGCTGCGTGCCCCTACTCCCATCTCTCGGCTTTACACACAGAGAGAGAGAGAGAAAGCCACCACCCATCCAACCATCCATCCATCCATCCATCCGCTACCACTGCATCTCTGCTACATCAGGCAAGAGCTGGTAAACAAGCCCAGCAGCCAGCCTTGACATATAAATCCTAACGGAACAAATTCTTTTGTCCTGTTTCATCACAAAAAACTTTTTTTGAAAGTTCGATCTGAGGACTGTAAACCACTTCATATAACAATTGATACAGTTCCTTGATACCAAACACACAACGACAACAAAAAATAAAGCTTCTGCAGGGATATAAAATATCAGAATCGATTTCTGTTATGCTGTATGCTATGATCTCTCCTGATGAAGATCCCACAGGATCGAAACGTTGTTTGTTTTAAATAAATAAAATCCACTTGGAGCATACAGTGTGCAGACCACTTTTTCAAAGTATCTGCTATTTTTGTCCAGCACCTGGAATATTTTATTTGGATATTCACACCTTTCTCCACTTTCCAACGTGCTATGATCTCCCCTTAAAATAGGCAATCACAGACTTTGTGTATTCGTGCATATAATACTTGAGCTAGTCTACTGGAGACTGTGTGTAAGGTACTTTACACAGGCCTACCTCAGTCACCTCTGTCAGGGTGGCATCCAGGGCCTTGAGGAAGGGTTCTGAGACAAAGCGCTTGACCTGATGGAGGAGACAGACAGGCAGCACCAAGAGGCACAGTTATACTGTACTTCCCACAGTGGCTGCCATCTTTAAATGATATCGCTGCACACGACCACAAAGAGCCACACTGCCCTACAAAGCTGAGTTTAGACTGAAAATTGACTTTATAACACCTCCTTTGTCTAGTGACTAAATCTTTTGCTTCTTCATATTAAGAAAGCACATAAAAGCATCATTATACCTACAACAAGTTTGACTGGGCAGCATGATAACTTTGAAGGCGTTCAATGCTCACGTAGTTACTGCACTTTGCCTTTGTATGGCAGCACAGATGAGACAAAGAGAATGTAAAAGTGCATGGTATGCACCTGTGAATTTCTGTGTGTTTATTTGTGTGTGCTTGTGTATGTGTGTGTTTGCATGAGTGTCTGAGTGTGTCTTTAAATGATCTGGCTGCACAGAATAGCCAGACTGTCCTACAAAGCCAAAAGGCAGTAACTACATATTTATGTCAAAACTGAATTTAGACTGGAAATTGACCTCATAACACCTCATTCATCTTGTGACTAAATAGTCCTATTGAGAAAGCACATAAAAGCATCACCACTATTTTATCTACAATATGCTTGACTGGGCTCTATGACAACTTTGAAAGCATTGTTCTCAGGTTTGATGTTCACATAGTTACTGCACTTTACCTTTGTAGGGCATCACGGATGAGACAAAAAAAAGACTGTGAAAGTGCACGCACCTGTGAATGTGTATGTGTTCATTTGTGTGTGAGTGCGTGCTTGTGTGAGTGTGTGTGTATGAGTGTGTGAATGTATTTGTGTGTGTGTGTGTGTGTGTACATGTATGTGTGTGTGTGTGTGTGTGTGTGTGTGTGTGTGTGTGTGTATTTGTGTGTGTGTGTGTACATGTGTGTGTGTGTGTGTGTATTTGTGTGTGTGTGTGTACATGTATGTGTGTGTGTGTGCATGTACGTGTGTGCGTGCATGTGTGTGTGTGTGTGTGGGAAAATACATGTATGTGTGTGTGCATGAGTGTGTGTTTGTGTGTTTCCATACGAGGTCTAGCAGCTGCCTGAGCAGTTCCAGGGGGATGGAGATCTCTCGCCCGCTGGCCCCAGTGAAGAGAGGGGACACAGAGAAGCTGGAGCTGACGGTGCTGAAGTAGTACTCTGGGTCCACCGCACTACCGTCAGGCAGGTACGACCCTGCAGAGTGCATATGACACAAGAGAACTGCTATAGACATGTGTGTGCACAGCGACTTTAACACACACAACACTCAAGAATTGGTACACTAATCTATGTGCATTGTCATTAACACACGTGTTGACATGCGCCCACACTAGGGCTGGGCGATATATCGATATTATCGTAATATCGATATATTTTTAAAGAAAATATGTATTTGACATTATATTGCCATATCGATATATTTTCGATGATACAGAACCACTTTATCAAAACCACTTATCCTAATGTGTTTACACTGTTCAGACAGCCGGAGCTTTCTCGGATCACTCAGCTGTACCCCTGTGTATGTTACTGTTTACTTTTTCATTTGCACAGCTCTTTTAGAGCAGTCTTAACTTAACATGAAACACTTTGCTCATCCTGTTTTTGAAATATCGATATGTATCGTATATCGCCAGTCATCCCAGAAATATCGTGATATTAGTTTAGGTCCATATCGCCCAGCCCTAGCCCACACACACAAGCACACACACAACTGCACACATGCACATGCACACACACACACACACACACACACACACACACACACACACACACACACACACAGATACCCCTCTCTCTCTGTCTGTCTTTGGTGCCTCAGTTCTCATCTCTTGCTTTTTTTCTCCCTTCTTGGCCCTCTCTATCCTCCTATCATCATTTAGTCTCTCGGCATACCTCTCCTCCCTTTGTCTCCTTTTCTCTCTTCCCCTCCCTTTTCCTGCTGTCTCTCCCTTGGTCTGTCTCCTCTCTCTCTTTCTCTCTCTCTCTCTCTGTCTGTCTCCCTTCCTCTGACAAACACACACACACTTTCTCTCTCTCTGTCTGCCTCTAACTACCCATCTTTGCATCTCTCCCCTTTTTTTCTTACTGTCCCTCTCTGCAGCGACATGATATTCAAGTGCTGATATTCAAGATTGATATTCAAGTGCTGTATATTTGGCAGAAGAGGATTGATATTCAAGAGCTGTATATTTGGCAGCGGAGCAGGAATAGTTGCCTATTGCCTATTCAGCACGCCCGCGCCATCCCAGTGTTCTCTGTTCATGTCCAAGCAGCAGCAAGCCAAAGGGCCTTGAAGCTGCCACACACACATACACACACACATACACACACACACACACATTCACACAGACACATTCACACACACATTCACACACACACACACACACACACACACACACACACACACACACACACACACAGGCACACACACACACACTCGAAGAGGTGCACTGTTGGCATTTTTTTCTGATTTATGGAACCATTTTCACACAGTCAGCCTTGCTAAAATAAAATGGCTCATATTCATGCTCTATGCAGCTGAGGTCTGTGTGTGTGCAGCTGTGTGTATGTGTGTGTGTGTGTGTGTAGCTGTGTTTGTGTGTCTGTGTGTGTGTGTAGCTGTGTGTATGTGGGAGGGGTTGTTTAGCAGGGTTACAGAGAAAACGAGAAGGACGGACTATTTTAAAAGTAAGCATTAGCGACAGACGCAAACAGGAATGAGAAAGGAGAAAGGTGCAGAGAGTAAAGTATGAGTGATGGTGAGAGAAAATGAGATCACTGGGAGTACTCTGCTGGCACTGCCCACAGCACAGACACAAACACACACAAACACACACACACACACAAGCGCACACACACACACACAATCACAGATACAATTACATATACATGCACAGAATCATATAAGAGAACCACAACATTCACAGACACAGACACAGACACAGAAACACATAGCCATGCTGTGTGGGGAACATGGTGGGGGAGGTAGAGAGAACAGCATGGTGCTCAAAAGCCCTCATTATGTCTGCAGATCCCATGGGAGCAATTGACTCACAAAGACTCACGCATACAGACACATCTCTCTCTCCCTCTCCTTCTCTAATACCAACACACACACACACACACACACACACACACACACACATACACACACAAACAGAGCTTGACGAACAGAGAGAGAGAGAGAGAAAGAGAGACCGAGAGTTAGAGAGAGAGAGAGAGAGAGAGAGAGAGAGAGAGAGAGAGAGAGAGAGAGAGAGAGAGAGTTGTGTACACGCATGCTGCGGCATAGCTAAACAAAAAGAGTAGGTGAAGGAGATGAAAGAGACAAGAAGATAAAACATGCACATTGTAGACTGACTTAAAAGATGGAGAGTTTTCCCTTTGTGCATTCTCTACATGAAAACGACCGAAAAGGCTCTCAGCTTAATGACAGTAAAATGTGACAATGAGAGCAGAAGCAGTCTTGCATAGCCACTGCTATTCCTACTCTGGAGACGTATTCTTTTCCCACAGGAAAAGAGTGAAAGGAGAGCACTTAAGACAGCAGTGTGCAGATGTCTGTAGGAAATTGGCACATCACCTGCCTACATAGCATGCAAAAGCCTTGCAAAAATGCTTGCTTGGTTGCTAACCTGATGACTGGTATCTTTTGACAGTGTGGTTGGCACGTGTATGTGTGTGTGTGTGTGTATGTGGGTGTAAAATATAAATAGCACATATAAATTATACATATATAGCATATATATCTGAAGATCTACATTTGGACTGATGGTGGATCCCAGCCTCCATTACATAATGTAAACTCAGCATCATCATTGGCAGTGAATTGACCCTGAGGTCTATCTGACTAGCTATTAACTGCACCCTATAGTAGGACACAGTGAATGTGAAATAGGGCATGTGGCCATTATACTAAAGACCCCCCTAATGTGAAGACTACATACTGGTTCAGCTGGGGTGACACCTGGTTGAGAGTGACACTGGTGCCAGATACTGTATGGTGGGGTAGCTGATGTTTTTAAGTTCAGGTGCCCCTGGTGTCTTAGGTCAGTGACAATGACTGGGTCGGTGTTGGGAGGTGTGGTGGTGTGGGCTAGTTCAGTGTGGGTGTACAGACGGCTTTTTTTTAATGCGTACCTTCAAAGTAGTGCGCCCCAGGAGTGGTGGGGGAACAGGGAGAGGCTGCACCCCTCTCTGGACTGGCCTGCAAACACACACATACACACATACACACGAACACACACACATGCACACAAATACTGTACACACAAACACACTGAGCCATGTACCTCTTTCTACAATGTCTGTCTGGCTTTTCGCATGTGTGTCTCTACTCTGGTGTTTAATTTGTATTCTTTTATTTATTGAGTGTTTTATACAGTGTTTTTTTTTTTCATAGCTAGTGGTGAGTGGAGCACTCACAATTTATTTGTACATGTACGTGCACAATGACCATTAAAGCCTATTCTATTCTATTCTATTCTATTCTATTCTATTGTAATGTTTTTCTATACTATTCTATTCTATCCTAATGTATGTATTCTATTGTAATGTTTTCTATTCTATTCTATTCTATTCTATTCTATTCTATTCTATTCTACTCTATCTGCTTTCTGAGGTTGGCACAGCAGCAGGTTACCTGCATGGCGTCTGGGAGCGTGGCACTCTTGCGGCGGAGCGTGTCCCCCTGGCACGCCGTGAGCAGCGCGCTGGGCATGATAGAGCGGAAGTCATTAAAGGAGCGACGCCGCACGCCCTCCGTTTCCATGGCGACCCGGGGGGTCTCCGGCGCCCCCCGGGGGAAGAGCTGGGAGAGCAGCGGCTCCCCTCCGTTGCTATAGCGACCAAAGGCGCGGGTCACGCCCAGCAGGCTTGGTACTACATACCGGCACAGGTACACTGGCAGACAGGAAAAGAAAGAGAGAGAGAGAGAGAGGGAGAGAGAGAGAGAGAGAGGGAGAGAGGGAGTGAGAAACACAAAGAGAAAGAGGCAGAAGAGACAGAGAGAGAGAGAGAGAGAGAGAGAGAGAAAGACAGAGAGAGAGAGAGAAAGAGAAAGAGGCAGAAGAGACAGAGAGAGAGAAAAAAAAAGAAAGAAAGAAAGAAAGAGAGAGAGAGAAAGAGAGAGAGAGAAGGGGGAGAGAAACACAAAGAGAAAGAGACAGAAGAGGGTAAGAGAAAAAGAGAGACAGAGCGTGTTAGAGACAAAGAGATATAAAGACAGAGAAATGAAGAAAGGGCTTCTGGACATTTTGACTGGGTATATGGATAATAGCTGACTGATCAGTTAGTTTATGGAATGACTAAAGGAGCATGTGTGTAAATGTGTAAGCCTCTCTCTCTCATCTTAAGTGTGTGTGTGTGTGTGTGTGTGTGTGTGTGTGTGTGTGTGTGTGTGTGTGTGTGTGTGTGTGTGTGTGTGTGTGTGTGTGTGTGTGTATCACCTTTGTCGTGGTCTTCAGGGGCCTGACACACCTCTAGTAGAGTCTGCATTACCTCCATAATAGCCTCCAGGATCTGCAGATATCCAAACAGAGTTACACACACACATAAACACACACACACACACACATGCTCGCACACACACAAACACACATGCAAGCACACACAAACACACACAAACACACATTAGTCTTTTGAAATGTAATTTTGTGACAGTGTTTTTGCTATTCTTCAGAACAGACATTTCCAGCCTTCTGTCATCTTAGCCTGTTGTCACTTTAGAGCCTGCTGAACCGACATCTGTGCAGCAGACCATGGACAACATTATTGGCAGAAGCAGTCAGGCATGAATGAACACTGATGTAGCACACTGTGATTGTAAAACAGCATTTTCTACAGTTTTCTACAGAGAAACAAGGTCAAATCCCATTTAAATCGCACACTGGATATAGACATTGCGTACTTTGTGTGAAAACACTGATATTTATTTTAGCTGGGTTATTTTGATATATGATATTATATAATATATATTGATAGATATAGTAACATATATCTATCAATAGGCATTCATTATTGTTAAAAGAGTGAAGAAATATCTCGTCAGGTGACTTTGTACTAGCTAACACATAGGTATGTTTATCTCTCTCATACACACACACTGACACACGCACTAACACACACTAACACACACACAAACACACACACACAGATACAGATTTGGCGACCTGTGTACTGGACTCAGGGTCTCTCTGGGCCACATCAGACAGCAGCGTCACCAGACAGAAGCTGAAGTTCTCTGCCACAGGCAGCACATCTGCAGTAGGCATGAGGGAGAGACACAGAAAACACAACAAAGAGCCATCAGACACCAGCCCACTCAGTTAGACACATGACACAGCACTGGATACTGTGAGACTGAGACACATCAGTTGACTGTGTTGATGAATGGTAACCATTATGGCAAGCAGGGGTGCCAGTCTTTATTGATCTCTCTGGATGTCTTTATACAGTATAAAGAGATCATACAAAAGTCAGTCATCACATAACCTATTACAATCACATTCTGTTGTCTTTTATAGTCTATTTTAGGAATCAAAAAATATTTTAATCTACAATGTCCTTTAAAAAAAATATGCATACTTGGATAACCGGTTGATCTAGTACTTTGTAGCATCAGTAAAGAAAAATTAGAGCCTGGATTAGACTGTCATTTAACTTTTAATTAGGCTAGTCCTGTTGTTATGGTTACCACTTTAAGTGCACTGATATCTGATTCAACTTTTCTTGGCATCTACATCAAAGGCAGCCTGTTCCTAAAGTTAATACCCATCTCATTAGCCAGTCCAAAAATACAGTTCCACTGCTAAGGGAGATAATGTACGATACTCACTAAATGTATAATGTGTAATCGACAGAGGCGGACAAACCGGATTGATAAGTAAAAGTCCTGCCGTGTGTTCCTTTTGCCTGTGCTCTCAACACAGGTGATTTCACAAATTATCTCATCTACCTAGGATCAGGTTGTTCCTGGAACAAATATGCGGCAGGACTTTTACTTTCTGAACCCAGGATGTCCGCGTCTGGTAATACAGGTACTACTCGGAAAATTAGAATATTGTGTAAAAGTTGTTTTATTCAGGAAATCCAACAAAAAAGGTGAAACCAATACATTTTATAGATTCATTACATGCAAAGTGAGATATCTCAAGCTTTTTTTTTGGTGTAATTTTGCTGATTATGATTTACAGCTTATTAAAACCTCAAACCCAGAAACTCCCAAAAATGAGAATACTGTGAAAAGCTTCAGTATTGTAGGCTCAAAGTGTCATACACTAATCAGGTAAGTAATGCAAAACACTTGCAAAAGGGTCCTGAGCCTTTAAACATTTCACCTTTAAAGCTGAGTTACAGAAATGCGTGCACTTTTTCAGGATATTCTAATTTTACGAGTAGTACCTGTACATGTGTGTTGGTGAGAGCGCAGTGGTACAGTCTTACCCCGCCCCTTTCTGCTCGCGGCCTCCTCCACCCACTGAACACGAGGAAGGCCTCGTAACAGGCTCAACAAGTAGCCAACAACCAGATCTTTGTGCTGACAGAGGGAGAGATAGAAGGAGGGGTGGAGGGAACAAGAGAGAGAGAGAGAGAGAGAGAGAGAGAGAGTGATAAAGGAGAGGGAAAGGGACAGAGAATGGGAAAGACTGAGAATTAGCTTTTGTCCTTGTCTTATGACTCTGTTAATTCATTACAATTCATCTGTTTGTGCGCCTGAACCGAGAATGTGCAGAAAAAACTGTCCTTGTATTTTAAGTACTAGTTCTGCGTGTGTGTGTGTTAGATGTGCATGTTGTCATTTGCCACTTTGCATTATTTAATCAGGCTCAGTTGCCACTCCAACAACTAAATCAAAACTGTCAAAACTGAAAGAGAGGAGCTATTAGCTGAAGCAGCTGAGTTGGGTAGGTGGGGAATTTAATAAAAATGCATATTTGTCATTCCTTCCTCAAACACACGGAATAGTGAACCATGAGATATTGGAGAGAGGAGTTGCTAGGAAGACTTACTGATATAATTACAAGATAGAGAGAGAGAGAGAGAGAAAGAGAGAGACAGAGACAGAAAGACAGAGTGAGAGAGAGAGAGAGAGAGAGAGAGCTATTCAATGATTATAGCCTTGCCATTGACAATGGGAGACAGACAAACCTGGGTGGCTTAAGAGTAAATAATATTTGCACATTTGAAAGACCAATTTGTAGTCCAGGCGACAAGAGTCACTTGACAAAAAGGGGTCATATTTGTCAAGCTGCGACACTTGGTGCCTGTACTATAAATAGGCTTTAATAATGCTGCAATATAAGTTTATTATAAATATCAGTTTCTCAAATATCAATATCTTACAAAAACATAGCATAGTAGAAGACATTGACCTCTGATTTGTTAATTTAATAAATTAACTCAAACTGCCTTTTCTATGGCTGGAAAGGGTCGTTGCATAATCTAAATGCAAATATGCATCCGTATACAGATGACACAATTATCTATTAATGTTCAACATCATCGACCGAGATCTTTATAAGGCTAAGCATTTACAGTTGTACAGCAAAATCTAAATTCCTTAAAGTTAATCGTCAATGACAAGAAAACAAAAGGGATCATTCTTTCTGGGACCTGTAAGCTTACATCTTACCTGCCACAAATTTACACATTGCAGACTTCTATTGGCACAGAGGCTGAGAAAGAGATATTGAGAGAGCCGAACCATAGACAAAGCTCACAAGTGGACAGACAGAAATAAAGCCAACTTGTATAAAAAAAAAAGATTAAGAAAAAGACATCGAAGAAAAGGCCTGAGGTGGAGGCAACAGCAGTCTCACACATTTTCTTGGATCTTTAATGCACAGTTTGAGCCCACACCTTCTCCACATCGGCCGTGGACATAATTTTGTCAGCTCCATCACTGCCCACTCAAGTGGCAAATCGCCGATTGCCCTGCAGGGTTTGCTGAGCGCTCATAACATTTATCAAAGGGCCTTTCACTAGCAGCGCAGTAACATTGATCAACAGCTTGCCCATGTGCTGTCGCTTACCCACAAGCCACTGCAGTGAAACACACACCACGTAACAACATGGCCCTTGGCTCACTCCTTGTGTGTGTTTATATGTGTGTGTGTGTGTGTGTGTGTGTGTGTGTGTGTGTGTGTGTGTGTGTGTGTGTGTGTGTGTGTGTGTGTGTGTGTGTGTATGGATGCGCGTGTGTGTGTGTGGGGGGGAGGGGAGATCTGTTTGTGTATGGGATCTGCCCAGGATATGCAGTCGTTAGCGTTGAGTCATTGCACACTGAAAGTGCTGTTGTGCGGCTGAGGCTGAGGCTCAGGCGAAACAGCTTATGTACCAATCACCCCCCTAATCTCCCTGCTGAGCACATCAGCTGATCCAGCCAATCCCACTCCAGCCACTTACGGGGGCAGTGATCTCTCTCACACGCACACACACACACGCACACGCTCACGCTCACGCGCACACACACACACACACAGATACAGTCACAGACACACAATCTCTCTCTCTCTCTATCTCTCTCTCTCTCTCTCTCACACATACACACACATACACGCACACAGACACACATACTGTCTCTCTTTCACACACACTGCCCCCCAAACCCAACCCAACACACACACACACACACACAGACACTGATGTAAACACAAAAACTAAAAATAGTCACAATACTTCATACTGTTTAGAGCTCCCATCATGAACCGGAGGGGACAAAATATAAGCAGTATGTCTTTTTCCCTCATAGAGTTAGCAAATGTGAATTCAGGCATTAACACAGCAACACACACACTTTTATTTCGATCATAAAGCAAGAAATACAGTCGGGGCTTTACACTTGAGCGCGTGCGTACACACACACACACACACACAGTAGTTAATACTTAACATGAGGCTAGAGTATAACACCATACGCTATGTACCAGACGATGCAGAAAATATTTCTTAAGAGAAGAAAACTCATTAAAAATTCAACACTGTTTTGGTGCTCTGCCATAGTCTTATAAGTTGGCCGGTTGTAGACAGTTTTGCTACTGCTTGTAAACACAGACATAACAAGATATCAAGACAGGATATTAAAACTCAGGGGGCTTCACTATAATTACTTTAAAATGTCAGTCGTTGACATCACCCATAAAAGGTTCACACACCCACACACACACACCCATAGTCACACACTCGCGCGCACACACTCCTTCTCTTCCTCTCTCTCTCTCTCTCGCTCTCTCTCTCTCTCCCTGTCTTACTCTCTCTTTCTCACTGATGCCCTTTTACTGTATATCAGCCTGATACAAATATCAACAGAAAAAACAAACACTCCTAAAGCATCCACATAGCATTTATACTGATTCTGAAGGCCACTTACTGGAGAACCAGGAGTGGGACAGTGGTGAAAGAGCAGACATGTAGGTGAGGACTAAAGATTTTCACAAAATACACACACATGTACCCTCTCATTCTTATCCTCTCTCCCTTTGTCTTGGTTACACACACAGGTGCATATACAGTAATGTGCAAAAGTTTTAGGCAGGGGTGAATGCCTTCAAAAATGGAAGTGTTAATAATATATGTTCATCAATTAACAAAATGCAGTGACTGAACAAAAGAGAAACCTAAATCAAATTTTTCACACCTGCCTAAAACTTTTGCACATTACTGTATATATACCAGTGCTTCTCAATTATTTTCTGTTACGCCCCCCCTGGGAAGAAGAAAACATTTCGCGCCCCCCCTGGGAAGAAGAAAACATTTCGCGCCCCCCCCTAATCTCCACCGTAACTGTAATAGTATCATTTGTCTATGCACATCGGCAATATGCACATCTGCATAACACTGTATCCTTACTGACATTAAAGAAAACACTGTACTGTGGTCAATGTGCACCTTTATGGTACAGCAAAAAAAGTCACCGCGCCCCCCCTGGCATCGCTCCGTGCCCCCCCAGGGGGGCCCGCCCCACTATTTGAGAAGCACTGATATATACATACACACATCAAAACATACACATGTGCACACGCACACACAAGGGCATGCATATACAGGTACATACTACTCAAACACATGCATGTGTATACATGCACATACCCAGATGCACACATATGTTGGCACACATACATACCCACACACATATATACTGTACATTTACCTGAAGGTCGGACTCCACTAGGAAGATGGCGAGCGCGATGACCGCGTCTCTGCGGCGTATGTCCAGGGTGAAGCCCCCCCGCGTGTCTGACGGACACATGCATAGCAGCTTCTGCACCTGACGACCAGGAAGATGGGGGTCATATCAGAGCACAATCAACTACATCAAACTTAATGTATATGGCACCAACAACACTGGCAGCTCCCAACTGATCCAGAGACAGCCTTTACTACTGAAGAATCCAAAATAATGTTGCGTCATGTGTAACTTCAACCATGAAGATCCTTTACCCCGGCATTATACAGTACATCATTAAGGCCCAAGACCAATTATACTAATCTCAATATTGTGGGTGTGTGGATGCTGTGTTACTTGTATTTCATATCCCTGTTAACGGGTAAGAGAGGGTTCACATTGCCTATGTGAGACTCGTGTCTCAGGTAAGGCTCCAGGTGTTAACTGAAATCAGTGAAAATCAAACTGTTCCACTGCCATCACCACGCAATGCTTCCAATGTGACATGGGGCCAATACTTCATTGTGCCAACACACTGACGGGTAGCAGGAGGACCATGACAGACAGATAAATAGATGGGAAGATCAAGAGAGGTAATGAAAATGAAATGAAATTAAGTACGAGGGGCTGGTTTACCAGGCTACAAGAGAGGGAGACCCAGAAGTGAACTGAATGAAGATGTAAGTCCTGAATATCAAGCAGCGTTATGTAATTCACAAAGCTACACAAATGTGTAAAATATGACAACTAGAAAGGCTAGGCGAACGTTCTGCTATTTGGAGCAGAACGTGGATCGTCTTATTTTTCTTCTTCATATGATAATATGTCCAACTCCAAATGAGTGAAGTGGGTATGGTTATACATGTATAAATGTGCATTTGTTTCTTTGGTTATCGGTGTCGTGGCTTCATTTCATCATCCTGGCTCTTTGACTTGACCAACCTGTTGGAAAGCGCGAGGCAGTTTAGCCAATCACGCACTCCATCGATGGAACGTATACTGTATGAAAGTTTTTTTTAAATCATGATGGCCATAGGCTACAGATCGGAGCCGAAACCAGATAGCAGCTAATGGTGCATCGAACTTAGCAGTGGGCGGTAGGCTACGCTGCACAGCTTTCGACAAACTGCATCCCAGCGACTGTTTTATGGTTCAGTCAGAACATCGACGTATCTGTGAAAAGCACTGCAGTGCGCAACACTTGAAGTGCGAATGGTTATCCAATTGCCATCTAAAAATAACAACGAGACGGCGCTAACAACCGCACTTTAGGCAATTTAAATCACAACAGATTTTTTTACAGTGTTAGCTTAGGTAGGCTACTCACATGCTGTCTTTGTTGTGAGTGCGTTTGACAGGTTTTAAAAGGGGGCGGTGTCAGCCCCGAGAAATTTCGGGACTCTGACAGCAAAGCACAACAAGCATCATATGAATCGTTTCCACATCATGTAATAGACTTTCTGTCTTTTATCAATTGTCATGCGACTATAGGCTACTGCAAGCTGAGGCGTTATCTCAGACACCCATGCCACCCATTTGCAGATAGTAGCCCAACGTACGTTTCTTCCCAAGTCAAACAGAACAATCCCAATTTAAAAAATAAAAAAAAACTAACAAATGGTAACGTTGTGCATGTTTTCTATTTTAAGATACTTTTTTAACACTCCACATAGTTATTTACACAAGTGCGATATAAGCTCAGGTCGCTGACACCTGTTTTTCGTTCAGATTTGCGCCAAATTAGAAAGACTTCAAAACGTCTCATCAGTTGACGATACAAAAGAGATCAATTAAATATCTGATGTAACAATCCTCACCTTATCTAAAGGCGCTGGTCGGTGAACAGCTAAAGACCGGGCGAGTGAGAGAACTGTGTTGAAATAGAAGCCTCTTGCTCCCCCTCCTTTTGCCGACATGTTTACTCTCTTCCACCATCCAAATGAGAAAGTTGGGAGAAAAGCAAGAGAATGCCACAAATGTAGGAACACAGCCACGCGAACTGCAATACGGCAAGTCTGAGGGTACACGCAGTACACAATGACCCAAAGGACTTGATGCAGGCAGCTGAGGTTTTCCAAACTGGCTGCGTACAGTGCTTAGAGACGATGTGTGTTCTAGTTGGTCGCTCGGGCTGCTGTGCATTCGGAGTAGTAGACTACTTCCTTCCATCAAACCAGAGGCAACAAGAGCATCTGCAGGCGTCTAAATGACATTGCATCTTTCTAAACTACACAAGCAAATTTAATTCCCCCTCTTTGAGTTAGCCTACGGCATTAACACGTGCAGCGAATCGCTTTTAATTTCTGGTTGCTAACATAAAGCTTAAAATTGGGAAATGTGGCCTGTCATCTTGGGTAACGATGCTTTCCCCCCAAATGTAGCGCGAAAAACTGGGAACTTGTGTCAAAGAAACTGGTTCAACTTGACAGGCGTGTTAGCGTATTAGCTCATGCAGTTAAAGCTGTTTGCTGTATTAAAAAAAAACGAATAAAGGAATAACCTACTGTAAAACTTAATCCTCGTTTTAAAATTGTTTAATTATCAACAACATAAATATTGTCGTTGTGGCAAACTATCAGGCTACTGTCAAAACGTCTATAGTCCTCTCAAGGTTATAAAAATATAAGTATTTGAAAAACTAAAATGTTTATATTTCGCCAACAAAAAAATACACCATATTAAATGTTACCATAACCTAAACATATTCTATTGATAGCTTGAACACACCCAGTCGTGTAGCTGACGTCACAGATCTCAGTCAAACAGGAAACTGTTGCAGAAACGCAGTCAGCTGACAGTAGAAGCAAAATCAGCAGCTGTGCGAAGTAAGGTGAGTTGAGTTATGTCTTTGTTTTATAATCATTTACTTGCAGAGACTGTAAATCAAAAGTATATACACGTTGTAACTTACAAGTCATTATTTATTCTTCAACATTGTCCCATGGCTGAAGCGCAGCACTATGGACCCTGGGAACTTGTGATAGCTACCTTGATAGCTAGCTACCAGGGTCGCTAACTCATCTGCTATTTGACTAACCTTTTTCAAGTTGAAAGGTGACAGTGGCATTATGCAGAAGGGTTACCCCTCAGCTCGAATGTCTCCTCATTTGTACTGAAGAAATATTAGTATTTCGCTATTGTGTTGTGTGCTGAATCACGATTTAGCTAACGTTGTTCTCCGACCAAATTTAAAGCTAGTTCTGCCTAGCATCTTTATGAATAACACAATAATAGCCGACGTTGTTCACTTGGTTATTTGCAGTGCTTAGCATTAAATGTTAAAATCGATATTCTGTATATCCCACGGTTATGTTAAATGAGACCACAGGATTTGGACATCCAAAGAGGGCTATGTCTGTATGTTAAGTAAGACTGTCTAAGGGCTTGCACTGTCTCATAAACATGTTAAGATCATGGCTGCTGATTACACAACACATGCCAAATAGGGCAAAGGCCAAAACACTGGCTGTATGGAGGAAAATTGTGTTAGATTGTAATAAACTCCTGAAATCTTAATGTGATCTGTCTTTGGGAGTGTTCAGTGTTATGTTCAGACTTACTATAACGTTGTTAACATTTAAAGCATAATTTTTCTCTTGCTAGTTTTGGGCATTGTATGTGTTTCCCCTTGTATTGGTACTTGTCTTTTATGGTGATGACAGTCAGTGTTGCTGTGTTCTTGGGTTGATGGTCTGTTTCTTAAAGCCTTTTAGGAAAGTATTCTCAGACCCTGCAGCCTGATCATTTTGTTTCACCCATCATCCATTGCAGACGACAGAATGGCGTACCCAAAGACCCACAACCCATTCGCAGACGATGACGAGGAGGAGGAGACCGCAGGGTCCAGATCAAGAGGGGGCTTCAACTTCGACGACGAGCCACCCGAAAGCCGCATGACGGAGGCTGAGCGCCGCCAGCACTACCTTCAGCAGGAGGTGATGAGGACGGCACAGTCCGCCGTGGACAGTAGCCACCGGTCGCTCGGACTCCTCTATGAAGCAGAAAAAGTTGGCACAGAGACGGCAGAGGTATGCATCCTAAAAAAATTCATTTTCATTCCTTTTTTTTTGGAAGTGTGGCCTACATACATAAATGCACAGTCAGCGCTGTAGTTAATGCTAAGGCATGCACCCAGAAGCCTACAGTGGAATTTAGCAGTTGAACAGTTACTCTTTCTCCTACTAGTGCTTCTGCCCTCTGTGTAGCTCTAGTCATTCAGATGTGTTCCTAAGTGGGAAGAACTTGGTTGTTTAGTGCAAATCCTACAGAAAGGTTGAGGGAGGAGTGAGAAGTGAGCAGCAGCTTCGGTCTGCTGACTTGCAACCTTTAGACGTCTCAGGCCAGTGGTCAGGCCAGGCCAGGTCCCCAGTTCCGTGTGAGGGTGAAAAGCTTGCTCAACAGGTTGTCACACAGACCAGAGGGGTCTAACAGAGGAGCACATGTGCACACACACACACACACACACACATACACACACACACACACACACACACACTTCCTGCTGGTGTGGAAAGCACATTCGCCCTGTGGTATGGAGCATGGATTTGCTGACATCAGACAGTTCTTCCCTACTGTCGGTGTGCAACAGCTGACAGTCTACAGGCTAATATCATTGTTTTAGTGTTTCCACCGTCAACATGTCTTGTTTTATAAAAAGACAGAAAGGTGATGCTGTATTATCAACCGTCTTGGCTGGTTATTTTCACTCATGGCCATTGAACAAGCACATGAAGCGGTCAGCATTAAAACATACCTTTCCTTATCAGCCTTGTGACGTCTGACATTGCATGAACCTCACCTCACTCAACTTAATCTGTAACTCTGATTGCCGAAAGCTCTTACTTGCACGCTGCAGCAAAACAATTGTGTCTTCTTTTCCGTATGTAATTGACCACATGACGCTGTGCTGTCTGTGTTTTGTACTGTGTGACGCCGCCACAGACAGCCATTAATGCAGGGGCAAGAGAGAATATAGACTCTTTCTGAACTGTTCACTCAATTACTATATACAGTAGTTAACTATTTAGTGCTTGAGTTACATTTGTTGGTTCTCTTCACATGGGGCACTATGATAGTGAATGAGTGAACGTTTCGTATTTGGCAAAAGGCCAAAGGACTGCTGCACCATACTGCAGGTGTTTCCTGTCGCTTATGGTGGTTTTACAAGCACTGTTAGTGGAAAATACTGTAATTGCAGAGCCCTCCAACTCTAACCTCTTTCTCCCTCTCTCTTTCTCCCTTTCCCCCACCTATGACTTTTTTGCATATGTTTGATGTTTCTCTAAATAATCAAGCATTTATGGATTGATTTACTTTAAAGGATTTAAAAATCTTTCTTTCTTTCTTTCTTTCTTTCTTTCTTTCTTTCTTTCTTTCTTTCTCTCTCTTTCTTTCTTTCTCTCTCTTTCTTTATTTCTTTCTTTCTTTCTTTCTCTCCTTCTTTTTCAACATGACGACACATTGCATTCTACAAGACATCTTGTTCACTCTATAAACACTCTCCCCATCTATGTCCCTGTGTGTGTGTGTGTGTGTGTGTGTGTGTGTGTGTGTGTGTGTGTGTGTGCAGGAGCTGATGCGGCAGGGAGAGGCACTGAAGCGCACGGAGCGCATGGTGGATAACATGGAGCAGGACCTGCGCACCAGCCAGAGGCACATCAACAGCATCAAGAGCGTGTGGGGCGGCCTCGTCAACTACTTCAAGGCCAAGCCTGAGCCCCCCAAACCGGTGCCCAAAGACCAGCCCACGGGATACCAGGCCAACAGCAAGTACGGATGAACCCAGGGTTGTGAAATGTTGGTTGACCTTTGTTCCCAAGTCACACACAGACAGACGGTATATATTACAGTTGAGGATTAAATGACTGATACGGTGTCAATCAACAGCCTTCACCCACTCATGAAAGAAATCTTTCTTTCTTTCTTTTTTCTTTCTTTCTTTCTTTCTTTCTTTCTTTCTTTCTTTCTTTCTTTCTTCAGGTATACACCCATATGTGTTGTGGTGAACATACATGGGTGTGTGTAATTTTACGCTAGATTTAGGCACTCATACGGAGTGTGTGAGAGGTCAGGGGTCATGTGAGGCCTGTTTTTACTAGAGGTTTTACTGTGCAGTTCATTCTTTAAGAACTACAGCAAGGTTTTGTGTGTGTGTATGAGAGACCGGCACCTCACACAAGAAGACCAGCTGACATTGTACCATATATCCAATAAGTGTGTGTGTGTGTGAACAACAGAAAGGGAGAGTAGGAGTGAGTGCACTTTTATGTTGCGTCATGCACTGAGTAGGTGTGTGTGTATGTGCACGTGTGAGTGTGTCGTTTGTTGGGCCTGTAGTTGAAGTGCTATGAAAAGGTCAGTGACCTTTGACCTCTGAGCCCTAGCATCAGCCGTCTGTCATACACCCGGTGGCTGACCCCCTGCTAAGTCAGCTCTACAAAAACAGGAAGAGGAAAGGCCTGTGGAATGTGACACCATTTCCACAGTGGGGATCTTTATGTAATTGCCAGAAATTACCACTAGAGGACAGCAGAGCACATCATTAATCACTCGTGTGTCTTTCCACCCAGGTTACAGAATGCTTTGTCGAACAGTAAACAGCAAGAGGACAAGTATGAGGCCAGCCATCCCAACTTACGGAAATTGGACACAGCTGGTAAATGACTGAACAAACACACACACACATACACACATACATGGAGAGTTTCATACACACGCATGGTGCATGTATGCAGATGCAGTCATTTGTATTAATGGAAAATAAAAAATGGGTATCGTATCTCACTGTATCACACAAAGATGTGAATCCTAATTTGCTGAATGTCTGCCAATAGGCTTTGGAGCATCAGCCTCATCTAATGATACTCCATCCAGTCAGAACGGCTACCCTTCCCAGAACAGACACCTAAAGGCGGCCCATCAAAAACTGGATGACAACCTAGGTAAGACACACATGCATACACACGTACAGAAAGAATACAGAAAGAAGAAACAAAAATTCCTTTTCTTGAGGAAGATTTCTCTTCAGAAATATATTTGTCTATTCCTCAACATTCTGAATTCAAAATGTAAAAAGTGGCAGCTGTTCCAGCTGTCTCAGTTGGTCTCTCTCTGTCTGTCTCTCTCTCTCTCTCTCTCTCTCTCTCTATCTATCTTTCTCTCTATTCTGCTCAATTCATTTCATGCCTTATTGCCAAAAGCCTTATTGCAATGACATGTTTGATTTGCTGAACCATAACTTCACAGGATACAAAAAAAAACATATTTAAACATAATCACATTCTTTCATTCTGTGTGTGTGTGTGTGTGTGTGTGTGTGTGTGTGTGTGTGTGTGTGTGTGTGTGTGTGTGTGTGTGTGTGTGTGTGTGCACCTGCGCTGTGACCCCAGATGACATGTCTCTGGGCCTGAGTCGGCTGAAGAACCTGGGTCTGGGCCTGCAGTGTGAGATCGACGACCAGGATGTATCTCTGGACTCGCTGCTCAACAAAGTGGACAGCATGGACGGGCGCATCGGCTCCACCAACCGCCAGCTCAAAAAACTATAAAAACAACAACCACAACACCAACAAACACACAAAAAACTCTACCAGGGTCAGCACCATCCCAGAGCGCACACACACAACATGCCGAACAATTTATGGACACATACACACACATAAACAGAGAACCACAAAAACTGTATTCATGCACAAGTCCTTAATCACTCAATGCTGTTTGTCCTTGTTTCTTGTGAAGGGAAGTATGTGTGTGGTGAAGGTTGATGTGGTGTTGCCGTATGAGTGGTGTTTTGCGGATGGGTGTGAGACTGGATTGTGTGATTTGCTGTGAATTTGCGTTGAGACGTGACAGAGTGTTTCTGTATTCAGATTGTGTCATATTATGAGTTAAAACCTTGTGGCCTAAATAAGCAACAGGAATTCTGTTTGTTTCTCTCTCTCTCACTCTCTCTCTCTCTCGTTTCATTCATTGTAAACCTGTGACCAGCACATTTTCATCTCACTAATCTTCCCTTGCAACTCTCCTCTCTCTTTCTCTGCATCTTTTTTGTTTTCTCGCAGTGTTGTTGACAGTATTTCCTTCTCTCTCACTCTCTCCACTCATCACTTTCTCACTTGTTCTCACTTTCTCACTCGTGTCTTCCATATATGCAACAAAACAAACCTCTCTAACATGGCAATTAGCTTTCCATCACTGCACATAAACTTCACTGTGTTCAGGTTGAACTAGATCAGTTTATCCACACCATGGCTTGTTGTTTGCTGCAGTCACATTGTACAGTATGTAGGGTGTAGGAGTCGTACCATTATTAATGTGTAGTCTGTTAGTGTCATGACAGCTCTATCTATGTAGTGTAGCTTAAGCTTGTGACAGTCTTGGTGTTAAGCTGAAGCTGTTTGTGCCTGTTCTGACTGGAGGGCACCACACGCACACACACACACACGGCAGCGTCTTTACTGGACCAAGACCCAGAGTGGCCCGTAGCCATCCAGTGGCTTTCTGGTTGAATGGTCAAAACGGTCTGAAATTTATTGGCTATTACAAAAAAGACAAGAGAACATTATGTATCCCAGCCTTGTGGGCTAGCGCTGTGGAGAGCATGTCGTAGCTGGGTGGTGCAAATCTGGCCTGATTTGAAATTTATCAAGGCCAGATCCATGACCAGTTAGGTAGTGTAGCTGGACGGAGAAGTCTGCTGATTGGTCCAGATCTGATTCCTTAGAGTCATATCTCTGTCCGCCTCAGTCAGCTTCAGCCTGCGGAAAGGGTCAGATCTCAGTTCATGATTCATCAGCTCACTCGGGGCCTGATGGTGACTGACTCGTGTGAGTTGGGTCTGATTTAAGCGGGATTAGTGCTGAATCCACCTCTTGTCAAATGCCACTTGGGCAAGTGCTGTAGTCGGAGACAGATCTGCTTTCAGTACAGACTCCCCCCAACCCTCCAGATATCAGCTGAGTCTGTACTGCACGGGATTGAGCTTGGTCAAGCTACAGAAGTTCTCATTTTAATTTGTACAGATAATTTTAAAATGTAACAAAAAAGCTGAAATTCCTCAAGTCTTGCAAAAGGCACTTGAGCACACCCCAGATATCGAGTAATACTGTACTTGAGTGGATTGAGCTGGGTCAGCAAGACATCCACACTGTGCATTATTTAGTATAGCATCGTTTGTAAAAGTGCAGCTTCAGCCCTCTCCGATGCCAGGGCTGCCCCTATAGAGAGCTGTCTCCTATCCCAACAGACAGCAGTCTATAGGGACAGCCCTTGCATCGGACTATATAATGGTAATGAAACAAATTATTAGTTTAGGTAAAAGGCGACCTGCAAAACCCTAGGTATCAGCTAAGGCTGGTCTGGGCTACTCTGGGCTGGGTCAGTGCCAACATCAGGGCCAGACGTGGCCCAGAGTCCACACCTGCCAGGGAGGCCTTATGATCAGTCAGGGTGGGAATAGCTGTAATTACTGCCTACTGCTGTACAGCTGTGCCTGCCATCATGTTAAGCTTGCTGAACTCGACCTTGTAAAAGGGTGTGTGTGTGTGTGTGTAATAAGCATCATACATGTAATTTTGTGTGTGATGGAGAGAGAGAGAGAGAGAGAGAGAGAGAGAGAGAGACTGCCATTGTGCATCTACTTTGTAACATCTCTGCTTATTCTGTCCCCCATCCTTCCACAGATCTCAAGTAGCGGGTCTTTATAAACTCCCCTCCGATTTATTCATTGTTTTACATCTGTCTGATATTTTTCATGTTAATTTGGCCAGTAGCCTCTGAACCATGTCCTCTGGGCTGCTCCACAATGTAAGTAATGTGGCACACTGTAACGTCACACAGGACTTTTGTCACTTTTAACTGTCACAGTTGGAAAACCTTTTGGTCTAGTTCATTTTTGTACAATTTTACTGGACTTCACCTTCCCCCTCTTTGTCTCCCTTGCTTGTAGTTTATCCAGCTACTGACAGAATGTATGTTCACAGCGTTTTCAGTGAATGAATAAAAAAGTAGGCTCCAAATAGATGCATCTATAATAAAAGTCTTATTACACTTTTTATGACCTTGTTAAAGTTTTATCCCTTTTTCATTAACTTCAGTTCAGTTGATTAAACCTCTTGTCATTTTCAAAACGTATCTAGTTACAAAAATGTTTATGTCGACTGGAGACTTTGTTGCTGAGCAAATAGGTCTCAAACAAGAAGAAATAAAATGGTTCTAGACTAACGGAATAATGAAGTTATGAAAAAAAAATCTAGTCGTAACTATAACAATTTGAGGACATAGTTATGATAAAGTATCGATTTGGTCTGTAGGCTATGTTAAACCTATGACACTTTTTTGAAAGTGTCTTAAATGTGACATGACCTTAAATTGTTTATTGTTTTCCTACCACTACACTCCTCGTAACGGTAAGCAAACCTCTAGCGTGCGTCGCCATTCATTATCATTCCAACGTGCCAGGCCAGCTGCACGCAGACACCTAGGCTCTCATTACCGCCGCGTGATGAATGTGGCGCGTAAACAGCTGGTTTTACTGGACGGCGGTCGCTAAAAGCGGTCTTTAGCTGCCCACACATTGGTGGACAAACACGTTATGATACAGAGACTATGGCCCTATGTAAGTGCTATTGTCGGTTACATAACACAGCTAAGAGCTTGTAACAGTTTGGCAGACACTCACAGAGGATGTAAACCCGCTAGTAACTAATGACACGACCAAAGGCTCCTGCTGAGCTATAGAACGATGACATCTTACATCATCTGCGAAGGAATGCGCCCTCTCGCTCGTTCACATTAAAACCAACACAGTTGACCGTGACCATTAACAGGCTATCAAGAGCATACTGCATCCAAGCAGGCTTACAATATCCACATTCCAGGATCACATTTGTGAATACTCCACATGTCATACTTCAATATTCGATTGCATTAAAATCCTTAGCTCTACCATAATTCATTGGCGCACAAGTGTCTGGCATCACCATGCAGGCCAGTGTCCACCATTTTTTTTATTTCCCTCAGCTGTCTTGGTGGGACCAGACAGTGGACCTCCCATGACAAAGGGTGGAATGTCCCTCTTTTCAAACATGCTAATCCCAGAAACGTCTGGTGTCCGGAAACATTAGGGCAACTAGCCCGAGACATGGCTATCCTGCCACCACTACACACACACAAACACACTCACACACACAGGCTCGCAAACACATCACACTCCATCTCACACACACACACACGTGCGCGCGGGGCACAGATCAATTTCTCCAGCCATGCATGACAACATCCACATTGGTACAGGCCAAAGAAAATGCATTGCTTATACCCCACATAAACACACACTTGCTCACATAAGCTCTTCCCCCCGGCCCCCCAACACAAACACTGACATTAAAACCTGTGATCATTCACCACCACCCGAGTCCCCCACCAAATACACACACGCACACACGCGCACACACACACACACACACACACACACACACACACACACACAAACACACACACACAAACTCATTATGGTTGGACCCCCTCCCAGTGTTACAGGATCTGATAAGAAGCCGATTTGGGACTGAGGCCTGATGCTGTTCCCTGACATAATAAAGAGTTGTGCTGACTTTGGAGAGCTGTGTGTGTGTGTGAGTGTGTGTGGTAGTGGTAGTGGTGGTGGAGGGTGGGGTTTGCCAGCACACAAGTTTGTCTGTTTTTCAAGAGCTGTCTCTCCCTCCTCCTTTTCATTATTCTTTCTATATGGAGAGTTTGATGCCTTTGTGTGTGTGTTTGTGTGTGTGGGTGTGTTTGGGGCGGGGGGGATGAAGGACTAGATTCCCTTCAAAACCAGTTGTTCTGTAATATTAGTGATTGTATGGTAAAATTGGTTAAGACGTTAATGTGGTGTGCGGATTTGAATGTAAATACTGCATTAATAGAAACACCATGATATTTACTTGCACAGAGGGTGAAAGAGATAGGTCTGTTAGTGTAGAAAACACTGTCCTTGTCTGCGTTGTCTCCTTGTTTGAGTTGCATCCACCCCATTCCCATTCGTCTATCAGGAGTTACTCAGGGAATACTGAGAGAATGTGTGGAATTCAACAAAACACATGTTAAGGGTTACTCCATGTGTATTTTATGTGTGTGTGGGTATGCGTGCATGTGTGTGCGCGCACACGTGAGTACATATGTTGTGTGTGTGTGTGTGTGTGTGTGTGTGAGCAGACATTAGTGAGTGTGTGTGTGCATGTGTGTGGGAAAGTCAAGGCCTCTCCCCAAGCGGTAATGACTGCATTGAGACCTGACATGTCTGCTTTGGTGGACATACCTGGGTGAGAGCAAGCTGCAGGTAATTGGTGGGCTTGAAGCATGGCAGACGCCACACAGGAGAGGAGGGGGGGTGCACGCACACACAGATGGTCAGGTGGGGAGACAAAGAGATAAATCTCCACCAAACTATCACCCAAAGCATTTAATGAGAGGTTGCTCTACACCCGTTTATCCATTTCCTGCTGTCTGACACTGTCTTACTTCATAAGGTATTGCTATCCAGACCCAAGGTCTTCAGCCGTTTTAAGGCTAAGGACCCCTTTCTTGATAAAGACATGGCAAGGGTGTTGTGCATGTAGCATAGGGAAGAAAGGTATGTTTGTTTAAGTGAGGCTCAGTGTTCAGTGCTCTAGAAAGATGAAAGAAAATGAAGGGAGATTCCATTTCATAGTGTAACAGCATATTTATTTTGGATTAACATTATAATTAAAGTCATAGTTGTTCGGCTGAACAATGGCTTTCTGCATGAATCAACATATACCAACAGTTGTGTCTTAAAAAGTGTGCGTGAAAGTGTATGTGTGTCTCATACTTTAGTCAAAGATTTGGGCCGTGGGACCGTGTTTTGTGTCTATAAATGGCTGTCAATGGTTTAACAAAAGAAAATAAAATACAAAAAAGACAAACAACAACACAAAAGACATGAACTGGACTGCACTAGACATCGACAGGACTCAACTCTCTGTGCTGAACATGCACCAAGGAGCTCCCTCACATTTTAGCCATGTTTACACTTGGTCTTAAAATGCATTTCGTGTGATTAGCCAGGGGAGTATACTACAAAGGTGGTTAAGTGACAAACCTAGTTTAGTTAATCCAGAGGTAGTCGTAAACCTGATAGATGATGAGCCTGTTGGCATATGTTTAGTTAAGAGAATAAAGCACTGGCTCCTCTACTAACAGATTTACAACTACATTTGGGTTCACTTAACCAGGTTTATCACTAAACCACCTTTTTAGTATCACCCCTGGACACACTGCCAGGTACACCTCTACTGGCACTACAACCAAAGACCTTGTTGATTAATTTTTGTTCATTTTCTGTTGGCAGCTTTATCATCAGATTTTGTTGCCACCTTCTCATTTTCAGTACTGCATCAGGATACATTAGTGTTTACACTACAAAAGATAAGTGCACAAACACATCCCAGACTCCTTCAGCAAGTGGTTTAAGCGATCAAATCACAGGGCATCTTGCCAGTTGACACGTTTGTATTCAGCACTGCTCCCCTGGTGATTCAAAAGGTTACGAGGCATTTCAGACCCAAGTACAAACAGGGTTTACGTTTGGCCATTTGAGGAGTAAGTTGGCTTTGGCATTTCAGAACTATACTGCAGACATGTAGAATTTAAATTAACTACCGGTCACAGTGATGAGCCCTGGAGGTCATTAATACCATACATAGAATTCTGTATTCCCATATTCTATATCTATGGTTATTACATTCAAATGGAACCCTCAGATAGCAACATCCTGTCATTGTACTCCTCAAAGGGCTGGGGGTGCATCACAGCCAGATCCTGGTCAGACAACTGTCTTTATCTGAAAAGCCAAATACATACTGCATACAGGCTACAGGTACAACATCTCTTGGGCCTATATACTATATGTAGTGTGTGTATGTACTCTGTGTGATTATTTTGGATTTTGCATACATAAAAACACAACACACACATATAAAAACACACGGACATATGAACAAACAGACACATTCAACAGCATTGCCTAGCTGCACTATGCACATAGTACTTGCAGGATTACTGATTATGTGATGACTTGTAGAAATGTGCTAGTTATTGCAGAGAGAAAATATGCAAGAGGACCATCGAAGCCTGACACTCCTCACATCTAAGCTGCATCATTTCATTGGGTCCCCAAAGAATTCCCACAATGCACCAGTCCCACATGGCAAAATGTTGCCATGTACACACATCCATACAGCTCCAAGCATGCAAAAATGACACAAACACACAAACAAACACACAACAGTTTGACATACAGTACTTAGGTACACAAAAACAGAAATGTATAAAGCAAAAAAAATAATAATCTTATAATAATTGTATATTACACACGTTTAAATGCAAAATAGAATTGTAGGAGGTAGACAGAAGGGCAAGGGGTGGGGTAATGACAAAAATAGGCTTGCTATTATGCGGTTGTGACTCTAAATACTGGGCTTACATGTAGGTGTATATGTAACAGTGTTATAATACTTATCATTAGGGTACACTAGGGGCACATTAGTGGTGCAATCAGAGATCAATTCCCCTTTGAGTCTCCAGCAAGCGTTAGCCGGCTTCAGAAGTTATAATCCCATACCAAGTCAACGGAGCTAAATTGTAAGTTGTAAGTGTGTTTGTGCTTTTGGAGCTTGAAAACATTTGAACTTTCATCCAAAAGGCATCTTCAGTTCTGACCTGATGATGGGGAACCAGGAGCTATATCTTTGGACCACTGGAGGTGGAGCTGTAGACCACACCCCACATCATGTGAGAAAATAGTCACATGAGTCACCCAAGGTTGGACTGAGAGTCACGGTGGTGATGGGATCCAGAAAATGAGAACTGTTCTAATGGTGAAGAGCAGTTAAACTTCCTGGGATGAGATCTCAAGGCATAAGGCACTTCCTTACCTTGTTTTACATGTTGTAAAGTGTTTGATTATGTGCTCTGTTGCTGAGGTGTTTTTTCCTGTCCCACACCATGCTCCCCTAGGAGCATAGTCTGGGGGTTGGCTTTTTTTTCTCCTCTCCTTTCCTCATGTGATGCTGTATTTCTTTACATCCCTGTCTTCCCATCCTGTCTACCCCCTTGTCATATCATGTATGTCTGTATCTATGTGGATGGGTTGATGGCTAATTTCGCTGGCTTAAACCAGTGACAATAAAGGGCTACTTGACTTGATATGCCAAGATTTGATCCAGCCATTCATTAAATGAGTTACTGAAATAACCCGGTCCTACTCATGCCATCTGTGCACATAAAAATGTGATTTCGCTAGTATAAACAGATTTTTGAATGGCTGGAATAAATAGTAAATATGGGATTGTAACTTCTGAAGCCAGGATACTTAACACTATCCAGCAAGTAGCTTCCCAAGATTCAGGCCAAACTATTACAGGTGGGGGAGCTTTGTGGCAGTACCGTGTCTCTTCATGTACGATATACAGGGAGGTGAAGATTGGTGTTAGCCTGGTAAACCAGCCTCTCGTACTTCATTTCATTTTGTACAGAGGATCTGGAGTCGCTGTATGTATGTATGAGGACCGAGCAACTCCTAGCTAATCAGCGAACAGAGGGAGTGTTTGTGAGCCATGACATTGACTTTGTGTGCTACATTTGAATTGTAGTGCATAGGTAGGCTAATTGCATACTTGATGTCCAGACGTTAGCAATTGGGTAAAGGCAGAGCTACCTTGTTTATAAACTTCAGCAGAGTCCACACCTCCAGGAAGAAATCGTTTGTCAATGCAGCTCAATGCACCCTCTGTACAAAATGAAATGAAGTACGAGGGGCTGGTTTACCAGGCTAGGTTGGTGTGTGTGTGTGGGGGGAGGGGGGGTGGGGCTGCTTTGGGGCTTCTGCTCAGACAAACAGCACAGAGTATGGCGGGCA
>CM050217.1:25402500-25427500 GCA_027475355.1 Coilia nasus
ATTTTATTAAGATAGCCTTTTATTAAGATAGAAACTCAGACAGGAGTTATTATTAAATGTGGAGGAGACAGGATCAGAGTTTCAATGAAAAAAACTAAAGACTAATAAATAAAATTTTACAGTGGTGTAGAGCATTTGTATTGGAGGTGGTTCAGCCAATAGGAGGCTTTGATACTGATGTAGATCCAGGCCAGGAGCCAGGGGTCAAGGGTGAAAGTAAGGAGGAGGCTCTCAGCACATTCTGTTGGAACAGAAAAACAATTCACCCTCCTCCTCCTGTGCTTCTGTACCTAGACTACGGCCTACCTCATGCTCAGGAAAAGTAAGGCCTCAAAACACATTCATTTCCTTTATTTTCTCTTTCTTACTCCTCATTGGTCTCCTCCAGTTATTCTCTCTCTCTCTCTCTTTATTTTTCTTTCTTTCTGTCTATTTTTCCTCATGTCTTTCTTTCTCTTTCTTTTCCTGCCTGTCTGTTTGTCTGTCTGTCTGTCTGTCTGTCTGTCTGTCTGTCTGTCTGTCTGTCTCTCACTCCCTAATGTCTACTCCTTTAGAACAGTAGTTGAATTAGAGTGACTTTGGAACATACTTTATCAACACAGTGTGTTGAGTTAGGTTGTATAAGGGGAGTAATTCAGAGGCAGTTTTTAGATAATACTGCCAAATTCTGGCAGTATGTTATACACTTGCATCACATGTAGATATTTTGAACCACACAAGCATTTTTATACAGCTTCCACTGCCAACTTAATCACTGATAGTCACTACTTGCGTCGTTCTAGCGCCTCTGATCTACAAGGACTGTTTACCTGTGTTCACGCACTGGACGGCAAGAAATGTTGTCTAGTGGTGACCTTGCCAAACTGTAAAGCACTTTGAGCTGCATCCTGTATGTATGAATTGTGCTATATAAGTTTTTATTATTATTAATATTATTATTAATATTATTATTATTACTTTATGAGTCCTTGTGATGTCACTTGCAGTAACAGTGGCAGGGGAATAAAGATTCAAGAGGTGAATGACAGACTGGAAGTGGCAAACACTGGGCATTTTGTGCACACTGACTAAATATAAACTCTGCTTTTTGTCTTTTTAGGGGTACTTTTACTTCTTTAGTCACACAATTATTATTAATGACATATGTTACCGAGTTTTTGCAGAAATTATGTGCCTCATATTCATGATTATTTTAACGATTTCAATTTTCATATTACATATGATTATATATCAATCAACTATCAAGATGTACTCTTTTATTCCTACCATTAATATTTTCATCACCATAACATTTATAACATTCATTTTAAAAAACCTAAGTCTTTGTCTCCCTCTCCCCTACGCACACACACGCACACACACACTGACACATCTATCTCTCTCTCCCTCTCCCACGCACACACACACACACACACACACACACACACACACACACACACTCGCACACACACACACACTGACACATCTCTCTCTCCCGCTCCCTGACCAGCCACCTCTGCTGATTTCCAAATACCAGAGGTTAATGCCAAGTGCATAAAACATGTGCTCCCTATTCCTCTTCTCTTCATTCATCATTTCATCCCTTTCCCTCCGTTCTTCCTCTTTCTCTCACTTATTCTGTCAATCTATATTGTTATTAATCTCTCTCACTCTTTTTCATCATTCCTTTCCTTTGTAGTCTCACTCTTTCTTTTTATCTTTCCCCATATTTATCTTCCCATCATTTCACCATTTCTCCCCTTTCCCTCTCTCACTCCTTCTTTCAATCTCCCTCTGCTTCACTCTTTTCTCAATGTCTTTTTATCCCCCACCCTGCCTCTAACACGCTCCTTGTATCTCGCCCTCTCCTCGCTCTTCCTCCCACCGTTCACCATTTTCTTTCTTGCTCTCTTTCTCTTTACCTCAATATTTTTAATTTCCTCTGCGTATCTTTGCATAATGTCCCAGCTGACTCGAACAGTTACTGTAAGTCTTTATTGCTTTAAGTCAATGTTTGCGTCAACCTATGTTGATGTTGGACTGACACTAAGTATGAATCTTCTATATACTAAATCAAAGGAACTTTAATCGGAATATACGTCGTTCCTAAAGGTGGTCTCATGATCAGAGTTTAAATTGGTCCGGAGCCCTCCGGAGCTCAGGTCCGCCTCCTCAATTCGGCAATACAGCCAGCCGGAGCTGAGCTCCCTCTGCTACAGTATTTATAGTAATACAATAGAGATATTACAGTACCCAATGTGAGTAAAGCAGGGCTCCCCCTCCTTACAAAAGCCTGTTCAACCAAAGGTGCTGTTCCTAAGTGCACAAGTCTCTTCTGTTTTCTTAAACTGGCATCTGATAATGTATGTTCTGTATCTGCATAATGTACATTCTCATTTCATGGCTTGAAGGTGAAGACTATGCGGAAATACAGGGGCTAATTTGCCATGTCTGGAATCCTAGTTTGAATAGAAATAAATGAAGAGACTACAGTATTTATTTCAGCTGAGAGAAAGAACAGAGGGAGTAGAGCACTGGGAAGGGAGAGAGAGAGATTTCAGAGCTGAGTGTTTACTACTGGTATGAGAGAAGGGAAGGAGAGACAGAGAGAGAGAGAGAGAGAGAGAGAGAGAAAGAGAGGGACAGAGAGAGAGAGAGAGAGAGAGAGAGAGAGAGAGAGAGAGAGAGAGAGAGAGAAGAGGGGAGTGAAGCTTGAAGGATGACTGTTTACTCAAACAAAGAGAGCAAGGTAAAAACAAAAAAAGAAAGTGAAAGAGAGAGCTAGATAAAGAAACAGAAATGGAGACTTGTGAGGTAAATGTTTACTATAGTGGAGAGAAGAGGGGAGGGGATAGAAAGAGCAGGAGGCTAAGGAACAGAGTGTTTACTACAGAGGCGATCGAATGAGGAGAAATTGTGTGTGTGTGTGTGTGTGTGTGTGTGTGTGTGTGTGTGTGTGTGTGTGTGTGTGTGTGTGTGTGTGTGTGTGTGTGTGTGTGTGTGTGTGTGTGTGTGTGTGTGTGTGTGAAGAGAGAGAGAGAGACAAAGAGGCTGTGGAAAAGATTAGTATTAGTCATTACTGTATCAACAAAGACCTAAAGATAGCTCAAGGGAGATGGAAATTGGACTAACTTAATCACACAACTCTTTTCTTTTCTCCTTCTCTCCCCCACATTCTGCAATCAGGTCAGGGCACTACCTAAAACAGCATAATACCCCTCTCTCTCTCTCTCTCTCTCTCTCTCTCTCTCTTCCTCTGTCTCTTGCTCTCTCTCTCACACACACACACAAACATACTCTCTCTCTCTGTCTGTCTGTGTCTTTCTCTTCCCTGTAATGGCATGATAACTCATTCTTTTTCTCCCTTCTTCCCTCTCTCTACAGCATGAGAACGCTCTCTCTCTCTCTCTCTCTCTCTCTCTCTCTCTCTCCTATCTATCTCTGCTGTTCTCCTGTGTTTAGTCAAGGATGTCTCTATGTTTGGATTTCAGTCCTTAGCAAGATAACCTTTCCAGAAGCAAAGGTCTTCACCCTCCCCTCTCTCTGCCCCTCTCTTCTGTACACTTCATCTTCTCTTTCTCTCTCTCTGTCTCTCTCTCTCTCCATCTCTCCCCTCATTCCACACATGATTAAAGGCATGCGAGCACTATGACCACATGGAAGCACACATACACACACACAGAGACTCTCTCACACACACACACTCACACACACACACACACACACACACGCACGCACGCACAGTAGGGGGGAGAGAGAGAGAGTCCATGTGAGATCATCCCATGTGTCAGGATGACCTGTCTTGCTCTTTCAGGCTCCCATCCAACATGTGGGTCTGCTTTCTAAGCCACGCCCACACATGGGTAGCCTCCAATCAGACACAGTTTCTCAGCCACGCCCACAGCATTAATCACCAGTCCCACACCGCTTATCAGACACTCACACACACCTGGACACTCACACACACCTGGACAAAGCCTCACATGTGAGGGGCATATGAGGTGGCCAACTTCAGAAAGGAATGAATCAAAGATCCTACAAATAGAACAATATTGTTTTTGTGTAGTGTAGAATTTATCAGTACATTTGTCAGTGGTGTGTCGAATTTTGGAGAGTAGCCTAATCACTCAGAAATAGTTTGTGTCTTGTGGTCAAGTTAGTTTTTAAGATCAAAACTCCAGGTTTCAAACAAAAAGGGTTTAAAACTACATTAAAAGCCTGTTACAGACAAAGTATTTGGTTGTGTTTAAGCGCTAAAACTCATGTACAGTATATTTCTTTGCTTTACTGGTTTCAGGCAGACACTTCAGTGAGCTTATACACAACTGTCAATTGTGGGGTATTACCACTACATCACAAAACATTAAACCACATCTACCCACATGGGGTATACCCACCACAACAATTGTCAATTATCCCTACATCACAAAACATTACATTACACCTACATTATTACATCACATTACTCCTTCATTACTACATTACATTACCCCTACATTATTACATCACATTACCCCTACATTATTACATTACATTCACTTACGTTATTACATTACATTTTTACATTACATTACCCCTACATTATTACATTAAACCTACACTCTCAGAAATAGGGGGGCAGTAGGGGTACAAATATGTGTCTTAAGGTACAATAAGTATTAATGTACCCCCAAAGGCTAATATTTGGACCTAAGGTACTGATGTGTACCTATTCAGCTTTGGAGAAGGTACAAACTAGTTGTAAAACAGTGGTTAAAAGGTACATTTATGTGCTTTTGAGGGTACTGTCAGTGCCTTTGTACCCCAAGAAATACAATTCTGTACCTTCTTTTCTGAGTGTACATCATTACAACATACAAGGATATTTATTTATTTGTCACATGCATAGACATACTGGGTAGTAGGACATGCAGTGAAACAGTTGATTGTGAGTCTAGGCTGTGTGTGGGGAGTATTACATTACATTACCCCTACATTATTACGTCACATTACCCCTACATCACAACACATTACATTATCCCTACATCACAAAACATTACATTATCCCTACATCACAAAACATTACATTATCCCTACATCACAAAACATTACATTATCCCTACATCACAAAACATTACATTATCCCTACATCACAAAACATTACATTATCCCTACATCACAAATCATTACATTACCCCTACATCACAACACATTACATTACCCCTACATCACAACACATTACATTATCCCTACATCACAACACATTACATTATCCCTACATCACAAAACATTACATTATCCCTACATCACAAAACATTACATTATCCCTACATCACAAAACATTACATTATCCCTACATCACAACACATTACATTATCCCTACATCACAACACATTACATTATCCCTACATCACAAAACATGAAGCCACATCACTTCTATCCACCATAACAGAGGCAGACATGAGGAGTAAAACACTGAGCCAGGTTTCTGATGGCGCAAGGTTTGTGTGCATGTGTGTGTGTGTGTGCGTGCATGCGCACATGTGTGTGTGTGTGTGTGTGTACGCATGTGAGTGTGTGAGTGTTATTAATGATGAATTACAAGCGAAGTGACATTTTGACAGTTTGATTGGAGGCACAAGAGCAAGAGCGAGCTGTGATAACCTGAACCATCACAACACAGATGGGAACAATCTGCTCTTTGGCTGAATTGCATGCATGCGTGTGCCTGTGTGCGTGTGGGTGTGTGTGTGTGCGCCTTTCATGTGAATGTGTGTGTGTGTGTTTTCATGCAAGTGTGTGTGTATGTGTGTGTGTGTGTCCGTTTATGCGCACGTGTGCCTGTGTGAATGTGGGTGTGTGTATGCCCGTGTGCACTGTTCATGTGAATGTGTGTGTGCTTTCAAGCATATGTGTGTGCCCATTTAATGCAATTGTGTGTGTGTGTGTGTGTATGTGTGTGTGTGTGTGTGTGTGTGTGTGTGTGTGTGTGTGTGTGTGTGTAAGAGACAGAGTGCACGTGTGTGCGCGTGTGTGTAGGCTACAGTATAAATGACTGCTGACATTCCCCAGAGTTGCCCTGACAGCGTGACTCAGTTGCACACACTAAGAACTCCCTTGGCCAATCAGCTGTCTGTAATCTCTTCCTGCGGTGCTGATGTCACCTATGACCTGTCTGTGCCACAGAGCCAGCCGTCTAGAGCAGAAGCGGCTGCTTACATTCCACAACCAGAAGGGCTACACTCACCCTACTGTCATTTGCTATACAGGTGAAGCCATGGACAGTAGGTATTATAAGTGTGTGTGTGTGTGTGTGTGTGTTTGTGTCAGATTGTGACATGCACCAAACAGGATGGAACAGAAAATGGAAGGACTCAAAAAAAAAACAAAAAAAAAACAGTCAGACAGAGTGTGGGTGTGTGAGAGAGAGGCTGTGTGTTTCTAATAAGGAACAAGGGCAGAGTTGGAAGGCGTTTGTTTTTAAAAAGCTTTCCATGTTTTTCCCTTGTCCTTATTTGGCTTATCCCCTTTTACCTAAAAAAAGATGCTAATCTACACAGTGTGTGTGTGTGTGTGTGCGTGTGTGTGTGTGTGTGTATGTGTATGTGTATGCGTGCGTGTTTGTGTGTGTGTGTGTGTGTGTGTGCGCGCGTGCATGTGTGCATGTGTATGTGTGTGTGTGTTTATGTCTGTGTGTGTGTGTGTGTGTGTGTTTATGTGTGTGTGTGTGTGTTGGCGGGAATGAAGTAAGATGGCATAGATAGCAGTCTGTTGTAGTTTCCCTCCGCTTCCACTGCATAAAAAAAGCCCTTTGGCATGGCAACAAAGCCTGTCTGAGTTCAACTGAACTGAACCTGAGTGTCAGAGAGAGAGAGAGAGAGAGAGAGAGAGAGAGAGATTGTGTCTTTGTGTATGTATGCATGAGTGACAGAGACAATGAGAGAGAATGTGTGTGTGTGTGTGTGTGTGTGTGTGAGAGAGAGAGAGAGAGAGAGAGAGAGAGAGAGAGAGAGAGAAAGAAAGAGAGAGAGTTTGTGTCTTTGTGTATGTATGCATGAGTGACAGAGACAATGAGAGAGAATGTGTGTGTGTGTGTGTGTGTGTGTGTGTGAGAGAGAGAGAAAGAGAGAAAGAGTCTGTCTGTATGTGTATGCATTTGTGAGTGACACGCGGAGAATGAGAGAAAATGTGTGTGTGTGTGTGTGTGTGTGTGTGTGTGTGAGAGAGAGAGAGAGCGAAAGAGAGAGAAACAGAGAGCGAGAGAAAGGAAGAGAGCAACTTACACAGTGAGAGTGAAATGACAGGATAAGGGTAAAAAAGAGAAGGATGAAAGACAAATCTGGAAGGATGGAAGAGAAACAGAAGAGACAGACTAAAAAGAGCGAATAACGGTGAGCTCATGTTTGTCTGTAGTTTTCTCCCCTCTGCCGTCCTGCCTAATAAACCTATCAGACATCAGTTTTTACACAGACACATTTTTTACCACTCACATCACCACAGCCAGTCTCCTCTGTGTGTGTGTGTGTGTGTGTGTGTGTGTTTGCGTGCAGAGTATCTCCTCCCACTGAAGTATTTACCTTCAGTGTTTTTCCCTTTAGCTGCTGTAGGGACAAGTGTACCCATTTAGAAATCCTGTGTGTGTGTGCATGTGTGTGTGAGTGTATGTGTGAGAGAGAGAGAATGTGTGGATACATGTGTGCTTGTGGACATGTGTATGTGCATGTGTGTGTGTTTTTGTGTTAATGTGCATATCTTTGTACCTCTGTGTATGATTGTATGTTTGTGTATGTGTACGTTTATGCCCATGTATTTATTTATTTACGTGTGTGTGCCATGAGTATGTGTGTGTGCCAAGGACATAGCCAGAAATCATAAAATGGGTGGGCCAGGCAAAAAATCAAGTGGGCCTTGCTCAAAACACACAGGTTATCAAAACAATCAATCAAAAAAAGGGAGCCCTCTGATTGGGTGGGCCTGATTGTTAAGTGGGTGGGCACAGGCCCACCCCAGCCCACCCGTGGTTGCAGTACATCTATGGTGTGCATGTGCCCATGTCTGCATGTGTGCACATGTCCATATGTGCATTTACGTACATACTCAAACACGCCTCATGAATATAATTTCATACGCCTGTCACTGCCATGTGTCTGTCCATGCGTGTAAATCTGCCCACGTTAAAGGAGAACTTCGGTGTAAAATGAAAATTGGCATGTTAAAACATCATACCGAGTTGGTATGTGTACTGAGGAGCAAAATTGATTTAGCCCGTTGCATTCGGAGTTTAACTATTTTTTATCGTTTGTCCCAGAAGGCTAACAATGGAAGTGGTAGGTGCCATAGACGAAGCATGATGACTACGCTATTTTTAAACCATTAAAACAGCTCGAAGAAACTCCACACTCCATCGGTAGTACAACAAAGGCCCTGACATTAAAAACGAGGCACCGAGAACTTTGTAAGTGTACACAACATTTATTAATAAAACAGTTTTGACAAGCAGTACCTTGCTGTAGTTTCTCGTCGCCGCCATGATGAACGTCCGCACCAGTCGATTGACGAACACGAACCAGCAGGAAGAATAGGAGGAGAGGTGGTACAATTGACTTGTTTGGACTTTCATCATGGCGGCGATGAGAAACTACAGCAAGGTACTGCTTGTCAAAACTGTTTTATTAATAAATGTTGTGTACACTTACAAAGTTCTCGGTGCCTCGTTTTTAATGTCAGAGTCTTTGTTGTACTACCGATGGAGTGTGGAGTTTCTTCAAGCTGTTTTAATGGTTTAAAAATAGCGTAGTCATCATGCTTCGTCTATGACACCTACCACTTCCATTGTTAGCCTTCTGGGACAAACGATAAAAAATAGTTAAACTCCGAATGCAACGGGCTAAATCAATTTTGCTCCTCAGTACACATACCAACTCGGTATGATGTTTTAACATGCCAATTTTCATTTTACACCGAAGTTCTCCTTTAAACAATGAAGCCAAAACTAAACGTTCTAAAGTTGTAATACCTCACACGTCCATTGGGGGCTGACTGCAGAAGTGAGTAACTACCCATAGACTACCATGTTAAAAAGTCAATTTTCACAGCCAAAAAAACTTATTTCCTGTCATTTTTGGTATGTTTGAGTAGCTTTTGGGGAGATTTTTTTATTATTATTAATTTCACCCCCAGGTAATTTATATTGACATTTATAGAATTAATTGGCAATAGCGGCTGCGCTCGGAGCCTTCAATTTAGGCATCATCTGGTCTGTGAGAAAGTCTGTGCGTGACGTCACTGAGGGTTTGTCCAGTTCTTTTATACAGTCTATGACCTCAACCTAAATGCAGACACACAGCTGGCCTACAGATTTCATCCACTAGGTTTTAAATTGTTCAAAGGTCCATCAAGTACAAGGTGACACCAATTATCGAAAGACATAACATCATAAGTGCATCCTGGGACACAGAGGAAACATGGGGAAATGATGGCCTTGGATATTAGACTCAACATCCAGCCAGACACAATAAGAGTAGATCATTTTTCTATGTTCCTCCAAGGAGATGACAAATGCCAGCAATGATCAGTGTTGATGTCTGTTAAACGCGTGTTTAAAGCTCTGAGCTGGTTGGATAGTGAGTTGTATAACATTTAAAGCATGTAAAAACTTCCTCCATCCTCTTGATCTAACCCTGGAATTTTAGAAAAGCCCTTGATATGTCCTGTCTGAGAGCTCTATGCCCATTGTCTGCAAAACTGGCCTACAGGAAGTAGAGATGCTGCCATGTGTTTGTCCTACCTATGCATTTACAACAGGTCATTACACTAATTAGCGCACTGATCTAAAGGTTGTGCTAATTAGAGTCATTTTTAGTGAATGGCTGGATCATTGTGGACTGATTTGTGGTAGAACTTTTACTGAAGCCAATTTTCCCACATCTACTGGTGCACTTGGCAATGGCTGTGCACCATCATGTTTAAGTCTAACCTATAAGCAAAGTCTCTAGTGATAAATGCTGTGGGCTCTGTGGAAGTATACAGTACTGGCCTCTCAGTAACAATAATGTTGGTTATTGCATTCTATGAGGGACCCCGAGTTAGTGCATGCCCACTACAACCCCTTTGCCTCCTTCACCCTCTCTCTCTCTCTCTCTCTCTCTCTCTCTCACACACACACACACCGTAAATTATGTGAACTGTAAATTATTCCCAGCTCTACTTTTGTAGGGCCACCCTTTCATGTCAATCTCATCCAGATATTTGCGCTGATAAACAATATGAATGATCTTCTATTATTCCCTCGGCATTGTCTTTAGTAGGCTATGCTGCGCCATGTCACTAAGCTTGGAAAAGAAAGTCGTATGTGAGACCAAACAAGGCGTCTTTGAAGAGACCAGAAAGAGCACTTTACTAAGTAAAAGCAAACACACCGCAGACCTTTCACAGACCTTTTCATAAACGTCCTCTTGTCTGCGTGTCACGGTCGAGGAGTTCCACTGTCACACGCGGTATGTCACACAGTCTCGCACCCTCTTGGTGCCACATACCCAGCAAACCATTTCAGCGTCCAACAATGTAGGCCGTTTTTTTTTCTTTATTTGTTTTATCCTCACATTGTCCTGGGATGAGGCCTATTTGACAACGAAGATTTCTTTGCCGACCAGAAGATCAAGGCCATGAACATCAAGGTCAGCAGCCTCGGCTTAACACACGTTGAACAAAATACATAATTTCAGTGTACTTTGACCAGATCAGTTATTCCATATTGGAGCACAAGATAGACGTTTTCGTGCGCATGCATCTAAACTATAAATAAATAAGCGATTCACCTTGCTCGTTTTGATGCCGAATAAATAAAAAATATAATAATAAAATCAATTGGCCGTGTAGGCCACACAAACACACACACCTGCTTTCCCACCTGGTACAATCTTGCATGTTGCACCAAAGAGAACTCTGCTTGTAACGCTACCTGTAGAGGGAAATGAGTGGATATTGAAACAGGTGCAAAACTCACCGGATATTTGGCACACGCGCTTGTAGTCATCACAACAGTCTCCTGTTTTCTGACAGTATGTGTCACAGTAACACACGGTCTTTCGCTTTGTGTACTCGAAACATTCATTGTTCCGTCCCGTACAGCAGTTTGGAGACTCTCTCTCGGCACAGCCTGCCTGTGTTTGGTGAACGGACATGCCCAGAAGAAAGACTAGAAGTCCACAAATGGCCAGTGGCGAGCATCCCGAAAAACACCGCTCCCCTGTCATGGTGCAAGTTTAAATGGAAAACAACCTGCGCTGTGCTAGGTCGCGCCTTTTAGCTAGTTGCGCACCAGAGGTTGGAGTTTAAAGGACGAAAAATAATGTATCTAATTCGGTAGAGTTCAAAAAAGTTTTGAAAAGTTTTGAAGATACCCAGTAAAGAAAGAAAATATATTCGGACAAGTTGTGCGGTTCATTCAACAGGTCTTTGGTGAGAGGCGCTGGTTATTGTAAGCGACAGGCGTAGTCTCCTTCGTTCTGTCTATGCCTCTGTATTCCCAACTCTCTCTCTCTCTCTCTCTCTCTCTCTCTCTCTCTCTCTCTCTCTCTCTCTCTCTCTCTCTCTCTCTCTCTCTCTCTCTCTCTCTCATGCTTTCGTATCACCCTAGCGAACAACACCGCCCCTTGGAGAGCTCAGGGGTGTCATTAAGACAGGGTCTACACATCTGTTGCCACAGAGTCTGTCTCCTCATTCACTCAGCGCCCGTTCCATCGGTAATTACACACTAGTTGGTTAATGCCATAGCACCACAGCCATTTATTCAGCTGGTGTCATTCACGTATCCCAGGATGCAACAATCTGCAATAAAAATGACAAAAGTTGGCAAAACCGTCGTACCAAGGCTAATTTGGTAGCTCTGACGTAATTCCAGTTCAATCGTTCGTTGGGGTGTCCGTTTAATCAGGGGACAGTTGCACTGAAGCCACTGAGGTCGCGTCTTTGTTATTTGGGGGAAAGCAAAATCGGTGACAAGTGTCCCGTGTGTGTGTGTGTGTGGCTGTCACACCCCTTCCCTCCCTGCCAACTGCTCCATTCAAAGTTGACAGGGCAGAGGACAACTGATCCTTCACAACCACCCCCAACCACTACCACAATGCCATTATTTTTCCTTCACTGGCTCTGGGCATTATTAGGCGTTCACACGGGACTGATTTGGGTTTATGGTACAGCTACATACATCTGGGCAGAGGTGGATGCGGTGACTGTGCATCCTGATGCCATTTGCTGCGTAAAAAGCCTCAAAACAAAAGAAGTAGCCTATTTTGAAGTCATAGAATAGATCCTTTAGGACTGACCTAGCGCAGCTGCTTTCTCTCTTTCTCTCTCTCTCTCTCTCTCTCTCTCTCTCTCTCTCTCTCATTATCTCTAATTAAGTCAAGGATCTTGATTAACTTTCACTTTTATAAAGAAATGAAGGATTCTGTGTCTTTTAAGAGTATATGGTGCCAAAATGGCGCCTTTTGTATAATCATAGAAGAAATTGTGCTATTTAATACGTTATTAGAAATACCTGTACCTAATGACTAATTGTATCTATTTTGGCTTGTGATGTGGAGGCATTTTTTCTTCAGAAAGCTTTTTGGATATAATACAAGTTTTTTAAGTCAACTCTCTCTCTCTCTCTCTCACTCACTCACTCACTCACTCACTCACTCACTCACACACACACACACACACACACACACACACACACACACTAGGCAGAGAACAACGGAAAAGAGTGTAGCGAAAACCTCAGCCATCCTCAGGCAACCTACAGAAAACTGTGGGTTCGCTGTTTCATGTAGGCTACTGATCCACAACAGTGTGTTTTCTAACTGATGAACCTTTAAGTGAAGCATTTGCCTCCCCTAGTGGATGAGCCTATAGCCAACACATTAATTATAGCCTAATTCGGTCTCGCTCGCGACATAATAAATTGATACAAAATAGGTGCAGTTCTGTATTTGCTGCAAAGCATGCATGTTTGACCTGATGCCCTCAGGAAGGCACTACAGGATTAATTAAAACAAAGCCTAACAGAATTAATAACAGTTTTTGCCATAAGCCATAACCACTTTGAAGTCACACATGCACTGACTATACACACACACTGACCCCACATTCCAATCCCTTGACCTCCAGACCTCCTTCCATCCACCCATTGTGCAATATTTAATTTAAATGGTATGGAATACAGTGCAATATGTAATTATACTGCGAAATGTCATTATACTGTCAATGCATATACTCCCCTCTCCCACTGATCTGTTGCACAAAACACAAAAAGAGTTTTGTAGTCTAAAGTGTCTCTGCTCTGGTAAACTTAAGTTTCATCTCTCTTCATTGTCTGTTCTGTCTTTCACTGTTCCGCTGCAATTGTATTATTATGTCTACCCACCACACATAACATGACAATCATTACTATGTAATATTAACTAATGTGCAATAACTTGTAAAATGAATGTGCAATATCATCCTGTATATAAACCTCTGTACATAGAACCTCTCATCTCTTTTACCTCAAAATTGTGCACCTCACCGCACCCCCTCTTCTATTCCTTATTGTATGTTGTAAATATCCTACATACATGTCTGCACTGAGGAGTGATTTACTTTCAGTCTCATTGTACATGTGTGCAGTGACATTAAAAGGAATTCTAAGTTTTAATATTATTTCATTCATATCATTCATGTTGCAAAAAAAAAAGTATTTTCTTACTTTTACTTATATATTACTTACATATAAATTTACTTATATATACTTACATATACATATAGTATTTTCTTCTGTGTGCATTTACTGTACACCAAAGGGACCTACATCCTCACTTTCTACTCTTGGACCTCGCGGGCCATCCTCACGAAGATTTGGCACCCCCTTGTGGCTATTTACCCATACAGCAACACACCCTTTGACATACATTAGAATACATGCGACTATCTGAATACATAACACCATATGCATTCACCCACTCAAATCAGCAGAGCAGGCCAACATCAACTTCTGGCATTGCATTTTTTAACCGTGTGGTGTAGATATTTTGTGGAATGGCTATCCTATTTGTTTATTATGGGCCACCGTAGCTGTGTTTGTATCCAGTCCAATCAGTTCTTTCGCATATCATGACCTGCAGGTAGTTGTTCGATTGATGTCAGGAAGTTTCCCCTGCCAGCAGTGCTCACGTGAATCAAAATCTGAAGTCTTTTCAAAGTCGGAGGGTTAATCTTTACGTTTTACTTAAAATTGTTACTTTCAAGTAGGCTACTGTAACATAGCTGTTACGCTACAAATCCAGGCTTGGCAGAGAACACAACACCATGTGACACTTTAAGAAACCGAAAGTCACAACAGTCGTACGCTGAACCAGAGTAGAAGAGGTTCCGATAAATTGGGTAAAATGGCAGATATTTTCTCAAACGATCAATATTTCCTCGCCTGTGCCATTTGTCTTGACGTTCTTCAAGTTCCTGTAACTATACCGTGTGGACATAGTTACTGTTTCAACTGTATTAAACGCTACTTTGACCAGAGAGAGGATCTCGGAGAACCCGTGCAGTGTCCCCAATGCTGGGAGACGTTCGCTTCCAGGCCAGCACTCAATAAAAACACCCTTATTGCCGAAATGGTGGAGAAAATCAAAGAGCCCAAACCAACGGCTGCTTCCAGAGGTATCCACGCGGAAACTGAAATAGAATGCGACGTGTGCACTGGAACAAAAGTTAAAGCCGTCAAATCTTGTCTTGTATGTTTGGTTTCGTATTGCGAGCCTCACCTGAAACTCCACAACGAGCTCAATCCAGGAGGAAAACATAAAGTAGTAAATCCAGCTGGACAACTGAAAGACAAACTCTGTCGTCGACACGGCAAACTCCTGGAGGTTTTCTGTCGCACTGATCAACAGATTCTCTGTGTGATGTGTACAATGGGCGAACACCGAGGCCATGAAATGGTACCAGCCGAGGTAGAAAGAAACGACAAACAGGTAGAAACCGAATACACCGTCTGGTTGGCTACTGTACATATTTTGTGACATCTTCTACACACGTTGCCTTACCTTAGGTAAAACTGAATTTCTACTAAATACGTTAGAGCAGCTGCATTGAGCAGTTCAATGGTGTACATGAAATGCTGGTCAGGTGACCAGTAAAATCTCTTTCTGCAGAAACTACTTGGAAACACTGACAATAATTCAAAGAGACTTCAAGAGAAAGAGGAAGAATATCAGCAAGTAAAGACAGCCATGGAGACCGTGAAGGTGAGCATATCTGAGAAGACATCTGATCCATATGATATAAAGGCCTTTAATATAAAGACAATGAGTTTACCATTTACTTTTCAGGACCATAAAAATAGGATACATGCCCAAAGCACAACAACATGAAGTAAAGTAAAATAGTTTAACTGGGGTATCTTCCCTGTCTTTGAATGTCTTCCTCTGTTGTATCAGCGCTCTGCAGCAGCGGCAGTGGCGGACAATGACACGTGCTACAAGTATCTGATAGGCTCCATAGAGAAAAGGCACGCTAAGGTGACACAGCTGATCAAAGCTCAGGAGAAGGCCGAGGTGAGACGGGCTAAAGGTGTCCTGAAGCAGCTGGATGAGGAGATTTCTGAACTGAGGAGGAGAGATGCTGAGCTGGAACAGCTTTCAGACACAGACGACCACATCCATTTCCTCCAGGTTAGATTGGCATGTCCTCTCCTCACAAAGTCACAAAACTTGTGTCAGTGTCCAAATATTTTATTACAAACCTTACTATACATCTGTACAATACATGCTCTGCCCCTGAGATGTCAGGAAGTGTCACTGGTTGTTGCATTGTGACATGTTGGCATCAGAAGGAGGAAGCATTTGATTTTTTTCAGATGGTTTATCCTGACACACATTTGACAACTGAAAGTGACACTTGTTTTTGGAAGACAGGAACAAACATATTATGTATATCATGTAGCCTCTCTCTCTCTCTCTCTCTCTCTCTCTCTCTGTCTCTGTCTCTCTCCCTTCCTCTCTCTCTCTCTCTGTGATTCAGAGGTTTCCCTTCCTGAATGGGCCATGTGGATCAGACGTTCTCATCCAAGTCAATCGGCACGTCTCCTTTGGGGAGGTCGGTAGCTCCCTGTTCGCACTCAAGCGACGCCTGGACAGCCAGTGGGTGGAGGAGGAGAAGGAGATGACTGAAACAGGTCTGCTCACACAGCCTGTCTATGCCCAAACCAACACATTAGTATGCAGTCTCATGTACCAAAGTAGGGTAGATAAAGCGCTCCGAGACCGCCCCTTTTTATCGGTCTCGGACTGGTTGATTTAGTGCGCACCAAAGTACCGAGATTGCATTCACACCAACAAAAACGAACTGAACTAAGAACTTTTGGTTCGAATAGAACGTTTGGTGCACACCAAATGCTGTAAGTGTGAAAGCACCCTTAGGTGGTCTCTGAGCGCTTTATCTGCCCTACTTTGGTAGGCTTCCACTGGTGTGAAAGCAACCAAGCCACATTGGACGGAACAGTAGAGTTTAGTGCATTATTATCGGAAGTGGCGCGTTTTAGTCTGGTTCCGGTGGCGATGGTCTTCGTCATCTATTTTGGTTCATTTAGAACTATGCATATGTGAAAGCAAACCGTACCCACATCTGTTTGCTACATTGTAACATTTCTCTGACTAGTGCGGACCAAAGCAATCAAACTATAGGTCTAAAAACGCCCTTAGTTCTGTGTTCAGATTGAAGTCCAAATCTAATTTTTTGGGATATCCGGTCAAAATCTCATCTTTCTGGCTGAGTGTTCTCATTGCACATTGCAGGCGATCTCATCCAATCTTAGTGTCCCCATTGTGTAGTGCTCAGATCTGATATAAACCACCTCTGTACTGTATGTGGGTTAAATCAGATTTCATGTGTTTTTCTGCTGTTCAGGCCACCCGAAATTCAAGCTTGATACAATCTGTTCATGCTGAAAAAAATGGATCTGGGCTGGCAGTCTGAACAAGGCCTAAGACCGCTAGATATGTGTGTTAGATAGGAATGGGATTGTGTGTGTTTGTGTGTTGGATAGGTACGGTATGGCATTGTGTGGGAGTGTGTAATGTTGGACAGGTATGAGATTGTATGTGTGGTGGCCTTTCAGCAACGATGTGCTATCTTACCCCACTCTTCCTCTCTCCCCACAGTCAAACACGTCCAAGCACTTGTGCTCCCTGATTACAGTACCAAGGAGGACTTCTTAAAATGTGACACACACACACACACACACACACACACACACACACACACACACACACACACACACACACACACACACTCACACACTTTCATTGTGTACACTGTGCTGTGGTGTGCTGTGTGATCACAGTTACCAAATGGGAATCACACACACACACACTCACACACAAACATATATATATATATGTGTGTGTGTTTGTGTGTATATTCATTCATATACACAATTCACTTAAACAGATGACAGAGAAACCCTTGTCACTCATCAGACACGTGTCATGTATTACATTTTTATGTGTGTATATTTACCATGTATTGTTATTATTTTACCTTTATGTTGTATTGTTTTCCATTGTCACTGAAATATGAAATCTCACAGTTCTCATTCATCTCATACTGATTTTCCACCAGACTTCCATTCATTCGGTCTGGATCCGGCCACTGTGCGTAACGATCTCCAGCTCTCCCAGGGCAACAGGAGGGTGACGGACAGCAATGTGTCTCAGTCATATCCCTATCATCCTGAGCGCTTTGACTGTTGGCTTCAGGTGCTGTGCACAGAGGGCATATCGGCACGCAGCTACTGGGAGGCTGAGTGGAAGGGCCACTGGGCTAACATTGCGCTGGCATACAGGAGCATCAGCAGGAACGGAGGGGGCAAGGAGAGCAGGTTTGGGTCCAACAACAAGTCCTGGAGCCTGAGACTCAACAGCTCCAGCTCCTCTCTGTGGCATGATGATAAGGAGACGAGACTCTCCCTCGTGGCTAGCTCCAGGATAGGCGTGTACGTGGATTACAGGGCAGGGACTCTTTCCTTTTACAGCATCGCAGACGCAATGACCCTCCTGCACAGGGTCCAGACCACATTCACCGAGACTCTCTACCCTGGGTTTGGGTTTGATTTTGGTCTGACACATCACCCATCCTCTGTTGAGTTTGTGGAACCACTCTGTTACATTTGAAAGAGCTGTGACCCCACCAGTGGTATTTGACAGACATAATACTGGACAGCAATTATTACTGTTTTAATGCTATGAAATTGTTTAAAATAGGAAAGAGAAAATCAAACATAGGTTCATACAAAGGCACTTGGTTAAACAACTTCTTTGGTAGTGTTTGTGTAAATTGAGTTCAAGTTAAGAACATGTAGTGACCTGTAATTTAAAAATGTTATTGACCCAAAGTCAAACCACCCTATACAGGTGAAGCCATTTACAAACATACTTTACGTGCCTGAAGTACCTTGAGTGTGTAGGCTGTGGACAGCGTCGAGTTTACAGGTTGGTGTTTTTGTTACATGACATTATTGACTAAACAAATGATTTACCAGTAAAGCTTGTAAGTGGAAAAACCTAAATACATAAATACATTTGTCATGGTCATAAAACAATTGTAATGGCATGACCAGTAAAGGTAGGCTAAGTGATGATGTCAGTTTCTCTCTCTCTTTTTTTTCTTTCTTTTTCTCTCTCTTTCTTTCTCTCACTCACTCACTCACTCACATATCTGTCTCTTTTTGATTCATATACACACACAAAATAACCTCTGTTAAACGGCTTCTGTGAGGCTACGTACTGTACATTGCTTGGCCAAAGAAATAAATTCAGACTTAACAAATCAGTCATTGTCTCTTGTCTGCTGCTCGGGAGGTTCTAACATTCTAAACGTATTTTCATGGATGAGAGTGCTCGTGACTAAAATAACTAATGGCAACACTCTCACACAAGCACACACTCACATAAAGGAACCTTTGTTACCTGATAAGCTGATTGGTCTCCAAGAGCCACTCCTGTAAAGGTATTTCCGGAGAAACAGAAGTGACCTGTCACCTTTGCAGTTCAGATACCTTACTTACCTGTACTTGTGTGTGTTTGTGTGTGTGTGTGCCCGAGTGATTTTGCTTGAAAAGGATAGAATGGTGGCGAGTCAGGTAACCTGCCAAGAGTGGTCCAGCAGCTCAGGGACCCAGTCACCATCCCCTGCAGCCGCGGTTACCGCACGGGGTTGCATTAGGGATCACAGGTGATGCGAGAGAGACGTCGGAGTCTACAGCTGCCCACAGTGCAGACGGGCCTTCACGTCGAAGCCCGACCTCAACAAAAACGTTCTCCTGGCAGAAGTGGTGGAGAAACTCAACCTTAAAGAGGCTGAAGGTGATTCTCCTTCTTTTGTTCAAGCTGAGCATAGACAGGTTTACACCTAACCTACATTTTCAACAAAGCCGGACATGCATTAGTTTAATACATATATACACATACTGTTCACTTGTATGTACGTACATACATACACACCCATATACACACATCATAGATACAGCAGACACAAAAATACATAAATAAATAGAGAGGCCAGTAACCATGATATTAAATGTGTTATGTTTTTATTATTGATGAGTTACGAAAATAAAACTACTCTTCAAGGTCTAAACAGAGCAGGTGGCACAAAAAAAATGTTGACAACTTCACAAAGATGAATTACTACATCACACTCACACTCACACACACTCACACTCACACACACACACACACACACACACAGGAACGCTCATTCCTGGAAGAAAAGATAACACTTTTCACAATTTTCATACAACAGATGATTAGCAAAGTCGTTTCAGATGACAGCACTGTTTTACTCAGTAAGATGACACTGAACACAAGTATACAACAGGTCAAACAACGGAGGGACTCATCAGTAATGTAATTAATAAGACCAGAATCCCCCTACACACACACACATACACACACTAACATACACACAGGCACGCACACAGACACACACACGTGTACGGGGACACAGACAATTGCTACCGGCATGAGAAAATCGCAGTTTCATATACATGAAGATAAATTAGGTTTTTAGTCATTTTTTTAATGAAAATATAGGCACATGTGGAAACTGTATGGAGTTAAAGAAATTAAATACAAAATACAGTTTTAGAAAACTAAAATGTCTATTAAAAAATACCCCATTCAACGTAAACAAAGGCATCTTAGCCAAACAAGGCCCCATATGAATGTAAAAGGATCCCAAGTGTTTCTACATGGGTACACCTGTCCCAATACCCCACACCTACAGCAGCTAAAGGGAAAAACACTGAAGGTAAATACTTCAATGGAATAAGATACTGCACACACACACACACACACACACACACACACACACACACACACACACACACGCACACATTCTGTCACAGTCACACACAGAATATGGAATGTGCTATTGCTGAGTATCTCATGAACAGCAAAGTAACTGGACTCAGTTACTTTGAATCTCAAGAATCAACAAGCACATTATTACTTCTTATCTTAATATTCATAATTATAATGTCGCACTTAGCCTACACTTCCCTACCATTCATCCTTAGAGATTAAATAAAAGCTTTAAGTTAAAGGGTAATTTACATGACATCAAAAGAAATAATTATTTGTATTTGAGCTATCTTTGAATGATAAATTAATCCATTAAATATATTTTCTCTCTGTTATGCAATCTCTGCTAATTTCAACAATCACTTCTAAGAAAAGCCACTGCTTCTGTGGCTCCTCATGTTTTTCTGTGCGCTTTTAAACTTTCGAACTAACTCAAGTTCATTAAAGCGGTCCTCTAACAGGTAAATACACATATACAGTCATTGGTTGAGAATGACACAAGCCACACAGCTGCTCACGTCACCATAGCAACACAGCATCAGGACCGAAACACAACATAGAGAAAAATGAGCAGGAGGCACAAGATATTTTGTATACTGTACATGGAGGCTAGAAGGAGATGGACCAATGAACATTCATGTGTACAAATGGCTACAGGGCAATGTACCAATGATGAGGGGTCATATGAGTCACGTGATTTGTGGCGTGGCAGCGTGGTGGCTGGTTTCCATGCCAACCCAAAAGCACGGTCCTTTATTGTTGAGGCAGTACATTTTCTTGAATCCTTTGGCACAGTGATGACGTCATTCGCTAAAACTTGCCAGGACGATCAGCCTCTTCTCCTCCTCTCTATCTCTCCCTCGCTCGTTCTCTCTCTCCTCATTCAGTCTTCCACACTTTGTTTAGGACCTTGACCACCTCCTCGTAGATGATGAAGACTATGGCCACATCCAGACACACTCGCCCCAGCCGAGGAACCGTGCCCTTGTAGAAACTGAGCAAGAAAAACAGGGACAGAGAGGGCAAGACAGAACAAGGAGATTACTTACAATATAAGACATGTAAACGAACACATTTTGAATTCTTTACTCGAACCCAGTGACCAAATTTCTCATTGACAGGATTTAAATATTTTAGGATTGGTTAAATACTGCTTTGACATTCATGGGTATAAAAAAATACTGCCTACGCCACACAACAAGGCTGCTTATTAGGGTGCGATTTGTCAAAAAAACAGAAGGGAAAATGTTTTTTTTATTCATGGAAATGAAAATTGTATTTTTAGGCTATTGTTTTAACAGCAACGTTTTTCTTTTAGCTTCTGCAATCCATCAATACAATATTTTTACTGTAGGCAGTGTTCACTGCGATGCTATATATAAAAAATAAAAATAAGAAAAGTAGGCAGGCCTTTTAAGGTCTGTGGATTAGTCCATCCCAACATACCAAAAGATTTTCAGCTGGACTTCAATGTAACACTCAAAAATCATTCGCTAAAATAATTTAGTAGAGGAAGGGATATGGAAACCAGACGAGGGGGGGGGGGAATCCCTCCCATACCCCCCTACAAATCACACACTGCCTATTACCACTGATACAGACAAAAACTGTACACTGCAAGCACAAAAATACACACACACACACACACACACACACACACACACACACACACACACTTACGCTGCAGGTCCTTCGTGCTTCATGATCTGAACAGCACAGTCTAAGGTGTTTTTATATTTGTGGGCCTCGAGACCCTGTGTTAAGAAGAGCAGAGAGAGGTACAAGACATACTGTAAAACTGATGCTGAACCGAGTAACCAAATGCACATAATCTTAGGACTCATTCACACCAAACACTCCCCGTATACAGCACATAGACAGCAAGTGCCTGTTTTCTGTCAGTATTCGTTTAGAATGCATGTTAGCAAATTACACTATTCACAGCGCATGCGTGATCTAAATGTACTCTGTCACATATACTGTACACACATATTGTACACAGTTACGTGCTGTACACGCTCAAGTCGGTGTGAATGAGCCCTAAGAAGTACCGGATGTGCATGTTTTTTTAGACAAGTATGTAAGAAGAATGCATGGCATTTATAAATCCTTGAACCTATTTCTAGGAAAAGAAACAATCAAATGTATAAAGGTTATTGGTAGTATTGACTACGTGGAGAAGTTTGTAGATAACAGGTAGCTCTGGCTGCAAATGCATTTCCAATAAATGGACACCTGATGTCGAGCTGTGTTTTCATACCTGCATCCTGGTCTTAATCACATCCAGCGGTGTGTTCCCAAACACACTGGCTGCCCCGGCGATCGCCCCGAACGTGCCCGTCAACACCGGATTAATGGCCTTGTTTGGGTTATCACCTAGGAAACAGGATGATACAGACATGCGGGTCACAATGTTGCAGAATCATGCATACTCATTCCTGGAAAAAAGATGACACTAACTGACAAGAGTGGAACAGGCATATGATTTTATCCCTAGAGAGTGTTGAGGCATAACACACAGGAACAAATAACGCCTGATGTGAATCAGTCATTCAATGATGTAATGGTTTGTCACTGCACAACTAGCACCACTGTGCTAAAACATCTGGAAGCAATACCCTTTAGTCAAAGGCTGCACTGCCAGCACTGGCCAGCAGAGAGCAGTCTACACATTATAGATGAACAAACAATCAGAACTCAAAGGAAATCACTCACATGTCTGTGAGTCTAGAGGAGGACAAAACACACAGAGCACTAAAGATGAGACACACACACACACTCACACACCACCTTTCTTTGTCTCTCTCTGTCTCGTTCTCTCTCCCTCTCTCTTTCTCTCTCCATCTCTCCATCTCTCTGTCTGTCTGTCTGTCTGTCTGTTTGTCTCTCTCTCTCTCTCTCTCTCTCTCTCTCTCTCTCTCTCTCTCTCTCTCTCTCTCTCTCTCACACACACACTCAATTTAATTTACCCACAGACACGCACCTTTGTACCAGTTTTTGAGCGACGTCATGACAAAGAACCTTATGGCCTGATTAGAGCCCTGCTTGAGGACCGTTGCCGTGAGACCTTGGTACGTCCCTTGAATACCTGATGCAGATGGAGAGATAGAGAGAGATAGATAGAGACAGAGAGAGAGAGAATGAAGGAGGGGGGGGGTTAGAGTGAGAGATGGAGGCAGAGACAGAAAGAGAGGGGAGAATAGAGGTAGAGGTCGAGGCAGAGAGAGAAACAGAGGTGGGGGTTGAGAGAGAGATGAAGGGAGAGAGAAAGACGGGAGAATAGAGGGAGAGGTGGAGGCAGAGAGAGAAACAAAGGTGGGGGTAGAGAGAGAGATGGAGGGAGAGAGAAAGAGAAGTGGGACAGAGAGAGAGATGGAGGGAGGGAGAGAGATTGAACAATTGGTAACCATGGCGATGTTAGGGCACAGGACAACATAAGATGTCTGGGCCGTGACCAGCTGTGTGGTTGCCCAGAGGGCCTGGCATAACTGTGGCACCTGGTGCTGTTGGCTCTGGGCCCTGGCTCAGCTTCTCAGAGGAATGTCAAACAGCCAGAGATTTACATCAGGAGAACATTCAGGCCGAGCAGTTCTCAGCCAGGTTGATGAAAATACGCCTGTGAAGATTCTCATTCATCCAGGGTCATGGTAGTCAAAAGAGCTAAGTTGTGGACTTGCAACTGGACTTCATTTTGAGCTTGCAGACATTTCTTTCATCCAAAAGGCTTCTTCAGTTCTGTCCTGATGAACCAGGAGCTGTATCCCTGGACAACTGGAGGTCTGCTCAAAAAAAAGTCCAGTTGCTTACAACTTACAGCTCTTTTGACTACATTATAATTTTATGTCACGGTAATCTAGATTATATAAACACCGCTGATTGCATACCTCCTCCCTAAAATTATCATAGGTGTCAATTCCAGCTTCGGAAAGTAAAAACACTGCCACATATTTCCTCCAACCATTTTCTTAACCAGCTCATCCTAATGAGCACACAAATCATCAGACAGGTACGGTAGATCAGAAATCATCTGTTTAGTGCACAGGCAAAAGGAATACAGGGCAGGGTTTTTAATTTCTGAAGCAGGGATTTACACCTCTTAGAAACATTATTCATTACATTATTCATCATTCACAGGTTCGGATGAATAATTTTTAAAATAACCTCCAATGTACATCTGAGGCAGTCTGGCAGAAATATAATGATCTGAAACCGTCTCTAGCCACTAGCTTATCCGGTCACCTCTGCTCTGCAGTTCTCACCTCTGGAGGACAAGCCCCTGAGAGGGCCAGGAACAAGCAGAGACAAGTGGGAAATCTTGCAGGACAATGACTAAACAAACCACCCAACTGCACTATGTACAAGTTCAACTTCCAGCACACTGGATCATGCAGTAAGTGCTCACTTCCAGTAGGGGGAGACAAAGACTGATTGATTGAAAGTGATTGATGACTCTGTTTACCTTGTGTCCTGATGATCTCCCGCACTCCGTGGAAGAAGCCGCGGTACTTGGGGTTGGCGGATGACTGATCATGGATGAACTTCACCTGGAAAAGTGAAAAGACAAAAAGAGAACAATATTAGTCTATCTACATTAGCTTGATCTCTATAAGCAATGCATTGAACATAGTGCAGTACTTAGATTAAACAAAATTAAATTG
>CM050217.1:25437500-25450000 GCA_027475355.1 Coilia nasus
TGGTTTATTTCCAAGTGTTGTGTCCTATGTGCTTGGGTGTAGAGTTTTGGCACAGCGAGCCAAATTTTGCAAAATGTGTTTAAGCAATGGGCAAAAACTGTAAGAGGAAATGACAGATGAAGGGAAGAGAAAAGAGAAGTAGCAGGAGAAGGAAGAAAAGAAGAGAAGGAAGAAGAAAGGATAGGGGAAGGGGAGAGGGGCAGAGAAGGAGAAGAAAAGAGAAGTACAGAAGGCCTGCGGTCACGTTGCAGTCGCAGCATTAGTGAGACTTCATCTCCGCCTGTAACCAACATGGCTCCCAACACACCAAATAAACACCCGCAGCACAGATGAATTATTCCTTTTAATCTCAATCAGGCAAGTCAGTGTGTGTGTGTGAGTGTGAGTGACTGAGTGTGTGTGTGTGTGTGTGTGTGTGTGTGTGTGTGTGTGAGTTAAGCTAAGGTAAAGAGAGAGAGAGAGAGCAAGGGGTAGAGACAGAGTCCCTTGTTTGACTTTTAGCAGTTCTTGCAGACTTGTGTTTATAAAAGTGGTACCCACTGACTGTATACAATCTCTGGTCAACCACTCCTGAACTACCCATCAGTCTCAGTAGCCTTAGTGTTTGTGATGAGTACAGCAGCACTAATGTGAGTTTTTCATGTTGTTGGTGGTCTTTTTGACAGTGGTTGAGTGAGTAGAGGAAACTGTTGGTGAGAGAGATCACTCTGATTGGCTGTTCAATGATTTCCTTGACCTCCTGCTCTGGCTCAGGTGGAAGAAGGCCTTTGCCCTAAATCGAGCATCTTATTGATGAGCCTGAGTCTCTTCTTCTCCTCTTTCACAAGCAAAAAAACAACAGCTTGCAACTTACAAAGTCTTATCAGACACAGTGATGAGGGGAAATCACAATATTACCAAACATCTCACCCTGTCCTGAGCAAGACTGTGTTAAGATTATTTCGTCTCCTGCAAATTGGCTGTTGTAGAGGTGTGCCCAAGTGTGACTGTTCATAGCAGGAAAGGCTCATAGACACCACAGATTTTTCTGCTGCTTCTTTTGATGTTGGCTTGGTATGTCACGCTCTTTGCACACATACTTCATATGCACAGTATTACATGCACACACTCAGTTTGAGACATGTGTGTGTGTGTGTGTGTGTGTGTGTGTGTGTGTGTGTGTGTGTGTGTGTATGTGTGAGGATGCACAATATGTGACAACACTGAGTAAATAGCTTTTTCAGTGTGAAGACAAGGCTTTTATAAACAGGTTTTAATGTTGCCCCTACAGGCAGACAGACAGACAGACAGACAGACAGACAGACAGACAGACAGACAGACGACAAAGGGAACTGCCAAACAGAGGATGTCAGACAAACAGACAGACAGGCAAACAAAAATATGAGGCTGAATGACAATGTAGTGTAGAGGTCAAAAAACTCATGCAGACATCTACCGATTCTGATGTAATGGATATTGCTTAGTCCATGTATAGTCTCTTCTTTCATAATCACACAACAAAGAATCACATTCACAAAACACAAACATACTTAGTCCCTCTCAACACACACACACACACACACACACATCCACACACACACACACGCGCACACACACACACATCCACACACACACACACTCACACACACACCCACACACACACACATCCACACACACACACACACACACTCACACACACACATCCACACACACACACATCCACACACACACACACATCCACACACACACACACACACACACACACACACACACACATACACACATCCACACACACACACATCCACACACACACACACACTCACACACACACACACACACACACACACACTCACAGGCCACATATGTACGGGGGGATAAGAGGAGGTGGAATGTAGGAGGTCCATTAGAGGCTTAGGCCTGTAGGGCCACACATTCAAGAGTAGGGAACAGAGAGAGAGAGAGAAAGAAAGAAAGAAAGAAAGAAAGAAAGAAAGAAAGAAAGAAAGAAAGAAAGAAAGAAAGAAAGAAAGAAAGAAAGAAAGAAAAAGAAAGAAAGAAAGAAAGAAATGGGAAGAGAAGGAGGGAGGCAGAAAGCTAAAAAGAAAGGAAAATAGGAAGAGCAAAAGCTGTAACTGGGGAGAGAGTGCAAGAGAGATGGCAGGAGAGATGTTTTCAGTACAACTCATTCAAACTTAAAGCATGTCTTATATATCAAGTGTTCTATACTCTGTGTTAATCTGTGTATCCATCGGTGTGTTTGTGTATAGGCACACCATGGAATCCTTCTGAATGAAATTGCCCCTTCCAACCATGCCATTCAGCAGATTGCTTTAGTTTAGACAGACATTAGATGGAGCATTTTCATACACTTTACTATTAAAACCCTACAATGGTGGCTGCATATTCTTGTGTGTGTGTGTGTGTGTGTGTGTGTGTGTGTGTGTGTGTGTGTGTGTGTGTGTGTGTGTGTGTGTGTGTGTGTGTGTGTGAAGGGGTGGTGTGGCAGAAAGATAGGAGGGATTTACTGCCTAAGATTATAAGACTGTAGACAGAGCTTTCTTTCAGGCCAACTCTTTCTTCTGCTAAACATAGAGAAGCAGAATGAAAATCTTGTGTGTGTGTGTGTGTGTGGAGAGAGAGAGAGAGAGAGAGAGAGAGAAAGAGAGAGAAGAAAGAAGAAGAAGAAGAAGAAGAAGAAGAAGAAGAAGAAGAAGAAGAAGAAGAAGAAGAAGAAGAAGAAAAAGTCCACAATGAGAAACGAAATGCAGAATAATTACAGAGGAGGGTTTTACAAGAGACGAAAATACAGTATATAAAAATAAAAAGGCATAGTTAAATGTTAAACCATTATCTGCTTGAACACTGGTCATTTTAAGATTAACAAATGTGGACTAAGAAGACGGAATGGATGGTGTCAGGTAGACCATTTACAAACTGTTAAAAAATAAATATAATCAAAGTTACCATATTGATTCCTACCTGTGCACACAGCATCACATAATAATGTGAAATAATTAGCTCGTCTATCTGGCTGAAGAGTTGTGGTAATCAAAATCTGCTACTTTGGCAAATAGTTGGAACAAATATGTGTTATGGCTTTTCTACTTGACACATCTGAATAATTTCTAACTTAAAGTTGACCTTCAATTTGGACAAATTAGTCTTTTCCTGAATGTGATATTCCAGTGGAATGCTCAGATGGGTAGTAGTCTGTGAGCTAGCAGTGAATGGTGGAGGGGGCTGGAGTCACCATGTTTTTATCGGTTAGCTCTAGTCACACACACACACACACACACACACACACACACACACACACACACACACACACACACACACACAGATCATTCCCACTGAAAATTCAAGGGATTCCAGTAAACTCTGTGATTGTATGGTGTGTGTGTGTGTGTGTGTGCGTGTTTGTGTGTGTGTTTGTGTGTGTCTGTACATCCCTGGGTGCTCACAAGCCCTACACCCACTTACCACCTCCAATAAAAAATCTTTCCACTCACACAGTGAGTGAGCTTTCATCACTGTGATTCTTCCCCCACACCTTACGCAGAAGCTTACAGAAGCACTGATAAGCCTTTTTTTTACCACTGATACTATCAAGCCCCATAGTGTCAGGATGACCTGAAAGTGACAGTCTCCTGAACAGTCCACCAAGTCTGGGACACAACCAAAGGACGCATTTTGCTGATGCAGTACTGTGTGTGTGTGTGTGTGTGTGTGTGTGTGTGTGTGTGTGTGTGTGTGTTTGTGTGTGTGTGTAGTGGTGGTGGTGGGGGGTATGTACACACATCCAGAGCACACAGACACACCCACACATCGGCCGTGTGTGTTTTGGGTGTCAGTCAGGGCACGCAGTGTGTGTGTGTGTGTGTGTGTGTGTGTGTGTGTGTGTGTGTGTGTGTGTGTGTGTATGCACACATGCAGGCATGTTTGTGGCAGAGTGTACCTCTTGGTATTATCATTACATAAAAGTCACTTAGCTGATTAGCGGGTCAAAAAAGCTTAACACCTGGTGGTGGTTTGCAGCCTAAAAAGTGACAATTCAGAGCTAGAGCCCTGTGTGGTGACAGAGTATGGTGGAGTAAAGGACCCAGGGGACACAAGCAGGCAGGGTGGCACTGTCTGATTTCAGCTCCAATTGAAAGAGTGGAGCTCACCACATAGTCTGTTTGCCGTTTTCAGCAATACTATGCCATAATTTACTGTAAAGGTACATTAAGTTTTTACATTTAGACACACAAAGAGAGAGCGAGAGAGAGAGAGAGAGAGAGAGAGAGAGGTGTCTTATGGGATATAACCATATAACGTCACCCAGCTCTTCTCCAGATGTTTAAAGCAATGGAGTGCAACCTGCTGAGGAGAAGGATGTCAGGATGTTGTGTGTATGTGGTGTGTGTGTGTGTGTGTGTGTGTGTGTGTGTGTGTGTGTGTGTGTTTAGTTTATTTTTAGTAGTTTTAATAGTGATAGATAGTATTCTTGTAAATAAGACTGTCATTGCCATACCTGCATTTTAATCGTGTCTATCTTAACTTCAAAACTACTGTGTCCTAATCTTCATGTAGTAATGAGAGAGAGAGAGAGAGAGAGAGAGAGAGAGGGAGAGAAAATATAGCATAGAAAAGAGTCCACCTTAATTTAGTCATTGTTCAAAAGTAAAACCTATTTTCAACTTTGTTTACTGTTAGGCTTAGCTATTAATCAACCCCCTAATTACTGTAATCAGCGGAGCTCGAAGGAATGCTGGAAACTTGCAATTAGCCAAAGCAGTGGCATATGGAGCTGGTCCCGTTGAGAGCTCATTCAAGAAAATGTCAAGAAAACCAGAAATTCGGTCTATGTATATATGATAAACTAGGCTTCAGAAAAGAGACACGCTGTAATTTGGCTATGATCAATACAATAAATGTGCCAGTTTTCTTTAAGTGTTTAGCAAAAAAAATGCTAGTTTTAATAACCGCAAACAAATAGGCTACACGAGTGCGTCCAAGGCCTCAACAATCCTATTTTCCATGTTTGCGTTTAAAATGCTGGGTAAAGTTAACAAGCAGTCTGTGCCAATGTAATTGTTCATTTATAGATAAGCTTATGTATGTTGGCAAAACAATCTTCTGCAGTTCTCAGATGTTTTCAAGTCAATATCCGTGTTCGTCCTTCTTGACATAGCCTATTATAAATTGTAGAGTCTACAAACCAATTTTCTTTACATTCTATAACAATGCAATTTTAATGCAATCTATCTGTGAATGTGTTATAAACCCAGTGTTTAGCATCACCCCAACTGGACCTACACAGAGTTTAGCTAGGCTGATGCGAAGTTCAAGCGAAGTGACGCGCATCAAACTGATTCATCATTATCCAGCAACACACGAGACGCAAACTGACAGGTCAGTTTCAGAGACAAGACACCAACTTAACAACACCAACAAACCGCGGTAGCGCATGCTTAGAAGTTAATGGGCTGCTATAAAGACTGGTCATTAAACAGGTGTTTACTTTTCCTACTCGCACATATCACACATCTTTCAGAACGAGGAAGCAGAAATCACGGAACTTACCTGCCAAAATTGCCTTGCCCGGGTGCGTTAGTTTGGCTTTACCGGCGGGAGCAGCTGCTGCCAAGGCGCGAGGACGGTGAAAAGGGTTGACATATCTAACATTTTGAGACATGATTAAGTTTACACAGTAACTAAAATTTCAGTTTAAAAAGTAATGTAGTTTCGCAAGCCCGCTCCCAAAAAAATGAGCGATATTACAGGTTGTGCAACAATGTGACAATGGGACGATGGGCGGTTTTAAATAGCACTACAGTTTCACTGAGGGTGGCGAAACATCATCCGTGCTCGGAGGATGTTCAGGCGTTTGACAGGCGAGAGCCAACCAGCCTATCCGGCAGGAGAAAATGCCACGATTCAGCTAGCTTTTGCCACCCCCTTTCGCAAACAGGGCGGGGCGGCTAGTTCTCTTTCTCTCCCTCTCGCCCAGTCTCTCTATCAAAAGCGTCACATCCTAGAGTAACGAAACTATTTAAGGTGGACTGGCCCGCCCTGGTAATTCCTCGAAACCCCCTTTTTAATGCGAGTAGACCTATTTTTGCCCAATGTTAATGTAAGTTTTACTTAACAGTCATGCCTATTCACAAACACACAAACGATGTCTGGGCGCACCCATCCGGAAATAATAGGGTCAGTAATGTGCGCACTATGGTTGAACTCTTGACATTTTCCACCGGTGTAAATCATTGTTTTTTAGCACATTTCCATTTAACTGCATACGTATCTATTTAAAGACTAGCCTGTACAGTAATCAAAACGTTTTGTATTGTTCCCCCAGTTTAACTATATTAGAATAGAAAGTGTCATAACAAAAAGCAAAAACGTTTCTTATGAAATGTTTGTGTCTGAACAGTGGCATTACAGATAAGCACAAAATATTAGCTATATGAAATATGGGACAGATTAGGCAATTTGACTTCTTTGGACAAGTGACGTTAGATCATGAGGTTGGTGATGGCAAGTTCATAAGCGGTAGTAGTAACTGGCAGTAAGGTTATACAGTGTGTTACACTTAGGGAAGGTTGACTTCTTACAAAATAGCATAGCTACAAAAATCTCATTACATGATTTTAAAGTGTATCTTAAACTCTGGAACATAAGTCCACCCATACCTGTGAATATTTGAATTATTGACACTTTAGTCCTTTCTGCACTGTAATGCACTCTGGGATGAGATGTCTTTTGCCTTTTTGTGCCTGTTTTGTGATTGTTGATTTTGCTGCTATATTGGGTTATGATAATAGTAATATCATACAACAAGGACATCATAAAGTAATTGGGTACAACTGAATTAGCCTTCTTTGTTTTTTGAAGACTCACTTAATAGTACCGTGCAAACTGCTTCTGCATGAATGTAGCTTTCACAATCTAATGGGATCCAGAATCATCTTGTACAACCAATAATTGTAAATCATGGCAATCTACATATTACTATACTATGTGCTTCGAACTATGTACTTCCCAATTCTATGGTTAATTCTCGCTCTTTCTCTCTCTCTCTCTCTCTCTATCTCTCAGACACACACACACACACAAAACAGAGAGAGAGAGACAGAAGGACAGACAGACAGAAAGAGAGAGGCGATTTTAAGTCAACATTTCACACTTGATTTTTCTTAAATACAGTTCAGATGAACAGTGAGAGAAAGACAGACAGACAGAGAGATGCATATATACTGTGTGCACACAGGCTTTTCAGCCTTTTCCACCTTAAAGCAGAGCTATCAGGAGAAAAGACACAGAGAGTGCATGTTTCATGTGTGAGTGTGTGTAAACTTTATTCATCCATCTGGACATTCAACACTGCAGGATCGGCCACAAGCATCTGTGTGTTTGACTGTGTGCGGGTTTGTGTCTGTGCGTTGTGTGTGTATGTGAACACACACACACACACACACAAAAAACACTCGCACACCATCACACACAAAGCCTGCACGTAAGCAGTCACGCCCTGTTGTCTATCCCCCCTCACCTCCTCCTGCGTAACCTAGCAACCCAAAAAAGATTGCTTCTACACACCATGTGTCTTGGCTTTTCACGTTTGTCTAAGTTGTTTTTTTATTATTATTTTGACGTTTTTTCTATAAAAAAGTAAATTGTTTGTAAGACTAAGACATACACTTATGACAATGCATACAGCTTTGCCATGATACTAAGCTTAATATGGATACTGATTAGGGTTACCAATATAATACTATTATTCTTGTTATCGGTTTCATCTGCGCGTACGCAAAGTACTTCAGTCCTTTGAATGATTTCGTCAGAAGATCCTCCACAGACATGATATAATGGAAATACATTTTTAAAATGTTTTCTTTTTTTAAATTAGAGTGAGTACCATAATAAAGTGTTGGATGCCTACTTCTGTACCACTGAGATGAGCTTGTTAATCTGAGATAGAGGGTTGTATGTGAGGTTTCTAACTTAGCATTGTGTCTGTGGGGTTGTGCTCTAGTTTGCATTGCCACTCCCATCATGAAACGCTAGCACATGCAGGCGGAAAACAAACAAACAAACAGACAAGAAGAAAGAAAAAAATAACACAAATGTACCGCTGTAAACACACATTTCATCTTTGCTCCAATCCAGCAACTCTTTGTCATTCCTCTTCCTCGCTAACCTTTGCCCCCTGTTTACTTCCGGGTCGTTCTGGGCCCACTTCCTGTCACTGAGGGGGCGGGGTGACATTACAAATACTGTTGATTGTCCGTGTCTTTCACCCATTTTTTTCAGTACTGGTTTTCTATGGAGCCATGCGCGTTCTTTGACCGAGTGATTGGTAGGAGATTTCTTCAAGACTTTCAGATGAGGCAACAGGTAAACAGACAGATGCTGACCGCAGACGCAGTCACAGTGGGGGTGGACAGCTTCTACGACGGTGCCTCACAAATTGCATGCATGCGTTTCCATGCCAACGCTCCCTTGTCGTTGTGGCAACACCTGTCCTACGTACGTCCATGATCAGTGCTACAGAATGTGAAACTCTACTCACTTTTTAGTTTTCTTAAATTTTTTTTCTTCTAAAAATATAATGTCTTTTTTTTCTCTCTCTCTCTCTCTCCGTTTCTCTTTTAGAAAGCTGCTATCTGACAGTGGAACTCAGGTAGTGTACACAGGGGTTGGTGTGTCGGATAGGTGCTGTAGCGGCCTCTAGTGATTGGTGAGAGTTGTGCACCAGCTCTTCTGCTGCTGCTGCTGCTGGGCTGCAGTGGTCTTCATGCTGTGCAGTGAGTAGGGGGTTAAGGATTCAGAGGTATCTCAAAGGCATACATTTCCCAGGAGTCACAGCGCATAGGGGTTGGATTGGGAGGGGTATAATGTGCAAAAGGGGAGGGGATTTAAGGCTGAACATTGAACCCGTAGGTAGGCGGGGCGTATCCTGGTGTGGCATAGCCGTAACCTTGGTAACCAGGCTGAGGGACTATGGGAGTGGGGCCAGCAGTTAGCATCAGCTGTTGACCTGTGGAACAGACAAACACACACACACCAGAGAAAAACACGTATGTGTACATGTGTATAGAAGCAATTATGAATATATATTTTACCACACCGGTGAATTTTGCATACATCTTCATTTATATGTTTCAGTGTTTGGTGAAATAAGTGTTAACCCTCGGAGGGTTAAACATTTCGTAGCTTCTGTTTTCATATGCTCAGGTGTCCATGATATTCATATAACATGCTCTCTTTCTCTACCTTTCACTCTCTCTCTCTCTTTCTCTCTCACACATGCATACATAATTCAGCAGAAACACACACACACACACACACACACACACACAAACACACACAGACTCACCATACACCACTGGAGCAGGTTCCTGAACCTCTTCCTCCTTAGTTCTATTGCTCTCCGCTTCCTCCAGCGTATCCACCTATCAGAGGACAGACAGAAAGGGGTCAAGGGTCATACTAAAAGGGCATGTCCACACTGATTCACCACCCTTACCTAATTGGCCTTGATCCCCTCTCCAGACAAAAACATGCCCAGTGTATCTGAATAGTTGTCCGATTAGAATTTTGCACAGTCACGTTAATGTGGATGTAAGCTACGGCTACGTGCTTTTGCTTAGAAATAACAACAGTAATTACACTGCTCATTTGAACAGTTTCTGGACATTTGACTTATTTGTTACAAAGTAACTAGGATGTAAATTGCTGATTAATTAATTAGTTTACAGTTGAAAACTCATGGTTTGCCATTTCATTTGCTTCGAAAATCATGCATTCACACGATTTCCTGTAGAGAAAAACTGAGATTTCCAAGTCTGTAAATGCCGTGCCGTAATGTAACACTAGTCCAAAGTGTGATGCAACTTCATAAAATGTTTAGTGTGTTTCTGGGTGCTGAAGGTGCTAATCAGCCATTTATAACATGCATTACCCCTTTTAACAATGAGATGCACTCTGAGTAGTAAACCTGTATTTACCCATAAGGTATCTCTACGCTGTTATACTAGAAATAAATCTTTATGTTTGCATCTTGCACTGACTGCTATGCCACTGTTTGCGCAGAGACTCGGTTTTGTTTTGGTTGGCACGGAATCTCTGACGTCACTCCTGTCCCAATAGCGTGGTGCTCAACCTTGACTGCCTCCCACACCCAGTCGTCTATCAGTGTGACAGCTTCCCGCCCCTCTGGCCCTGGGAGAGGTCTAAATGTCAGGACCCTGTCATGGCTGCTCTGGAGCTTCAGTGACATTTATGTGTGGTCAACTATTAGAATCATTTCCAATTGATTTTTTGATAATCAAGTAATTCGTTTTCAGCATTTTATTAAGAAAAAGGTCAGAATTATCAGATTCCAGTTTTTGCCATTTAAATTTTGTGATATGTTTACAAAAGAAGAACTTTGAGGATTTCACCCTTGGCTTTGAAAACATCAACAGATTTGTTTCCAAGCATTTTGAGCTGACTGATTTATCAAGAATATAACTAAGTAATCTTTGTTTGTGTATGTGCAGGTAATCTTGTGTTTGTGGCTGGACTCTGAGGAGTCTTCAAACTTCTCCACGCTACAGTTACATGCCTTATTAAGACTCTTCACTAGAGTCAGGATTTTTATTTTTATTTTTTGTCCTTTACATCCCACTGCTACAGAAGTCAAACTAAGAGAGGATTTACTTAATAGACATAGTTACTTGTATAGTTTCAATTTAATGTGCCTGGATATCAGGATATTGAGAACGACAGAAATTCAGAATATGGCAGGGCAGGCGTAAAGATGGCGAGAGAGGTCTTACAACAGGAGATGGCAAAGGAGGGCTTATAACCCCAACCCGGGTCATACATGACCAGTGCAATAATGTCCTCATGATTGCTCTGCTATTCTTATCCTCACTACAGATTAAGCTCTCTGCTCTCTCTGCACCTCTCATTCCATTCTCTTAAGTCATAATCACCCCACAACCATCACAGGATTAGATACGTTGAAAATACAGTCATGGGCAATTATAAGACATCATCATGGTCATCATCATGGTCATCATCATCATCACCATTATCATCACCATCATCATCAGTAGTCATGTTGAGCGGGCTGCTATGAGGGGTCAGTCAGGGAGTTCCAGTGGTTCCAGCAGTGGTTCCTGACTCCACGAAAACAATAACAGCTTCTATACTTCTATACTACGTTAAGTATATACTGTGTTATTCCACACACATTTACATGGGTTACATTTACATACACATCTAAGGCTGCTGTTCAAAAAGACAAAATGCATGGGTGTTTATTTCTGGTTGTGTGTGTGTGTGTGTGAGTGAGTGTGCAATTGTATGTGCAGGTCGGGTTGTGTGCCCAAGTCAGAGTCTGTGTATGCGTGTTAATTTGTGCCTGTATGTGTGTGTGTAAGAGAGAAAGAGAGAAAGAGTGTACAATTGTATGTACAGGTCAGGTTGTGTGCCCAAGTCAGAGTCTGTGTATGCGTGTAAATTTGTGCCTGCGTGTATGTGTGTGTGTGTGTGTTTAAGCATGTGTTAGGCAATCTAGTGGAGCAATCTAGTAGGTGGCATGGTCAGCCAGTTAAAAAGCAAAGGTCAAAGTTCAGACCCAGTTGGAGGAGTTGTCAGTAAAGCGCTTAGTTGCCCAAGACAGGCCAACCTCACACCATATTACAACCACTCTCTGGCTATGTCACTGTCTCGCTCTCTCTCTCTCACACACACAGACACATACACACACCCACACACATACACACGCACAGACCTCTACTAGCCCATGTTGCAACTATCATGCTCTCTCTCTCTCTCTCTCTCTCTCTCTCTCTCTCTCTCTCTCTCTCTCTCTCTCTCTCTCTCTCTGTCTCTCTCTCTCTCTCGCTCTCTTTCTCTCACACACACAGACACATACACACACCCACACACATACACACGCACAGACCTCTACTAGCCCATGTTGCAACTATCATGCTCTCTCTCTCTCTCTCTCTCTCTCTCTCTCTCTCTCTGTCTGTCTGTCTGTCTGTCTCTCTCTCTCACTCTCTCCCTCTTTTTAGCACACATTTTTTTAGCCAAGAATGTCAAACCTTACCCCACATATCTGGGTACTCTGCCTGTATGACTCTCTCTACACCCCCCCCCCCCCCCCCCCCAACGCACACACACCTCCCTTTTTATCTGTTCTGTCTCTCTCTTTCTATCTCACACACACATTCTGCTGTAGCATCCTGATGTTACTGATCTACTTTGCCAGAGCCCAGGTTACTACAGCAATGGCTGCTAGACAGCGAAAAGAAGAGTAAGGAAAGGGCCACAGACCATCACCTGCTCCGCTAACACGTCCACCTGGAAGAGAAGTCACAGGTCAGACATGCCCCCCTCACCTCCCAGCAGCCAATCAAACGCACTCTCCTTCACCAGTCAGTCACATGACACATCCTCACCAACCAATCCCATGCTGTCTCCCACGCTGATCAGTCAGACTTCTCTCCTCAGTATCACACCAATACAACCATGCTACA
>CM050217.1:25455000-25465000 GCA_027475355.1 Coilia nasus
ACACATGACACAGGCATGAAACCTACGAATGAACAGATGAAGAGTCTAATCTGAGAAGAAAGGAAGAGAGAGAGAAAGAAAGAAAGAAAGCAAAGAAAGAAAAGCTGTAGAAGTGAGTACCTGGTAGTAGTTGATGAGCTCCTCCAGTTCGTCAGCGTGGATGACAATATGCAGCCCACAGATCTGAGCCAGCCTGAACTCCTCGCCATCTACACAGGCAAAACACACCTTCAACACACACACACGCATGCACACAGACCCACACACACACACACAGAAACACACACACACACACAGACATTACACACACACACACACATACATTACACACACACAAACACACGCGCACACACAATGGACATGGTCACAATTACATGTCAATAAGGTCGCAGGGGCTTTGTCCAGCCATATGTTCCAGATTTACAGGCTCTGTGCAGAAGTGCAGGACCATGATGAGGCAAAAGATAAGTATATGTGTGCGCATCCCGGCTCAGTCAGGCCAGGAGCAGGACCAAATCTGCACCAAAACAACACGCCACGTATGCAATTAGCCTACCTACGCACTACAATTCAAATGTACCACGCAAAGTCAATGTCATGGCTCACAAACGCTCCCTCTGTTCGCTGATCGGCTAGGAGTTGCTCGGTCCACATACATGAATTTCAACGACAGCGACTCCAGACCCTCTGTACAAAATGAAACGAAGTACGAGGGGCTGGTTTACCAGGCTACATCAGCCCTGTGGTGGGTTGAAACGTTGCCTTCGCTATTGTGGACTGAATAAACTCTCTTGGGCTCTCTGTAACAGTGTGTGGACACTCTTCTCTTTTCAGTCCTCTCTCGGGACAGTGCTGCGCTATCCCTGCCTGCTCACCTCCTTCCATGTGCGAGTGGAGTTGGCCTTGCGACTGCTGTCCACGGCCGCCTGGAACTCCCCCAGCCGCACCAGTGTGGAGGCCAGCCGCGCAAAGTTGGAGACGTTATCGTACAGCAGCTTAGCAGCCTCGTACATGCCCTCTTCAAAACAGCGATCGCCAACCTACAGGGAGGGAGAGAGGGAGAGGGAGAATAGGAAAAACAGAGAGAGAGAGAGAGAAAGAGAGAGAGAAAGAGAGAGTTTTAACTGATATCAAATAAGGTTTAGTGCTGGCACACTTTGAGGATTTCCCAAAAATTAATACATGTCTTGAAAGTGAAAACCACACAGCTTTTGATATGTAATTAAAACCACATCTATTAACCAGGCTTTTTAAAATGGAGAGGTATGGCATGTGAGAAGAATGCCACAATGCCTTTTACCTGTTTACTTTTTATCTGAAGTTATGTTAATAGTACAGCTATTACTGATGTGTGTGGTCAGCATGCAGAAAATGTATGGAATTATTACCTACAAAGTGTGTACATGTTATGCGTGTTACTGCATAAGGTACGTGATTATAAAGTTGTAATACATGTGTCATGTTTTGCTGTTGTGGACAATTTGTAAGTGTGATATTACCTGTTGTATGTGAACAGGACAAAAGTGATCGAGTCTGTGTCAGCATGATATAACACATATGGACATGTTATAAATGTGTTACTAGCTATAATGTATCGGTGTGTTATAAATGTGTTAATAAATATGTAAACTAGCCTGTGTCAGCATAATAACACATATGGGCATATTATAAATGCGTTAGTAGCTGTGTGGGTGTGTTACATCCGTGTGTTACTACCTGCTGTATGTGGGCATTTGTGTGTTATTAACTGAAATGTATGGGTGTATCTGTGTGTTATTACCTGCTGTATGTGGGCATTGGTGTGTTATTACCTGCTGTATGTGGGCATTGGTGAGTTATTAGCTGCTGTATGTGGGCACTGATGTGTTATTAGCTATAATGTATGGGTGTATCTGTGTGTTATTACCTGCTGTATGTGGGCATTGGTGTTTTATTAGCTATAATGTATGGGTGTATCTGTGTGTTATTACCTGCTGTATGTGGGCATTGGTGGGGCCATTGATGAGCTCCTCTAGCTCAGCCAGACGGCTGGTTTTGGCCAACGCAAAGATCAGCTCAGTCTCTATGTAGGACTCACGAGACTTGCCCCTTGCCATCTGAAGATACTTTACCAGTTCCTCCCAGTTATCTACACACACGCACACACACACACACAAACACACACACAGTGAGAAAATGCAAGAAAGCTTACTACAACTGTGCTAAGGTAATTACATGGTAATTTGCATCAGTTTCTGTAGTTTAATAAAAGTACAAGTAGTGTTAGTAGTTAGCAGTGTTTGTACTGCCTGAATTGGTTAATGTGAGTAGTATTTTTATTTAGCAGTATAGTATTTTTATTTAAAGGCCGGTTCACATCTAGAACGACAACTATAAAGATAATTAAAACTATAACTTTGTAATAATCGTTTTTACTTTAGTGCCATTCACATATCAACTATAACGACAATGACAGGCTGAACAATATCGTTGGAATCACTTTCAGAGTGATTTTATGAGCTATAAAAGCACCGTCACCCAATCAGAATTCATAAGAATTTACAGGACGTCATGTTCTATTAGATGTTTACTGCAAGTCACGATTAAAATGTTACCGTTAAAATTACATTCTTCAGTGTGGACGCCCATATCATTGTAGTTATAGTTGTCGTTATCATTATAGTTCTTGGTGTGAACGCACCTTTAATGATGCTGGTGTGGCTTACTGCTGTGTAAACTAAGTTACCTGTACAGGTGTTGAAACGAAGTGATGCTGGTGTGGTGACTTACTGTGTTGGCTGGCGGCGCTGACCACTTCCATGTATGCGCTGGGCTCCTCGGCTCTGATGTAGGAGTCGATGGCGTCCCTCACCAGCTCCCGCTGCAGCTGGGCACGTGCCAGCTGACTCCACACGCCCGCCTCCCCACACTGCTCCGCAAACTCGTACGCACGGTCCAGGTTACCAATGTGCTCAATCAGGACCTACAGTACAAACACACACGTGACCCGACACACATTCATGCACAGATTTGGGTGTTAGTTTACTTATGACCACTAGGTGGCCCTCTCTGCCTAAAGGCACCAGGTTTACTGTTAAGTTGTGTTAATATTACATCTATTACTGATGTGTGTGGTCCTAAGCATGCAGAAAATGTATGACATTATTACCTACAAAGTGTGTACAGATTTGGGTGTCGTTTATTTATGACCACTAGGTGGCCCTCTCTGCCTAAAGGCACCAGGTAAAGCTGTTACTGTAGTAGGTGTACATGTGTGTGTCTCTCTCAGCCTGGAGGAAAAAATCTTGTCTCAAAATAATTCAGTATTTGTGAAGATTTCAACTGTTTTGCCCCAAAAAGCAGTGAATCCGTCGAGCTTACATTTACTCCCTCACCGGCAGAGGCGAAAACAGAGACGAATTTTGCAGACAGAAACCGTATTCCAGCACTTTTGTTTTTCTGTTCATACATTACATTGCATAACTTTTGAGGTGGTTTGGAGCATGGTAAGATGCTAAAAACACAGTTTAAAGTTCTGCCCCATTGTGTTAGCTGTCAGTACAAACTCTCAGTTCAAGGAGACCTATATGAGTTGGACTAAAATGTCTCACGTCTTTGGTACTGGCATGTCTCGGGTTGCTTGAGCAATAGAGCTACATGTTAAACATGACCGGAATTATCCTTTTTACGCTCAGCTTAAGATGCCAAGGTAATACAATGGCTGAAGTCATACCTGTATGGCTGAAGTGTTGACGTCGAACTTCTTAAAGATGGCAAAGGCCTCCTCGTAGAGCTGGTTGCTGATGGCGATGTTGGCGATGTCAGGGGCGTCGTAGTTGTCGAGGCGGTTGATGTACTCCATGACTCGCGTGTGGTCAGCCTTGATGGCCGTCAGGATCAACAGGTTTTGCAGATTCCTGAGGATTTAAGGAAATAAAAGCCACTTTTTCATTCAAGATTCTGTTTAGTAAAATGAGAATTTCAAATGTAAAGTGTGTGTGTGTGCATTTCTGAGATATTATGTGTATCTTTAGGTATGTGTGTGTGAGAGTACGAATGAGTGTGTGTGTTTGCTTGCATGTGTGTGTGTATTTGTTTGTGCGTTTGTGTGTGCTCATGTGCTTGTGTGTGTGTTTGTGTGTGTGTGGGTGTGTGTATGTGTGTGTGAGTATGCGTGCGTGTGTGTGTGGGTGTGCATTTCTGAGACAGTATATGTATCTCTTTATATATGTGTGTGTGAGAGTATGAATAAATGTGTGTTTGCTTGCATGTGAGTGTGTGTGTGTGTGTGTTTGTATGCCCGTGTGTGTGCATGCGTGTGTGTGTGCGTGCTTGTGTGTGTGTGTGTGTGTGCGTGCATGCGTGTGTGGGCCCCACCTGTGTTCGCTGAAGACAGAGTTGTCCAGCACGATCTTCTCCAGCAGCTCGATGAGCTCATTGGGCAGGTCGGCTGTCATGAAGGCCTTCACCGACACAGACACCTCTTCTGGGTCCTGGGTCTCAGGCAGCGCCGTCTGCACCACCTGGGTGGATTTCAAGGTGGATTTAGGATGAGCACTTTGTGATCCGCTGAGGTGCCTTGATAATGTTTTGGCCTGGAAGTGATATTGATTGCTCATGCCTGTATGAGCTGTTACATCAGAAGTTCAGTAAAGCGTGAAAGCAGAGCCTCAGTATTTGCAGTGATTGTGTTGTTTTAATACTTAATCCGTCAGTAAATACCACCCTCCACTACAAATTCGCAGTTAAACACTTCGCAAGGACAATATAACATTTTGTTTCTATTTTCATTTTACAGTGTGCAAACAATTCAGAATTTAATGGCCAGTTACATACTTCTTTATTTACAATGCAGATAAATACTAGTTTATTTTCAATGCCCAATTCAGTCCAATTTATATTAAACTTAATTCACTCTTATTTTCTTTTTGCTCCTTAAGGGGTTTTTAAGAGAAACAGGGCATGTATTATTTATTGTTTATTATTTAAATATGTATTTGAGAGGAAGACAAGCCTGAAGTAAAGCAGTAGTATATTCTTCTGGGAGCTCATCTAAGCCTTTTACCTGTAATGTCCTACAAAGCCATAAGGCAATGACTACATATTTTGTCAAAACTGAGTTTAGACTGGAAATCCACTTTATAACACCGATTTTGTCCTGTGACTTCATTTCTTGCTTCTTCCTTTTAACAACGTACATACGGTAAAAGCATTACCATTTTTATACCAAAACATGTCTGATTGGACATTATGACGACACAAACTTACTGCACGTTGCCTCTGTAGGACAGTGTAATACGTTGCACGCTGACAGTGTGTGTGGCACAGTAGACTAGCACTGCTCTACAGCCGCCTCACCTGGTCAATAAGCTGTCTCCTGTAGGGGTTGTCCTCCTCCAGCACACCTGCCCAGAGCTCCGGATCCTTCCGACGCACCAGGTAACGCGCTTCACTCTTGAAGAGCGAGTTTTCGTTGCACACCTGGAACAGGTAAAGATGGCATTAGGTGTGTGTGGGTACGTGTGAGGTGGAATTATCACAGAATTATACCTAGCATGTTTAACAGGAAAAATAATTATTTTGTGATTCAGTGCAGTAAATGTTATTAAGGCACACTCTAAATGAAAACTAATGACAGGTCTTTAAGGGAGAATGTGATGCTTTAAAAGAAAAGCTGGCATGTTGATGTCAGCATGAACCTCATACCTTATACCTGGCATCTTAAACAGTAAAAACAATGATTCGGTATGACAAATGTTATTAAGGCAAACTGTTATTATGGAACTTTTTTAAAGGGAGACTGCAATGCTGCAGAAGACAAGTTGCCAGGATGTAGAGATTCAAGGTTTGTTTAGAGATGCAGCGGCTCTGACTGAAACTGTTTACAACACTTTGTACTACTACAGTACATTACTACTACACTACTACTACTACAATACTAACACTAAGGTTACAATAACCACCAAGGCCTTGTTTTCACTTTTAAAACGTTACAGTCTGACATGAGCGAACTGGGCGTCAGCCACCTTGATGAGCTCCTGGTCACACTGCCCCCTCTCGTAGGCCACGAAGGCCAGGTGGGGGTCCCTCTTCTCGCAGTACTTCCCCACCACCGCGCTGTCGTAGCACAGGTTCTCCCGCAGGAAGCGCTCGGGGTTGTTGTTGCTGTCGATGTAGATCTTGGCCACGGCATTGTGGGTAGCCGGCTCCTCGCAGCCCTCGGCGAGGCGGGACTCCAGCCAAGGGAGGAGGAGCTTCAGCCTGGGAGGAGATTAGGGTGGGTCAGTGGTTGGAGTTCAGGTGATTTTTTTGTCAGAATATTTACTAGAAACAGATAATATAATGAGCTAATATCAATGACAGCCCAGTGTGCATTGAAAAATGCTAATAAATGCTATTAATATAAAACTTGCAATCAATCCATCCATAAATCTATCAAACAATGATCCAATCAGGCAATTCATCTATCTGTCTGTCTGTCTATCTGCCCACCCATCCATCCATCCATCCATCCATCCATCCATCCATCCATCCATCCATCCATCCATCCATCCATCCATCCATCCATCTATCTATCTATCTATCTATCTATCTATCTATCTATCTATCTATCTATCTATCTATCTATCTATCTATCTATCTATCTATCTATCTATCTATCTATCTATCTATCTATCTATCTATCTATCTATCTAGCAGCTGTGGCCTAGTGGTTAGGGAGTTGGTCTTGCAATCGGAAGGTCCAAATCCCGCCTTTCCCATGGCTGAAATGCCCTTGAGCAAGGCATCTAACCCCACACTGCTCCAGGGACTGTAACTGAAACCCTGTAAATATCTGTAAGTCGCTCTGGATAAGAGCGTCAGCTAAGTGTAATGTAATGTCTACCTGTAAGGTCTAATAAGGTGTACAGATGTGTTACAAGAGTATAATAGGGAGATTTAAGGACCTGTTCCTCTTTTCCACCTCGGCCACCAGGTCGTCTGTGCTGAAGGTGCCCTTGACGGCCATCAGCAGGTTCTTCATCACGTCCTCAGAGCAGTCCACATCCAGCAGCCCACCCAGCACCACGGGGAGCCTACTGGGGTTTACCTGCAGACACACACACACACACACACACACACACACACACACACACACACACATACACACACACACACACATACACACACACACACATACACACACACACACACGCACGCGCACACACACGCTCGCACATATACATACACACACACGCACGCACATTCACATTTACACACACAGACACACGCACACACACACACACACACACACATGCACACACATACACAGACGTGCACACACACATGCACATTCATACATACATGCACAGACACACACACACACACACACAAAATACAAAAACACACAGAATACATTAAAATGCTGAAACATTCACACACAACTATATAAAGAGATATTCCAAAGGTAATACATACATAGACAATGCACTGTTGTAAAATGTTCAAATGGCCTGTGTGTCTCAGGTTGAGAAAATCAGCTGTGTGTTTACCTTCTGCACGTAGATCTCGATGTACTTCTGCAGGTTGTTGCGGTAGAGGTACAAAACCAGGTCGTGGACAAAGTCAAAGCGATCACACACTATAATCAGTGGAAGCTGATCTGTTAGCTTAGCTTCCTGTGAATGGAGGAGAGTATACACAAATGCAGACAAACACAGACACACACAGACACACACACACACACACACACACACACACACAGAAAGACAAAGGGAGGAGTAGAGCAGAGACAAAAGTATTTTTTTTATTTAATGTCATGTTTGCACCACCTCCTCTGAATTCTTCTCCCTGTGCTCCTAACCCCTTTTTTCTTGTACTTTTCTTTCTTTCGTAGGTCTTGATTATTGCTTTATTATTATTGCCTCAGTACATTAAAAACAAAACATGACAAGACAAGGATTTAGTTTAACAGAAGCCCAAGCCCAAGCCCCACCCCCAACCCATACCCACATATTCCCATACCCAGGCGAGGGGAAGAGGAAAATTAGGTTTAAAAGAAGAAGAAGAAAAAAAATCATGTTGTTTCCTCGACCTCCCGCTCACCTTGAGGAAGTTCTTGACGCGCTCGGGGTTGTAGCAGTTGCTCTCCCTGCAGATGCGCTCCACCTCCTTGATCTGGCCCGTCTTGCACGCCGCCTGGATGTACTTGTAGTGCACATCAAGGTCCTGGCTGAAGTTCACAATGGAACCCAAGAAGTAAAACAGGCCTGTGACAAACGGGCAGACAGACAGTCAGACACACAGACAGACAGACAGACAGACAGACAGACAGGCAAACAGAGAGACAAGCAGATGGACAAATAGATGGGCACACACACACAGATTGACAGACACACAGACAGACAGATTAACAGTCAGATAGACGAATAGACAAGCAAACACATTTGATCTAGAACTTGTGTACTTATATCACATTACTATGGTCTTCAGCACAATTACACAGGCAGATCTTTGTGAAATGCAAAAAATGGAGCACAAAAAGAAAGAAAAAAAGAAAGAAAGAAAGAAAGAAAGAAGGAAAGAAGGAAAGAAAGAAAGAAAGAAAGAAAGAAGGAAAGAAGGAAAGAAGGAAAGAAAGAGGGAGGGTGAAGATGAGTGTAAGTGGGTATGTTGAGCCGCAGTGATGAGTCTGTACTGAATGTCTGTGCTGTGTCCTTTCGTGCCAGTGCATGACATACAGTCAGAGGAATCTGTCCTGCCCCACCAGCCCTTTCATTCCATTGTGCATTATGCAAACACACACACACACACACAGATGCACGTGCACACACACACACACACACACACACACACACACACACACACACACACACACACACACACACACACACACACACACACAGATGCACGCACACACATACACACACACACACACACACACATACACACACACACACACACACACACACACACACACACACACACACACACACAGACACACACAGACACACACACAAACATACACACACACACACACAGTGTAATTTTCTGGGGAAGAGTCAGACTGCAAACATGCACAGCTCAGAACGTGACCTGGGGTGTTTGATTCACTAGAAGACCGTGGCTTACTATTGTACCACACACACACACACTGACACTGACTTACGCCTAAATGCTAAAATCCTTAATAGACAGTAATAAAATTCTTGTAATTCAGTAAAACTGAGACTCTGACAGCCACACACACACAGAAACACACACATCTTTACATACATTCTAGAAACCCTTTAACACACTGACACACTTCTACCCTCTCTATGACACACTCTCGTGCGGCTCTAAATCTATCCTGACACTGGCAGACTGGAGGTTAAACATAGTGCAGTGGCTCGTCCAGTAGACATACTCTCACACTGTAAAAACAGCTCCTCGGTTATGCCTTGCTGGTGTAGGGGAAACACCATTCAAGCTTATCAACATGCAAACACACACAGTAACACACATACACACACACACACACACACACATACAAACACACAAATGCACACACACACACACACACACACACACACACACAAATACACACACAAAAACAGACACACTGACACAGACACAGCCACACACACACACAACTAAACAGACACACAGATACAGCCACACACACACACACACATAACCCACCCTCGTAGCTCTTGAAGGACTCGAAGAGTTCGAGGAGCGTGTGTGTGCCCAGCTGCTCGTGGTACTTGGAGGCCACCTGCACGGCCAGCTGGAGGTTCTGCCGCAGGTTGGCAGCCAGCATGGCCCGCAGACACTCCACCGAGTCCTCCACCGACAGAGAGCCAAAGAAGTTCACCAGCCACTGGGGAGAGGAGACACACACATTTACCAACACACACACACATTTAGGCACACACAAATACAAGCACACACATATGCAAAGACATGTGCACACACATAAATGTACACAGACACACACACAGACACACACACACAGACACGTGTGCTCGCACACACACACACACACACAGGTTAAAAG
>CM050217.1:25472500-25487500 GCA_027475355.1 Coilia nasus
CAAAGTGCTTTACAGTTTGGCAAGATCACCACAAGACAACATTTCTTGCAGTGCAGTGGCGTCGGAGCGGATGAATACAGTAACAAAATGACGTAGTGACGCAATGCCCCGTTAATGCGGGCTCTTGCGTGACACAATAATGTAATGTCATAGTGACGCAGGTACATAGTACGTACAGGAAATAAGGACCACACTCACAGTCGCCATGACAACTTAATTGTAACACGGTCACATTATGATGATGATTATTATTTTTATTATTATTATCAACATGAAGGGTCCATGGCTCAAAAATACAATAAAAACAATATTCATAGCTAGTCTAGCTAAGCTAACCTAGCTAACACTAAGTACAGTTACTGTATAATGTGGTATACCTGTAACCACAAGTATGCTACAACTGTCAAATATGGTTACATCATTACAGTCACTATCTACAAGGCTACAGGGCACACTTTCTGTAACCATGGTTACAAGGCATGGTTACCTGCATGGCAACGGGGAAGTCAGTCTGGGCCTCTGGAGGGAAAAAGACGTCCACAGCTTTCTTCGTGAAGGGCTGGTTCCCCGCAGCGGGCTGGCCCACCTCAATGATATGCAGCTGTGAGGAATGCACACACGTCAACACACATGCACACACACATGTAAACACACACATGCACACACACACATGTTTGTTTGTTCATTTGCTTAGTTTATTGTCATTTTGAGCAACTATGTCTATTTCATGGCCGAAGCAGGTAAAATTAAATGTTACACATTTTATATACCACAATCAAATAAAAAAAATAAAATACATTACTTTAATACATGTTAAAAAGTTCAGAAACTTTAAAGGTGGGACCTCATAAAAATGTTAACTGCAATATTTTCACACACACATGTAAACACACATGTACACACACTATCACACACACGTACAAAAACAAGCATACACACACAAAGGCATACACCGATACACACACACACACAGACAAAAGGCCAGGATCAGTATCCACACACGCACATACACACACACACACACACACACACACACACAAACACAAACAGATGGAGCAATAAGCAACAAGAACTTAAACAATGGAGACAGACAGAGAGGGAGCAAGACATATGGATGGCCAGCGGGATCTGCCCCCACCCACACACACACACACACTCCCATAGCTACAGGAAGGAGATACAGCAGCACACATGAAACAGAGTTAGAGACTGATTATGAGAGAGGGAGGGAGAGGGAGAGAGAGGGAGAGAGAGACAGAGAGAGGGGGAAAGAGAGAGACAGAGACAGAGGGAGGAGAGAGAAAGTGAGTGATAGAGAGTAATAGAGAGAGTGTGATGAGGTGAAAGAGTAATGGTGAGGGAGTGATGGGGGAAAGAGTGATGAATAAAGCCAGTCATAGAGAGAGAGAGCAACAGACAGAAAGCAAAGGAGAGAGTGACTGATGGAGAGACAGAGTGATGGAGTGATGTAGAGAGCGATAAGAGAGGCAGCAATGGAGAGAGAGTGATGAAGACAAAGTGATGGAGAGACAAAGTGATGGAGAGACAAAGCACTGCATTGGCCCCTGCTGCAGTAGCTGCATTGGTCTTCTGATGTAAGTATACACATGCATACAAGCATAACTATACAAGTATAGTAGTGGCAGGCATGACAACAGCGCCCGGGGAGCAGTGCGTGGGGACGGTACCATGCTCAGGGTACCTCAGTGGCGCTACTGGTGACCCGGGATTCAAACCTACAATCCTGCGGTCACAGGTCTGATACCTTAACCACTAGGCCACCAACTAAGGCGTACTCACACTCTGTATGTTTGACTTGTACTATACTGGAGAACGGCTGTCTCTGGTCCCTGGTCTCCACTCGTACTGTATAATACTCAACTGTACCCAGGCACGGTTGAGTTGCTGTGTTCAGGAATCTTTGCATAATTCCTCTGTTTCTGTTTCTTCTGTGAAACCACATTTCGTTACCTGTATTTATACATGCATAATGACAATAAAGTTGAATCTAATCTAATCGAATCTAATCTTCTGTTCAAACAATCTGTGTCACAGGTCTGATACTTTAACCGCTGGCCCACCACTGCCCCTTGTAATGCAGTGGTCTAAATGTGCAGTTAGAGAGTCAGCACTAAAGAGAGAGAAAAAAAGGCAGAGTAATGGAGAAACAGCGAGTAGTGTGGCGTGCAATGCCATACCTTCCCTCCAGCGGCGCCCCTGACGGAGAAGCAGAAGAGGGTGGAGGGGTTGGGGTTTCCCTCCAGGGTGAACTGGCCGAAGGCAGCAGCATGGCCCTCGATGGGCTGCGACACCTTACGCTCCACAGAGAACAGCTGCATCGCCCCCACCACACGGTTTTGCTAAGGGGACACACACACACACACACACACACACACACACAGAAAACAGGCCAGGATCAGTACACATATACACACACACATACACACACACAGAAAACAGGCCAGGATCAGTACACACACACACACACACAGAAAACAGGCCAGGATCAGTATACACACACACATGCACACACACACACACACAGAAAACAGGCCAGGAAGAGCACACATACGCACACACACACACGAGACATACCTGGGAGAGCATCCACACATACTCATATAAACCCATTTACACATTAACATTAAACTTGTACATCTGTGCATTCCTGAATGTGTGTGTCTCTGGGTATGTATATATGTACATGTGTGTGTCTGTGAATGTCAAATTGTGTGTGTGCGTTTTATGTGTATGTGTGTGTGTCGGTGTGTGTTGGCATGTGTGTGTGTTTCTGCGTCTGTCTCACCTGTGCTGAGATGCCTATAAGGAGGAGCCATTTCTGCTGTTCATCCGTCCTGTAGTTTATGATCTGACACCCAGCCAGGCTGGCGTGCCGGTCGAACATTTTGATTGGCTGAGAGTCCCCCTCCATGCTCCAGTGGTAGACGGCTGTGTCCGTCACCAGGCCAATGGTGTTGACGGAGATCCACTTCCAGAACATGACGTCATCTGTCATGGTGTGGGCCTTCATCTTGCTCTTCATCTCCATGTTGAAGATCTGTAGTGTCCGTGAGGCTGCAGTTGGAGGGGGTCAGAGGGCTTAATGTTGAACTTTGACTTCTCTCAATTATAAACTCTAACCCCCAAAACCATCCATTTATATATAATAAAGTTTAATGTGGAACCTACATACATTGAAGAGGCATTACAATCTTAACACACTTATAAGACAGCGTAGATTATGATTAACTTGGCTAACCCTTTTTTGAAAAAGGGTTTATGATTAACTTGGCTAACCCTTTTTGAAAAAAAAAAAACCTAAGAGAATAAGCCAGCTTTTTAGCCACTGTTTCTTCCAAATCAAAAGTGAACTTTTCTAGTTTTCCATTTTTTTGCCAAGTTTTTCTCCTCCTCCTCTTGACCTTTGTCTGGTTTTCTAAACGTTCTATGTCTCCCCGGTTCTGTTTTGTCTCTCAGAGGCGAGCTAGGAGAGCAGTGTGTGTGCGTGTGATTCACCCAGAACAGCTGAGGGTGACTCAGAGCTCCTGTAAATGGCCTTATATAAAGCTGCTCCCCAGCCTTTAGCTCTACACACACAGTCCCCAGAGACCAGCTGCCCTTAGCCCTACAATCCGCTGCCACCTAATTTACAACCGTACTGCCCAGGGGCTTAGTGTTAAATACCTCCCATTTTACAACTCTGCCTCCCTGGAGTCTTAGTATTCCACACCACTCTTTTAGGAAACCCCCAGAGAATACTATCCCAGGCCTTAGTGTTGAGTATGAGCCACTTTATAAACCCAGAGCACACTGTCTGACCTCAACATAACCCACCACATCACCAGTTTTTTATTTCATGACTTCTGTGTTGCCAATGTTGTGGGGCACCTTAATGTGATCTTCTAATATGAGTTCAATCTGAGTTGTTACAGCAGACAGCCTACTGAATGTCCATTCTAATGCTCTCTAATCTCAGCGACGTGCTAAGACAGTGACACTTCACAGCACTGCTGCAGGTACTGACAGATTCTGCCAGGGATGCACAGCATCTGTATACTAACTATCATCATACAATTTAGACACAAGACATGAAAACAATTTAACATGATTTAATTAAATGCAAGATACAACTGTATGCAAAACATCCATTCACACACACACACACACACACACACACACACACACACACACACACACACACACACACACACACACACACACACACACACACACACATATGTGGTATCTTTAGACATGCCATTTATATGTGTGAAGTGGCCTCAGAAACCAGAGCAGGGAGCTGTGTGTGCAAGGGCTCCCCACAACCCTGCTATTACAGCATAGGAGTCGAGGCCCACACACACACATACACCAAACACATCTCCACCAGCTGCTCCAACGCAGCCAAACAAAAGGCAGTCGCTGATGTAATTGTGCCGCCGGGACTCTTAAAATGTGCACAGTGCTGGCCACCGTATATCTTGTTGTTTTTTGATGTACTGTGCCCAAGACATTCCCATTAAAAAAAAAAAAAAAACAGCACATCACAAAGTTAGCCTGGCTTCAGTGACTAAGCTATACAGTCTCCCAGCAGGCTCTGGGCCAACTTCGGGCCCAATGTGGCCTGTATCTGACAATAAGATGTTTAAAGGTGTACTATTATGGAGACCGTAGTCATTAAACTCAAAGACCCTCAGCTCCGACTCTAGAAAAGCAATGGCAGCCTTTTACTATTTTACTACTGTACAGGTTAATATTCATGAAAGTTCTTCAGTCTTTAAGTCTAAAGCGTATTTTTTCTATCTATCTATCTATCTATCTATCTATCTATCTATCTATCTATCTATCTATCTATCTATCTATCTATCTATCTATCTATCTATCTATCTTTTTTCTTTCTTTCTTTCTTTCTTTCTTTTGGATCGGCAAGCCATCAGTATTCAGTGTCTGTAGTGAAGTTTGTCTGCTTTAGACTGAGGGGCAGATGCTTGACATAAGCCTGTTATATAAAGTGTCGTGCTTTATGGGGGATGAAATGTGCTGTCCACACAGCCAAAGAGGTGACACCAAACCAACAGAGAAATCAAACTGAGGCAGACAAAAGAGAAAGAAATAAAGGTAAGGTAAACAAACTCACCATCTTTGTAAGAGTAGACAGCGGGGGGAGGAAGAGTTAGTGAGACAAAAAAGGGGGGAAAGAGAGAGAGAGAGTTGTGGGCAAACTGAAGGGCAGAGTTAGCATTAGTGGCAGGGTTACTGTTAGTCAGCACAGTTAGCAGGGGTTAGCGACAGTTAGCAATTGGCAGCGGAGTTAGCTTCCATTACAGCATTAGTGTCTCCTCATGACAAAGCTTTAACAGTCCCTCAGTAATGCATTTCATAAACACACTCCCTAACAACCACTCCTGTCCCACATAAACACAGACAAACAGTCAGAGAGAGGAGCATACTGCTAAAAGGGAGTGAAGGCAGATAGCAACTGGGACAGATTATAGCAAAACAGGGAAGCCAGCACAGTAGAAGTGTAATAAAACACTGAGTTAAGTTACAGCAGCACACAACAGAAAACAGAGAACAAAACATTGCAGATCAGGGACAGGCCAGAAATGTGCATATTGTGATAGCAAATTAGATATTACATTGGGATTAGACAGACAAAGATTAGAAAACAGAGGCCATAACACAGAGATACGACAGACATACATGGGTAGATTGTGATGGGAAATCATCGAGTATAAAGGGGAACGGACATACAAGCAGAAGTCTGAGGCCAGCTGAAGAACTACATTCAGTAACACAGAGGCGCATGTGCCGCCATACTGCAACGGGTGCACCCCCTTGGCTTGCATGACCTCTTCCCATTACCAGCCCCGGCAGATGGACTCCCCTGGGGGCCGTGGTTCTCCATGAGGTTTCTTCCTAGAATAACAAGGAGTTTTCCTCACTGATATCTGAGGTTTCTCCCTAGAATTTACACAAATCAAACAAACAGGGAGTTTTTCCTTACCCCTGTTGCTCCCTGGGGACACTAACAACCCGACTGCTCCTCAATGAACTTTTCTTGTTCTAGCGGCTCTAGCACCTCTTGTTCTAGCGACTCTAGCGCCTCTGCGTGACCTGTGTTCACGCAAGAGCCCACATCAAAGGGGCATTGCGTCGTTATGACATTGCATTATTACGCCACGCAAGAGCCCGCATAAACGGGGCATTGCGTCATTGCATAATTATATCATTGCGTTATTGTGTTCGTCCTCTCCAGTGCCACTGGACTGCAAGAAATGTTGTCTTGTGTTGTTCCTGCATCTTATATGAATTGTGCTATACAAGTAAAGATTATTATTATTATTATTATTATTATTATTATTATTATTATTATTATTATTATTATAGCGAATATTATGCTAGCATCACACCTGAGAGAATGGAACACTCCTGATTAGCTGAGCCAGGCTGGGTCAGCTACCCAGCAGGGTCGCACATGGGCTCAGTCAGGTATGCAGAATCAGAGAGGATGGAACAGCACATGCAGAGACTAGGTCAGAGACTAGTCAGAGACTAGGCTGTGCTTAGAAGAGTGCTTAGAAGAGAATAGAAGAGTGTTCACGCCTATTAACCTTATAGCCTGATTACCATCCATCCCATGTAAGTTGCTTTTGACGAAAACATTTGAAAAAAGAGTAATTGTAAATGAACTAAACAACTGTCTTAATTAGTAATTTTGTGTCAAATTACCACCCAGAAATCCAAATTAGTAACTGATTGTAGATTCAAACGTTTTTTAGTAAGTCTAAATAAGTAATTGTAAGTCTAAATGAGGGGGAATGGTGGTTGGGGAAGTGGTGGTGGGGGCAAAACAACACACAAGAGATGTCATGGCTCTGAACCTTTAGATTTACAATTGATCATTTGGACTTACAACTTTACATTGCACTTAGCTGACGTTCTTATCCAGAGCGACTTACAGATATTTACTGGGTTTCAGTTACAGTCCCTGGAGCAGTCCCTACTCATTTTACTTACAACTACTAATTTAGAGTTACAATTACTTATTTAGACTAAAAACCATTTGGATCTATAATCAGTTACTGATTTGGATGCTTTCATCAAAAGTGACTTACATATAATGGATAGTAATAATGGTAATCAGACTATAAGGTTAATAGGTGTGAACATTCTTCTATCCTAATCCGTTGGACCAGATGACACACAGATCAGATCAAGAGCACCATGAGTGTGAAAGTGATAATCAGGGGTGTGGTGGAGGGTACCCTAGGAAAAGTGCTATTTTATGAACAAAACAGCATCTAGTCGCCATTTTATAATCATTATGGACAAACATAATTTACCCAGCTTTGTTAGCACTGTGCATAATATTTACCCACGCCCTCTAATTCACCCCTACATCACTGGTGCTGACAATGTTCAGGGTGTTGAAGGATTTTTTAAAGACTTTTTAAAAACACCCTCTGACATGCCTCATCTAAATGGGTATTTACACCTGCCTTGTGTAGTTCCTACTCAAGTTCATTTCCTTCCTTGGTGTAGAGCTTTTGGGCAGGTCTGAATACAAGCAATCAAAACTCAGGTGTGGACCACCCAAGCATACCGAGACCCATCTGTAGAGGTGATCTCGGTTTGGTGCCAAACGAATCCAGGTATGGTTTTACTTGTTTGAGGTGTGAAAGCAGCCTAACTAAAGCAGACAGAATCTTTTGGGGTTGGTCTAGCCACATGCCTCGATCTGATTGGAGAGACTCTTTCAGGGTTTCAGGGTTGCTACAGCAACTTGCCCAAACGTGACTGGAGAGAATCTTTTGGGGTTGCTACAACAACATGCTTAATAGATGTGATTGGACAGAGAGGTGTATGGAAAGATTAGGGGGGCAGGGTGGGGACAGGGCTGACCTTTGAGGGCGATGACCTTGCTGGCGGGGTTCATGATGGCGCTGTCGGCCGTGATTGGTCGGCGGATGGGGTTGGTGGGGTCGGCCAAGTCGATGATGACCACTTGGTTCTGCTCGCCCACCTTCTCCCTCACGCAGATGAACTTGTCCGACTCCATGGTCAGGTAGCTGAAGCCAATGTGGGCCGCGCTCACGCCCAGGGCCTGCAGCTGGAGGGAGAGGGGTGGGGGGACGGAGGGGAAACATCATGGAAAATTAGTAGGGTTGGAAATTACAGTTTTTCTCAATTGGTTTGGTACATTTCTCACATCAGAATTGAAATTCTCAAAAGTTCTTGTTCAATTGTCACATCATCATGCCATTTGTGCAGATGAAAAAGGCAATTTCTCATTGCATTAAACAAATTGCAAATGCATTTGTCCATCCATGCGAATGATTGTGTACAGTTCTCAGTTTTTTCTTACATTATCAATTGCTTTTGTCATGCCAATCAAAATGCTTTGTTATGGGAATCTATCAAATAGTCTCACTCCCCAAAACATTTAGGCTATAGTTCATCATATAAGTAATAATAATAATAATAATAATACATTTTATTTGTTACACGGCGCCTTTCAAAGCACTCAAGGTCACCTTAAGAAAAAAAAAAAAAAAAAAAAAAAAAAAAAAAAAAAAACATAAAGGAATCAACATTAAAAAAAAACAATATCAGGAGCATAAAAACAGCTCCTATGGCTTAGAGCTCATATGCTAATTTAAAAAGGTGCGTTTTCAGTGCACTTTTAAATTGTGATACAGAGTCCTGTGTGCGGATGAATGAGGGGAGTGAGTTCCATAATTTCGGAGCAGCATAAGAGAAGGCCCTTGCACCCATTGTGTTGAGTAGGATGTCTGGTTGGACCAGTAATCCTGCATTAGATGACCGCAGTGAACGTGAGGGTGAATAGATCTGCAACAGGTCCTTAATATATGATGGGGCAAGATTATGGATGGCTTTAAATGTAATTAATAGGATTTTAAAGGTAATCCGCTGGGGTATCGGAAGCCAATGTAGCTGGAGCAGCAGGGGTGTAACATGGTCAGATGACTTTGAGCAGGTTATAATGCGTGCCGCGGAGTTCTGGACAAGTTGAAGACGGTGAGAAAGTTTCTTGGGGATGCCTGACAGAATTGCATTGCAGTAGTCAATCCGAGATGTTACCAAGCTGTTGACAAGCACTTCAGCAGAGTGCTGGGTAAGTGCAGGGCGCAGTCTAGAGATGTTCCTTAGATGGAAAAATGCAGTCCTCACATGCAAAATGATTTACCAAGCTGTCATAACATGTCAAGCACATTTCTATACATTTCCATAAGACAGTTGTAAATATGATCTAAATTGGTAAATTGCTTGAATCTAGACTTTCTGTAATGAAGAGAGTTGATCAACCAACGATCAACAGTTTTCTGAATGAGCTCAAGGGAGCATCTCATGAACAATCTACTGGAAATTGTATAACCAGAGCACAATACAAAGTTACAATGTCTGACAATGGAAGGACAAGAAATTGGACAACAGTGTTTTGTGGATGAAAATTTGTGGCCTGACAGACAGGAACGTGAAGAAGCTGAAGATCAGGATTAGGATTTAGAATTTGGGGAGATGTTCATATTTTATACTTACTGTATGACTTATGTTTATGTTTTTTTGACCTATGTTTACTTACTGTATTTTACCTTTGCTCTGTGCAGTGCTGTCTTTTTTTTCCTTTACACACTGCAATGTCAATGTCTGCCATCATTCTGTAAATGTGAATCTTGTCTTTTGCAATCAATCTCATACATATACATCATATGAGGTCAAATGTGTAACACTTGTTATCACACCTAAACCACATTTTACATCAAAATGTCCCTTCGAAGTGCACTATTCAATTGCCAACATGACTAATGAATTTGACTGTCTTATCCGTACACACTGACACAATGACTAAACATTCTGATGGCACTGACACGTATATTGACACAAAAACTTGCTTTTGAGGGATGAACTAAGGATTTTGAGCAAGAGACGGGCTTTTGCAGGTGATCCACGGTGTTTTGCTATTTGTCCAAACTGTTTTGAGAAATGCACTTGATCTTATGCAAATTGCAAGAAAGATTCGAAAAATGTACCAAAGCGATAGAGAAAAACTGTAATCAAAAAATAATTTAAATGCACGTTTGCAACAGTTAAACTGGCATTAACTTGCCCACGTCAATTAGTCTTTGCAGTTTTTTTTTCTCTTTCTTTAGCCTCTGTATATCTCAACATGTATGCTCCCATACTGTAGTTTCCCTTGAATTGGACAAAGATCCCATGGCTTGAATAGTTGAGCAAACTATGAGAATGATACATATATACATTATAAATGAACAAACCAACAACAAATAAAACTGAAATAACCATTTAATAATCCACATTGAGGTTAAAGATTCAAGTAATCATGTTTTCAGTTTTATTTGAGGTCATATTCACCCAGCCCTAAGAACTAGATATGACAGTTTCATGACAGTTTCAACTGCAATAGGAATTGGAACTCAATTAGTTCATAACCAGCTAAAACCAGCTCAACACCAGACATAGCACTCATCAACAACACAGGCTTAATATAACCCTGATTCAACAATTCACACTCACTCCAAGGTGTTGTGGCTCTGTTGCTAAGAGCTGGTTGTCTCACATGCTGCTTCAATCTTCCCCGGTAAAGCTTGTTGACAATATTGCTAAAATTATAGACAATGCACTGACCACAATGAGACATCTCAGGAATCTTCTCACAGTCCACATGGATAAAGGTTCTGAAATGTCTGTGTTTCGAAGGTAGTTACATTCAAGTGATGCAAGTGGTTCTACAATTACTGTGTTGTCCATTGATGCACTGTGATTTCTTAAAAGTACAGTCTCTGATTCTGGTGAAAGGCTGCTCAAAAATGACGTTTCAGCTGAACAACCAATCAAATTACATGACTTCCTTCTTTGGTTCAACTTCCTTCTGTGAGACAGCACTTTGACTGGTTAGATTTGGGTCAGAGGCTCTCTGTTTACTTTCCACTGGCCTGGCCAGGACTGTGTGAGAACCTCAAGCATTAGACTTTTTCAACACTACTCAAAAGACATCTGATGCAAGGTGGTTGTGTGTGTGTGTGCTGTGTGTGTGTGTGTGTTTACTAGAGCGTGAGGGGTTATAGAACCCAGAGGTTCCCATGAGATACAGGACTGTAGCTTTCTCTAACACATACAGCATACAGCAATCTCATTCAGACTATTCAGACTCTTACCATGCACTTTCCATGTCTTTTCCCTGACTCTCTTTCTGTGACCCAGACAGAAACACATGCTTACACACACACACACACACACACACACAAATATGCTTTAGACCTCTTCTATATAGAGCAGTGGACCAGATCATGCCAGTGCTGTGTTTGTCCTTGTGGTTGTGGTTGTGAGGTGCACCACTACGGTGCATATCTCACCCAACACCAACCCCACACAAACAAACAAAAACAAACACACACACATACACTTGTGTGCGTGTGTGTGTGTGTGTGTGTGCGTGTGTGTGTTTGGGGGTGGGAATGGGGGTGTGTGGAGGGTCCTGGAATGTCCTGGCTGGACTAATGATTGATGGATGAGGATGGGCTGTAGGCCAATCAGGAGCTGTGAATTTGTATTAGGAGCCAGTGATTGAGCAAGGGGGAGGGGGCAATGGCAGAAGCTTTTAGTACCTGCAGATGCTCTCTCATCTGATTCCGCTGAACTCTGGCCCTCACTGGACCCTGGCTTGGCTACCCTTAGCCTTCTCCAAACACCTGCCATTTTTTCCCCTAAACTGTTGTTCTATTTAAAAATGTATTGTATATAACCTGGTGTTTTTTCAGGATTCTTTGTCACTTTGACAAAAAAGTGTCGGCTACATAGCAGGGACACAAAGACTAGGGATGCACCAATTGAGAATTTTTGGGCCGATACCAATACCGATAACGATATGTCAATATCAAATATGGCTGATACCGATATTTTTGTCAACTTTGTTTTTATTGTCAATAATGCTTTTGCTGGAAAAAAATTTATTATTTATACAAAATAACTAATTCATTTTTAAATAATTTTCAAGTGGTTTTGCATGCTTTCTAGACACCCTATGGTAACATAGGCCTACTGACAGTCAGTGCAAATAAGTAATTGTGAGTAATAAATCTGACGTCACCTCACCTTTGCATTTAACCCATCACACAGGTGAGCAGGGGGCAGCCATGACAACGGCGCCCGGGGAGCAGTGCATGGGGACAGTACCACATGCAGGGTACCTCAGTGGCACGACTGGCAACCTGGTATTCGAACCTGCAATTCTGCAGTCACAGGGCCGATACCTTAACAGCTAGGCCACAACTGACCCGGCCACTATGGTCAACAAATGTCACCGATGGCCAACAACTGTCAAAAAGGCAAATATCCGCCGAGACCAATATTCAACTAATATATCGGTGCACCCCTACTAAACACTGTCTGTGACCATCTGTCTATCTGTGATCTGTCTATCTGTGATCTGCCTGTCTATGACCCTATCTGCCTGCATGTCTGTCTGTCACTTCATGACTGCCATTCCACCCTGTCTATCTGCTTCTGTACTAACTTGCTTCCTGTCCTATTTGTGGCTTAATCTAATCTCTAATAACCCACTTATTATTCACCGCCTAATTGTCTGTCTTTCTGCCATGCTTCTGCAATACGTCTGTTTACTACGTAATACCTCCACCTACCACCCTGTGTATCTTCCTGCCTGTCTCCGTCTTTCTCCTCTGATACATTGGCAACTGGCTCACTGTTTTGTCACACTTCATTGTCTTCTCTATCTTAAAGTTTTTCTTCGTTAGATCTAGCTGTCTGTGTGTCTATTTATGTGGTTACTTGTCGACCATGACTATCTATCTCTGTATGTTTATAGGCTTAAGCTGTATGTCTTACTGTAACTTTCTAAGTCTGTATGTTTGTTAACTTAAGATGCCTGTCTGTCTTACTGCCTAACTGCATCATTGTGTCATTACATCATTACGTTATTGTGTCATTACGTCATTGCGTTATTGTGTTCTTCCGCTCCAGCACCACTGGACTGCAAGAATTGTTGTCTTGTGTTTTTCCTTCCAAAATGTGAAGCACTTCAAGCTGCATCTTGTATGAATTGTGCTATACAAGTAAAGAGTATTATTATTATTATTATTATTATTATTATTGTTGTTGTTGTTATTATTAACTGCTATCATGACTGCCAAACATGTTTTAAGCCGTGTCTTCTCATGGTTCTGAGCGTGCTTTTGGTTTTAGTGTTTTATTTGTCTGCTCCTGATCTCATCTGAGAGGAAAGCACATCAGTCTTGCATTTCTCACAATCAGTTAAGTTTATTGACAGCTGTTTGAGGTGTGTGTATATTTCTTGAATTTCCAGGTTTCTCCACCTATTTTGATTTTTTTTGGTGTTTGTGTGCTCCTGTTTTTTATTTATTAACGTCTGCCTTTTTCTTTTCAAACGTACATATACCTTGTGTATCCAGGTTGCATTTGGCTTCATTGCTTTGTTTTTTTTTTTTTTGTGCACACCTACTTTACCCATGACCTAATGAAGAGATCACACATACTGACACAACTTACATTCAGATGCGCAAGAAATTATCATAAGTTATGCAAGCCAGGAGTTCCTACTACTCTACCATGCTGTGTTCATTGTAACAATCATGATGATAAATATGATTTGAAAAAAGAAAGCAAGTTTCAGGCACTCACATATATAGCCTAAATCAGGAGAAGAATTAAGTTACAAAGCCTTTATTAGGTATGGCTTATCATTCACAAACAAATGCCAACAAGTTTCGACCCACAAGTGGTCTTCTTCAGGGCAAAGTAACACACAATGAACGAGAATGTCACTTATGTGGGTTAAACCACACCCATAATCCAGGTGCATTCAGTTAACTTATTACCGCATTACTCCTTCAATTAAATATGAATATGATTTGTCTCTCTTGCTCTAGTTGTCTCTCTCTCTCTCTCCCTCTCTCTCTCTCTATCTCTCTCTCTGTATATATATATATATATATATATATATATATATATATATATATATATATATATATATATATCATACTGTGCGTGTGTGTGACTGAGAAAGGGTGCGCATAGATGTGATGACCCTAAACTTTCACTCTTAATTTATGCAATGGTGGTTTTACATCTTCACTAGAGGAACAAAAGACAAGAAGAAGAAGAAAGAAAAACAGTGGGAAGGCAAAGAGCAAAGGCAAAGAGAGCGAGACAGAATGAGAGAGAGAGCCATGGAGAGAAAATGAGAGAATAAATGGTGTGTAAGAAAACAGAATACAGGAGCAGTTTAGTGAATATTTCAACAGTGCATTTTCTGAGCTGTCTTTTCCTCCCCTGTTGAGGTTAAAAACAGCATCTCTCCATCCATAGGCAAGTGAGCATCTCTCCATCCTTAGGCAAGTGAACAGCTCACACAAAGACACGAATATGTGTAGGGATTGATACACTCAGATTTGGGGTATATGACTGGTTGACCTGACTGGTTTTTGTAATTTCCCCAATATCCCTGTACACATTCTACATCGTTTGATTCTGGTATGTATGAGAATATGAATGAAAAGACAGCCCTAGAAACAAGAATATGCAAAGGATATAGATTTGTGTAATGACTTAAAGGTTATTCATAAATGTCATTAACATATCAGTCATTAATCGCCTCTGTGTAGCTGCAAACAGATCTCCTACCATCCTAACATATTTGATAGTGTCCATAAGAGCCACTAATGCAGTGGTAATGAAAAATGTGAGTGAACGTTATGCACAGCTGTAGGAAGGGTGAGTAAACTACTGTATGTTAGCAATCATAGACTTTAAAACGTTTGCACACTTCTTTAGAAAAAGGCACACTGGGGGTGTCCGGATGTACTATAGCTTGAACTGTACTATAAACTTCAGCATACTATCCATTCTGCAAGCAAATTGTTTAATTAACACACACTATTAGCAATCATAAAAACCTACATAAACACTGTACTTGTT
>CM050217.1:25490000-25492500 GCA_027475355.1 Coilia nasus
GCATCAAGTGCACGGACACACACACACACACACACACACACACACGGTGGGCCCTTTCCAGGGCTTACTCCTCTGACGTGGGCAACAAGCCTCACGGGACACATCCCCCCGATCACCTAAGACCGCCTGCACACACACACACACACACACACACACACACACTGCACTGGGATCACACATACCACACACTCCCGCTAACACCCTTAGATAGACCCCAAGATAGGCAACAATAAATTGAATTGGCAACTGTAACCCAACTCACACAAAAACCTACAGCTCAACTATTGCTGACTCTGAACACACAAACACACACATACACACACACACACACACATTTTCATTCTTTTAAAACCCCAACCCTTCGAAAGCAAACACATTAAGCCTCCAACTCAAACACACCTTTACCCACATACCCTTCTAATCACTGTACATTCTGTACATACAACCCTATTACAATCCCAAATATACCCAACTATCCTAACACAAACACACACACATACACAAACAGGCACACACATTATTCCCATCCTACACCTGCTACATACACAAACACACTAGTCAAACCACATCATGTCCTATACTGCATCCTAAAGGTTTATGCATACATCCTCTGTCAACACAAAATTACACTCACATACTTATACAGAAAGCCACACACTCACACACACACCCACACACGTACGCACACACATACACACACCGCACACCTCATCCAACTAAATGATCTATATTACCTCCACCAAGGAGGCTGTGTTTTTTGCTGGCATTGGTTTTTGTTTTTTAGTTGGTAACTTTATGGAAAGAGTTATTAACATATGTTTAGAGGATTTTTTTATTATTGGGAGATCGTGCATGCCTTGGTCTGCACTCTCAAATGCTTTCCAGTTCTCCCTCTGCCTGTAAACTGCAACAACATAACTATCCCACATTGTTAACAAATAATTAGACTTCAAGTGTGTCATTTTTTTAGAAATGACTTCTAAGAGCATGCTGTATAGCGTAGTTGTCTTCATGAGGGCATGCTGAACCCTCAGTCTACTGTATCTTTACTGCAGGGACTAGACCAGTTTAAGTCTCTTACTATTAAAAGAGTGTTTCATATGTGACACACACACAGGCACACCACAACCACCCCCACACTCAAGGCAGTGCAGGTAAACATTTTGGTATGTTTAAAATTTCCCCCTAACCCAAACTAATAATAATGCTCGTCATTGTGTACTATGAGAAGCCCCTGTCAGTGCAGGACTATTAAAATCATCCTAGCCTGGCATTCTACAGTAATATTGCTTACAGTGCCGCTGCATACACATACACACACACATAAACTGACACATTACTGTTTGCCAGACTGTTGATCTGGCACAGAGACTAAACATCTCTGCTTCACTCACTCTGTACATAAAAACAAACACATCAGCAGAAAGAAACTGGTACACGACAGACACGACAGGCTGATGGTCGACAGGAGCAGTGTGTCACGGTCAGACAGATCCTGCCGACGCTCACGAGAAAGCAGAGCTGATGTGTAGTGCGCTGACTCAGAGTTCCAAATACCGAACTCGGCTTTTTCCGAACCATCACACAGCCGCTTCTGCCAGGGCGCCCGTCACAAACAGGACTTCACAGAGACGCTTGGCTCTTTGACTTATGTACGCTCTTTATCAGCGACTTTTACAGGCTAAACTCAAAGCGCGTGAAATCTCCATCCCATCCCCACCGCGTTGCCATAGCAACGAGCCACCTGGAATTGGGGAAGCCCTAGCCGGACGTGTTTCATCCTGCGCACTTGACGGCCAACATACTCCAAGCTGCAGGCCCTGTCCAAACACAATTAAGAGCGTGTGTTATAAACTCTGCAGTGTCTCGAAGGTTTGTTGGAACATAAATAGAGACTATTACTGGCATGAAATTGTAAAAGCTGTTCATAATTTGGCTGTTCCAAACCTACGCAGCAAAATATCTTCTTGACGAGTAAAAGATCTCTGAGTTCAATTCAGTAGCCTGTGACGACAGGATAATTTGATGCGACATAAATTATAAGGACAACTTGTTTACATGCGCACGTGTGGGTATCAATCTCTTGGGCAAACAGTTCTCTGGCGATGTCAGGAATGTTGTATTTTTGTTGGCAGGAGGGTCTGCCAGGTCCGTCTTGTCTGTTTTCCCTATTTGACGTAGCTAGTTAGCTCTGGAAAGTCTCACGCCCATACCAATGCCTAACCACTTTCGAAACACGTTGTAATATCTTTCATCATAGGCCTACAATCTGAAACATGAAAGTCGCAGTTTACTGGTTTAAAATCAGCTTCGGTTGTGTGGGAGTGTAGTCCTGGCTTCGCTGTCGCAATGTTATGTAGCCTACCATGCAAGAACTGCTCCAATTTTACAAGTCATTCCACAACCGGGCAGTGGCTAGGCCCGTGGCTATAAACAGCCCACTACGTATTGCGTTCTGACAGCACCACCAGAATGACGCAGGGAGACTGAATGCAGGCAT
>CM050217.1:25497500-25522500 GCA_027475355.1 Coilia nasus
CTGCTCTTATATCCATGGAGGGAAGTGTACTCTATAGAAGACAAAAGAGCAGTCATGATGAAGAAAAGGCAGACTGCACATACACACACACACACACACACTACAAACTCACACAAGTACACATATACTGTTTCTCCAATCTACCCACACACACACTCACACAGATACACATACATATACAGTTTCTCCAATCTCTGCACCCCCCCCCCCCCCCCAGGGCCGGTTCTAGTCAGTTTGGTGCCCTAGGCAAACACCACCATTGACGTTAGACGTTAGCTTTTCCTTACCCTATTATCTTATTTCATGATACACAACCTACAAGCTGTCATGCAATGATACTGCCTACCCTTATCTTGCACTCATTTTTCCACCTCCTGTTCTTTTTCATAAACTGCGCATCTGATGGCTTGTTTTCCCTTTTCTATATTCATGCTTTCATGCCCACGTTTTACCGCTGTCAATTTGGGAGTATCAAAACACTTCCCTTCACACAGTGCTTCTCAAATAGTGGGGCGGGCCCCCCTGGGGGGGCGCAGTGCCATGCCAGGGGGGGCGCGTGTGACCCTGGGGAACATTTTTTGCCATACTAGAATAAAGTGTAATTGCAACATCGACCACAGTACAGACTAAAAAACAATGTTAATAAAGTTATTCTTTGTTATAAGGTGATCTATATTTCTTTATATTTTGTTTTCTTTATTGTTAATAAGGATAAAATGTTATGCAGGGGTGTAGTTATAACAACTTTTTAGACAAATTATACTATTATCTAGTTGTGTCAGAGAGTGGGGGGGCGGGGAAATGTTTTATTCCTCCTAGGGGGGGCGTAACAGAAAATAATTGAGAAACACTGCCTTAACATAAGAGTTACGACAGCGTAGAGTTACGACAACGTAGACAGATTTGCTTAGGGAAAATATAACGTGACATATAGTCTTGAATTCACAATATTATAAATGAAGCCTATTTTATTTCTAAGAAAATAATAGTGTGATTTACTACTAACTTCAGTTGCGGAGAAGGCCTAAATCCCCCCGTGCGCCCCTCCTCCTTGCCCTTCTGCCACAAGACGCTCGAGTGACAGCGCAGCGCACTTGAAGGCTGCCCTGTACGCCCGTGGCTAAAACCTCTCGTGGGCACCCAAGAGTACTCATGCTTAATGTTTTTATGTTTTCTTTCCCTTGATGTTCTAATTCTGCTATGAGTGGAAATTACAGGCGTTGCTAGATGGCACCCACACCACATTTGGCACCCTAGGCGACCCACCTAGTCTGCCTATGCCTAGCGCCGGCCCTGCCCCCCACCCACATACACACAGATGATACTTACAGATCTTGGAACAGGAGGCTTCATTCTACATACACAGAAAGAGATGAACAGAGACTTTATGAGTTAGTGAATGAATGAATGAATGAATGAATGAATGAATGAATGAATGAATGAATGAATGAATGAATGAATGAATGAATGAATGAATAAATGAATAGAATGAATTTATGATTATTTAAATTCGAAGGACACACACACACACACACATTCTTACAGGGTGGGCGGTGGTTCTCGTCTACTGGGTGGGGGAACAGCTGTTTTGGGTGGAGGAGGTTTCCATGGTAGTTCTCGTGGGGGTGGGGTCGATGCTGAAATACAGAAAAACACTTTATATTATATATTGTGTGTGTGAGTGTGTGTGTATATGTGTGTGTGTTTGTGGGGTGGATTGGTGCTATTGTGTGGGTGTCTGTGCGCGCGTGTGTGCATGTGTGTGTGTGTATGTGCATGTGTGTATCCGTCTGTGTGTGTACATGTTGTGAACTCTACCAAGTGTGTATCATAAGGGAACTGCTGGACCTTTTTTTGGAGGAACACTAACAATGCTGCCTACCATCTCCAGATGGATGTAACATACTTATAATTCCATTATGTACAGGAGAGAGATAACGTCCATGCACACTTGTGTGTATACATGTATGTATATACGTGTGTGTGTGTGTGTGTGTGTGTGTGTGTGTGTGTGTGTGTGTGTGTGTGTGTGTGTGTGTGTGTCTGTGTGGGGTGGGTGGATGGGAGAGTGTGGGTGCCTGTGCGTGCGTGTCTGTGCGTGCACATGTGTGTGTGTGTGTGTGTGTGTGTGTGTGTGTGTGTGTGTGTGTTCACTAACCTGCTGCAGGTTCTAGATATAAGTCATCTCCATCACCCTACGGAAAGCACCGATGTAAATACAAACATAAACCACACAAAGCAACTGCAAACTGGAGAACAAATGGCTTCCTCCTAATAATAAATTGTATTCATAAGTGCATTTCCTGATGCACAAGGGCACTGCGCAATAACTGACTGCACTGAAAACACTCACAGTATAAGGTCAGTAGGTCATTTCTAATGTCTCAATGATTATAAAAGTAACAAATTCGGAGCAGCACAGGTGTAAGCATTGTTTAAATTTGAATTACGGTGCACAGCAGGCTAACGTTTCGATGCTTACCAGATCTTCATAGTTATGATTATATTGTATGCAAGACACTCAATAAAAAGGAACTTACCTGGCTCTCATTTGGATCCAAGTACACATCGTCTGAAGGAAAAGTAAAGCAGGCTGTGTTAATATCTAGGAGATATGAGCTGCTAATGTCATATAAAGCTACATAGGAACTCATGATGGAACGCTCTTAACAGGGAAAAAAAGATGAATACTTGGAGGATTGATTATTAGACTAAATGTGGTTGCTAACAAATACTCCAAGAATAAAAACAGGAAGTATTATAGTGATTATTATTGTTGTGTGTGTGTGTGTGTGTGTGTGTGTGTGTGTGTGTGTGTGTGTGTGTGTGTGTGTGTGTGTGTGTGTGTGTTCTATGTACCTTCTTCGGACGGACTGGCTATGGGAGGTGGTCTTGCTGGTCTGGGCATGACTGATTTTTTTCCAGGCTTCTCTTTCCGGTCGATCTCAGGAGCTGGCACACACACACACACACACACACAAACACACACACACATACACACAGAAGAGAGACAGAGGTTAAGGTGAAGTCTGCAGGTAAGTCAAACACATATACATCATATATACAACATATAGTGTAATTGACCAAACTCTAGCTATAGCTCAGAAGGACTTATGTCTCCCTCTTGTGGTAGCATGCTGGTAGTGTGTTCAGTTTGAATGGTATTGAGAACCACCTTAAAAAGACAGTTTTTCCATCTGACACATAACATATAACGATTTAATTCCTAAAACACCATACACACCCATTGTCCTATACCAAGTACACACGTGTCTCTCTCTCCAACACCCTCCCACCCCTCTGTGTGTGTGCGTGTGTGTGTGTGTGTGTGTGTGTGTGTGTGTGTGTATGTGAGTAATAGAGAGAGCGAGAGAGAGAGAGCGAGAGAGAGAGAGAAGGGGAATATTCCTCACGTTTGATATTGGGGTCGATGTAAAAATCTTCAGGGTCTGCAGGAGGTGACAGTGGTTTCTATGATAGGTAGACAAAATAAGAATGAAGTTGAGATAGATAGCCGTATTCACACTGTAACAGTGCTTCGTGTCTGTAATGCAGACTAAGGGAGTCACACTCACTGCACTTCTACTCTTAGTGGGGCGAGGGGGTGGAGCGGCCTGTCTCATAGGAACCACAGGGTTGGACGCTCTGCCTGTGAAGCCTCCATCTACAAGTAAACACACAACCACACACACACATGCGCATACATGCACACACACACACACACACACATGCGCATACATGCACACAACCACACACACACATGCGCATACATGCACACACACACACACAAACAACAAAGACACATGGGCAGAAACATCCACACAGCCATACACACACAGACACACTCACAAAACACAGAAACCCACACACACATAAAAGAAAATGAGGGCTAATTATGGACCATCCAGGCTTGAAGTTCAAAGCCCAGTACTGAGACAGTAGAGGTCACACGTGGGTGTTGTCGTGGTTACCCAGGTAAACATTCTCCTCTGGGGCTCGAGTGGGCATCTTCACCGCCGGACGCTCACACGGAGGAGCCTCGTATGTGTCCCCATCCTCATCCTGAGCGCAACACACACACACACACACACACTCACACACAAACATACACACAAAGCCCCCCCCCCCACACACACACACACACGCACAGATGCAAACACACATGATCATTGGTGTGAGTGTGTGTGTGTGTGAAATTGTTTTCAAAGAAAGACTCTAACAGTCATCCCCACACCAAGTCCACTTTAAAAAAAAAAAGACCACAGTGCAAACACACCCTAACACATTAGATAGCAGGTGCTCTCTCTATAAGCAAAACTACTTTCTTATATGTTTAATGAACTAACAAACACTGACAACTAACGATAAACTTGTGTTGCCATGTACGTTACATTTCGCGAATAAAGACAAATAACCTTCTCTATATATTTTGTCTCTTATATATTTAATGTCAAACAAATACAGCACATATTAAATTATGCTCAATGCTATATAAAAATCTGTGAATGAAACAATAACACATGGCACTACATGGCAGTCTACTGCAACCACAAAGCTCCTACGTTGTGTCCTTTAACATTTTCACATCAGTAGTTCCCATTTACACCGTAGGAGACGCAACATTCTCCACTGCCTGAAACTGTTAGAAAAAAACAACAACAAAGTGCCTCCCTAGCCCACAAACATTTCAAGACAAGCTGCTATTATGGCGCCAAGAACCAACATTTTTTTAACTGTTGCAATCCTGTCCAAGACACCAATTCTACTAATGGCTTGGTTGCTGTTGAGTCAATGTCAGTGTTGTTAGCCTGCAAAGCAGCTGCCCTGAGTTAAACTCAAGATTGCTGACATAGGATGACTGACAATAAACGTTACCCTGGAGGAAAGCATTCACTGAATGTCCCAGCTTACAGTAGTAATAATGGACTATCCTTGCAGTGACAATTACATCAATATTTTGCCAAAAGACATGTAAATTTAAATTCAAACATGATGAGTTTGTTTTGCTGCAGACCAACAATGATACTTCCAATACTCAACATTGGAGTGCTTTTTTTTTAACTGAGTTACTAATCTGGTATCTGGTACAAGTCCATATATGTGTATGATAGATCTCAGTGTAATTGCTTTTTAAAAAAAAATGTATTTTGTATTTTCTGCAGATGTTTTTAAGTTTTACATGAACACTTCTGACAAAGAAGGCACTCATTTCTGAAACTGTCTTCACAAATACAAAAAAGTAGTCATGGTACTGGCACAACTGTTAAGTTTGCGTATGTTTGTTATGTTATGTTGTCATGTCATGTCATGCTATGTCATGCTAGGTCATGCTACATCATGCTATGTCATGCTAGGTCATGTCATGTCATGCGATGTAATGCTATGTTATGTCATGCTATATCATGCTAAGTCATGTCATGCTATGTCATGCTAGGTCATGTCATGATACATCATGTCATGTCATGCTTTGTCATGTAATGTCATGCGATGTAATGCTATGTCATATCATGCTATGTCATGCTAGGTCATGTCATGATACATCATGCTATGTCAAGCTATGTCATGTCATGTCATGCTAGGTCATGTCATGCTAGGTCATGTCATGATACATCATGCTATGTCATGTCATGTCATGCTAGGTCATGTCATGCTAGGTCATGTAATGTTTTGTCATGTTATGCTATATTACTCACAAATTCATCATCTGGCCAACCATAGGAAGCATTATTTTCTAAAGGGCAAACCATGAGATTGGGTTACACAACACACAAGCAAAACATGACACAATAGAAATGCAATACAAAAGACGTTCAGTATATGCAACCACATAAACTGGATAAAACATGGCAGGATCTATTTGCCCAGAAACAGCAGGGTGTTTTTTGACTGCCAAATGGGCTGGGCTATGTCTGGCACATGGCGTTAACTCATCAGATAAGGCGGAAGGATAGGATCGATGGCCGTGCCCCCTCAGACCACAATGCTGCCTCATTTTCATGAACGTGCTGACCTACCGATTCGCTTGGGGGGAGCAGGTGGAGCACTGTGCCTGCGGACAGAGAGAGAGAATTCCCTTTTTTTATTTAGATTTAAGAATATATGTTTAAGGAATGTATAATTATTATTATACAGTATTGGTTATTATTGCAATTTACTAAATATATGTTTTCTTTCTTTCAGCTAACTAGCTAGCTTAGCATCAGTTATGATTGTTTTGCCATGTGTTAGCTTCTGCAACACTACTTTTCTGAGTCATGCCAGTAAAGTGCCTCTGAATTTGAATTTGGGAGAGAGAGAGAGAGGGAGAAATAGAGAGAGAGAGAGAGAGAGAGACAGAGAGAGAGAGATTTGACAATGGTGAGGCAGAGATGGGGGCAGATGAATGAATGGAAAAGGGAAGGAGAGAAAGATGGGAGGAGTAAGAAGAAGAGAAGAGAGTGGACAAACCAGTGAAAAAATGAAGTCAGAGACATCAGATAGATAAGAAGAGAAAGATATGGGGAGTGGTGAAAAGACAGCAAAAAAGAAAGAAATGGAGATCACAAAGCAAGAAAGTATATAAAAGTGAAAAACAGAAGCGATTGTGAGGGAGATAGAGAGCAGACAGAGGAAAGAGTGACAAACATGACAGTGAAAAGAGAGAGAGAAGAGAAAGATAAGTCAGACAGGGGAAAAAAGACAGCAAAGAGAGAGGGATAGAGACAAAGACAGAAACAGAGATGGGGTAAAGAGCCACACAAGAAAGAAATGAATAAAGACACAAGACTGGGAGAAAGAGACATTTGGGTAAGAGGAGGAAGGAAAGAGAGAGAGGGAGGAGAAAGACAGAGGAACAGAGGCAAGGCAGGACGTGTAAAAAAGGCGAGATGCAGAGAGAATAGGGAGAGAGAAGAAAGAGAGAGAAAGACAGAGAGAGAGCAAGAGAGATAGCAGAGGGGAGCGTGAAGAGGAGGGAGAGATAGGTGAGACAAGAATGCATATGGAAACAAGTCCACCAGAGTTTTTCCAATGTAAACACTGCATGCGTACGTATACAGGTACTACTCGGAAAATTAGAATATCATCTAAAAGTTGTTTTATTCAGGCAATCCAACATAAAAGGGGAAACCAGTACATTTTATAGATTCATTACATGCAAAGTGAGATATCTCAAGCTTTTTGTTGTTGTAATTTTGCTGATTATGATTTACAGCTTATTAAAACCTCAAACCCAAAAACTCAGAAAATGAGAATACTGTGAAAATCTTCAGTATTGTAGGCCCAAAATGTCATACACTAATCAGGTAAGTAATGCAAAACACTTGCAAAACGGTCCTGAGCCTTTAAACATTTCACCTTTAAAGTTGAGTTACAACTGAAATGCATGCACTTTTTCAGGATATTTTCCGAGTAGTACCTGTATGCATGTGCATGTACATGTTCATCCCACCTTATACAGTAAACACAACCATGTCACATGGCATGAACTTAAAGGCTCAACTCCACTACTTACTTTTTAAACTTCTCAAAGAAACTCTGCAGGAAAAAAAAGAATTGGTGAAACTGTTAATCAAGTGTCAAACAAACAAACAAATGAACACACACACGGACACACACACACACACACACACACACACACACACACACACACACACACACACACACACACACACACACACACACACAGATGATCTACATTCTGTCTTTCGCTTACCCGACAGTAGAAGCCAAAGATTAAAAGGCTGATTTGCATGCAAAGCTGTTAACTACAGGCCCTTACTTTCTTCCGCTCTTTCCTGCACAGAGGGGCGGACAGCACACTATTGTGTTGTGACCACGTTGCAACATTACTGTAACTGCAACACAATTGTGCTACTTGTGAAAACCATGCAACAGTATTTTACAGTAAAGCAGAAGTAAGAAGCTTTGGTCTAAAATGCTACCCAGTAACAAAAGCCAGTTGGGGCTCTGACCTAAGGTTGCTAACATGGTAAAGTAACAGAGGTCATTCTCAACAGTCCAGACCGTTGACCTCACAGCAACTCCGGATTCAGAGGGAGGCACCCAAAACCTGGGCTATTAGCTACGTCTGTCACATATTTTCTTGAGGTGTGAGGAGTAGGGGTGGGTACTGGAAAGGACTTTACGATAAGATACATATCACAATACATCTGTCACGATATGATTCTATCACGATACATTGCGACACTGGGTATATTGCAATATATTGCGACATTCTACATAGTTCAGTGAAAATGTAAAAATAGAGCTGAATTATCAGTTGCTATTTACAATCTGGATAGTCTTACTGAATTAAATCAACATAACTCAGTTAAGTTACTGAACTCAACAGAGCTGTAATATAAGTTTTATAAAGTAATTTTTTGAAGTCAGAAATTGATATAGTATGTTGTGAAAATGAGTATCACGATACATTGCAATATCAATCTTTAAGTTGTTATAGTATACAGTGAAAATAAATATCACAATATATTGTGATAATTATATTTTTGCACACCTCTAGTCTAACGCCGAGCTATACTGGCTAGCATCCATTACACTAACGGACAGTATGACGCGGAGCAATTGCTTGAAAGTCGTTTCATCTCCAAGTACAAAGGCACGCCAGAGAGGTGCATGGATTTTACAGAAGAAGCTTGTAGCTTTAGCGTTGATGATGAGGTACAGCACAAAAGAGTGGGACAGCAATATTGTGTGGCATTTCTGTATGCTACATCTTATTGTTGCTCTGATACCAGCCATTAATATGTTTTTTTCAATCAAGTCAATCAAGTCAAATCAAGACTAAAAATATATTCAAACATTATTTTAAAGGACAGTTAAAAACTAAACATTTATTCACATAACTGCTCAATGTTTTCTTGTTCAAAATACAGATTTTTGAGAGATGGTGCGCTCAACTCCAATTGAATGAGTATAAGGACTTTGGGTGCGTGAAAATGGGTTATTCCATTTAGTAGTAAAAACCGCACTCTCGAAATACGATTCTTAAGGTGATAATATAATAAGAAGCATGACAGACAAGACAAACGTTTCGGCCTAAGCCATCTTCAGTGTCTTCTGTCTGTCATGCTTCCCATGAAATCATCACCATAAGAATCATATTTCGATAGTGCGTTTTTTTTACTATTTTTTGTTCAAAATACATCCATCTTTAGAACACAGTCCGAATGAGTTCACATCTCTAAAGTCCCATCTCTGTTTGAGTGTCTCCACAATTCTTCTTCCCTTTATTGTTAACACACACTAATCTGTGAGTGTGTGTAAGTATCAGCACAGCAGTGACAGTCACTGTAGGCTATAGGTGGTGTGTGTGCGTGTGTGTGTGTGTGTGGGTACGTTTGTGTGTTTCCGTGCATTATGTGTGTGGGTTCATGTGTGTGTCTGTGTGTGTGTGAGAGAGAGAGAGAGAGAGAGAGACAGTTTATGTGCGTGCATGTTTGTGTGGGTGCATTTGTGTGTATGTGTGAGGGCATGTGTGTGTGTGTGTGTGTGTGTGTGTGTGTGTGTGTGTATGTATGTGTGTGTGTGTGTGTGTGCACATATTTGTCTATGCGTTCATTAAAAGTGAAAGGCTGCCTGCTGGAGAAAGCAGAAGCTGCCTCATTTTCCCACTAGGCCACTTCCTGGTTCCAAGGTCACAGTATATGTAAACAACCTCTGCGCATTTACCAGAGGGAGTCCAATTCTGGGGTCACCAGGGAGTAGAGGAGCCCTCTCTACTCCACAGTGGCCCTGGTGGGGAGCAGGCCCCTACATTTTCCCAGTTACCCAGAGTCACCCAGAGTCCCACAGAAACAAGGAGTCAAACTGGGGTAAGGTATCTGTGTGTGTGTGTGTGTGCGCGCGCCGTCAAAGGGGCAAAATGACAAAGAGGGTCCGTAATGTGTAAGTGTAAAGTGGTGAAGTGAGGGAGCCGGGACATTGTGTGGCTGTAAATACTGCAGGAAGTGGGTTAGTCAGTTTGTCATGACTGGGGCATGACCATAAGAAACACTAACACAACCCAGGCCTCCAAGCTATTTAACATGTGATTCACTTAGTTAATGTTGTACTGAATATCAATCTTATTCTCACTGACATTGTTCACTTTGCCCCCACCCCCAAATCCTTTGCTCTTCCTCATTCTGTCACATGCAAACCTGTAAATGAGAACATGAGTCTTGCTGGGTTAACCTCCTATAAACCATTTGCCAAGCTTGCACCTATTTAATAGCCATTTACAACGAAACCTGAAGCTCCTGGGACACAAAACGGCTTTGTGCCTTGCTGGCCACAAGAGGAAAAGGAAACATCCGCGTCAACTTTGGTCTTATCAGATATATATACATTTATACCCAGAACTGTTAGTGTAGTCTGTACGTTAAGACTGGTTACATTTAATTGTATGACAAGACATGGCAACTCCTATCTGCTGAACCTGTGAAACCCAAACACTAAATTTGAAAAGAAAAGTAAGAAGTGGAATTTCACTTTCATCAATTTCACTTTCACTGACCATGGATGTATTTTTTCCAGACCTAAATATGACATGTCATTTAGCTCAAATTGGAAGGTATGCTGGGCACCTTTACTGCCTAACCTAAGTTGCGAACTTCCGTGCAAATATCGCGTTTCACTCAGTATGTTCTTTTACGAAGTTATTAAAATCAATATTCCGACGCTAGAAGCTACAGTTCACGTTTAGTGATGCGGGAAAAGCATGACTAAAGATAACGACCAACGACAATTTACGTCCAGAAAGTATCAGAGTTCTCATCGGCCCAGTAAAGCGAAAGCAGAAGGCAAGACAATGTATGTCTACGAATGACCAAACAAAAAATCTAGAGGGAATAAAGCAGCAGTACTTTACCATGGTCAACGGTTCTTCAGTTGTTTCAATGATAGTCATGAGGAAATCCCACATCCGTCGAACTCCAATGCAAATACACCAGGCACACCTGGGCTGCGCGCTCTGAGCGCACACCGAGTTCCGGCGCGCGCTCGTCACACAAGGCAGCAACTTCTATGTGTGTGTGTGTAGTCCTGGCGGAAAAAAGAAGCATAAAGACCGGCGTCAGGGAGAGCAGAACCGCATGCGCTCAGCCATATGAATTTGCATTTGCTTAGCCTACTGTCATAATTTAGTCGCCGCCGCGCTCGCCCGCTACTGGTTAACAGTGGTTTAACCTTCTATTATTGTATCACGTAAACGATGCTTGTCTGCCTCTGGGCAACTGCGGGGAAAAACCTTGCCCCATGAGTCCCTCACGAAACTTCTTTTATCAGCGCTGCACAATGCATCTACTCGGCGGTTGCAAATGTCATCTCATACCAGAACCAACCTGGGAGGTTATCGTTGAGTCCTAGTCACACTTTGTTGTCTTTCACTTAAAAGGAGTACTTTTACCACTGTGTATTACTGAAGGAGCCACCCATCTTCTCAGTCATATGGCTGTTTCCATCTGCCTTCACTTCACTCAGGATGGTGGTTTGTTGTTCTTTTGAGGGATCAGGAAACATAAGGCGTTTTTCGCAGTCCTTAAGGCGTTTTCACTCTCTCTCTATCTGTCTCTTACACGATCTCTTACATTCACCCACATGCACCTACAAACAGCAAGAGATAGAGAGTGGTGTGTGTGTGTGCAAAATATATGAAGAAATCTGTTGCACATAATTTAGACTTGATGGCGGGATTGTCCCAGTTTGTGTGGTCATCAATGACCTTGTACAATACGTAGCAATATTTAATGTTCAGAGACCACATTGCATGATGCTTGGTTTTCTGGGATGCCTGCAAACATGAACATGTTGTTTTTACCACAAGCTAATTTGCATTGGCAAAGTTAGCAGGAGTTCAACACATGTCATTTGCATCAGCTAAAATGATGCTGCTCGTTTGACTGCTGATTAACTGTGGGAAGAGGAAGAGGCCTTGTAAGGTGATATCTTCATATCACAGATGCACACTATATGCTGTTTTTAATCAGAAACTTCTGCTTTTGGTTTTATGTCAAAGACTTTCAACATCAACTTGTGTGTGTGTGTGTGTGTGTGTGTGTGTTTGTCTATAGGTGACCAATGTTGAACTGACTCCCAGAGTTAATTTTAACACATTTGAGGGTTTATGTGGCTCCCCACTTTCCAGAGTTAAAGGAGAAATTCGATGTAAAATAAAAATTGGCATGTTAAAACATCATACCGAGTTGGTATGTTTGCTGAGGAGCAAAATTGAGTTAGCCTGTTGCATTCAGAACTTAACTCTTTTTTAACTCTTTTTCAAATGGAAGTGGTAGGCGCCCTTAGACGAAGCAAGATTACACTATTAAACAATTGAAACAGCTCAAAGAAACTCCACACTCCATCGGTAGTACAACAAAGGCCCTGGCCTTCAAAACGAGGCACTGAGAACTTTGTAAGTGTGCACAATGTTTATTAATAAAACTGTTTTGACAGCCAGTATCTGGCTGTAGTCCAAACAAGTCAATTGTACTATGTCTCCTCCTATTATTCTCGCTGGTTCGTGTTCGTCAATCGACTCGTTTAGACTTTCATCATGGCCATTTGTATTAAATAATAGCACAATAGCATTGTTATGATTCTCACTGCTGCCTCTGAGCACTGCTGCTGTGAGCACCAGTAGGCAGGGGCGCTTATGCACCGATTGTCATCAGTTTTTATACTAAATGAAAACAACCACTGAAAATAAAATGTTATTAACTAAAATGAAAATGACAAACAAAACTATATAAAAACTTAAATTGACAATGCAAAACTAACTAAAACTAGATGTACCGCATAGTGGTATGACCGCCGCAGTATATTGAAATGTGGGAACTGTTGGTATGATGAGTGTGTGGTAGAGCAGTGTTGTGAGGTGAGAATGTCTGTGGAAATGATTTCCTGGAAGTGGGCATGGATGTGGGTTTTGAATGAATGACATTGTGTGTGTTTGTGTAGTGTGTAGGAGTGATTTGTCAAGGCAAGGAATAGGCAAAATGAGATTTTGTACAATTACAGCTCCCCCTATGGACCCCCTATAGAAGGTTTTTGTGCTGATCGTGCATGACGTATTTTGTGCAGTTCCCACCTTCTCGGTCCAAGATATTGGCAACTCAAAATCCCAATTTTTGCATTTACCCTTATCACTAGGTGGCGCTATGCTTCAAGTGAGAGTTTATGGGCTGGGTCAATATGGCTCTGTAACACCTACATACTAACACAAAATCGTTGTCTTGGGCAAACTTGTTGACGAGTTATTTAACAAAAACTGTTTTTCAACACCTAGCTTCGGCGATAAACATCGCCCCCTATGACGAAATGTCACAAAATTTTGTACACATGAAAAGAAAGCTGTTAAGAGGTGGCATGTCAACTTTGACCAAATTTGAGCAATTAAAAGCCTTATTGTCATGACATTGTGAACTGTTCGTTGTGTTCGATGAAGTGGCAGAGCAAGTTCAGTGACTGAGGAAAGACAACAACTCCTCATATGGTGGTGGTATTTCCTGGGGTTTTCTTATTTTGAGGGTCTGTTAAACAAGTCTGACTGGCTATTAGCTGTATAGGGATTGTCTACGCCTAAGTATGTGGTTAAACAGGTGGCTACATGACTACATGATGTAACACTGTCATAACAACAGCGTGCTAATAAGCATATATATATATCCATCTCTTCAACATTATCCACAAGTTGTTTATTTCATAGTCTTACTGTCATGTTATTCTTCTGTATGAACATTTAAATATCAGTGTATAATGCATAACATGACAAGCGAAAATGCAATAACATGTTTCCATGACATGAGAAAAGGTGACATGATATTTTACAGCATCCTATGATCCTGTGATCTATGAGATCACATAGACTTTAACCACTGTTACTTGACCACATACTCATCACTCACACCTTTAAAAAGGTGTGATTGTTTGATGCTCAGTTGCATAGAGAACAAAAGTCATCAGAATCAGAATCATAGCAAAAACATCTATTGTTTACTCTTCATAATACCTTTGAATTCTGAGCTTAATAATTTGATCTCTCCTTCAGAAAGAACACCTTTTGTTCCTCCAAAGGGCAAATTTAGTCCGCCTACTTCTATTTACTTTAATAACAAAAGAAATTCTCATTCGTTCAGTCCATGAAAGGACTGACAAAAAGTCAGTGTGACAGGGGTATTGAATACCTTCATGAATCCTCTCGCCACACCTTTGAAAAGACGCTTAAAAAGTCGCTCACCCTGCATATCCACACTGTTTCTCATGACCACACCACCACCATCTCCAGCCAACAACATGGAGCTTCCCTGTGCTTTGCTGGTGCTGTTTCTCCTGCCCATGGCTAGCGGGATGCCATCCACAGGTAAGCCAACCACTGACATGACAGGCATGTGCAGTATATGTTGATATTTGGTGTAAAAGATAAAAAAATAACAGCACAAATATGAGACATTTGGTTTTTTTAAGCCGTTTAAGGTTTAAACTTGTAAAATGTACAACAAATAGGGCACAGAGGCATCATGTAGAGGAGCACAAACAATGTAGTTTACCGGGACTTAATTTCTATTTTATTAATGATGTTTTCAACTATATTACTGTGAAGACAGTAGTTCTTGTCTATTTCCCATTTAGCAACATTGTTGTGTAGCAACTACAACCTCACACACTAAACTAAGAATGCTGTCATTAAATTGCCAGATATCAGTTATATTATAAGTTAAATTGACACTGGTGTTGCTCTCTGAGTACAGTAGTGTACTTTTCCAGTATCCGCCAAAATCAGAGGTGTGTAGGTTCAAATTACTGTTAATGTTCTTTTCTTTAACCCTTAAAACACTCCTCCATAAGTGTGTGGAATCAAAATGTGTTTTCTTACATTTCTAGTGTGATACTATTGTAACTGTTTATGTTTTATTTCTGGTCTGTATAAAGTTATGTACAAGTTTAAACTAGTGTTCTCATTAAGAATTGTAATGTGTTTGTGTCCCCAAATTTGTGTGTGTGTGGTTGTGTGTGTGTGTGTGTGTGTGAGAGAGAGAGAGAGAGAGAGAGAGAGAGAGAGAGAGAGAGAGAGAGAGAGAGAGAGAGACAGAAATAGTCTGTTTTGCCCCTCATGGCATGTATGTTTTGCCTTCATTTCTCGTCATGCACATTATTCCCATTATCCTTTTAACTCTTTATTGAGTTCAACTCTTAATTTATTTTATGTAGATTTCTTTCTTTCTTTCTTTCTTTATTTATTTATTTTATTTCAGGGGGTGGGGGTGGCTGCCTTCACCCATCAACCTGACACACCAACACCAAATGTACTGCTATAAATAACAACAGTTATACAAGACCTACATAGTAATAAGAATTAGAACATGCTTTAGTTGCTCCTCCAGACCAGCAGTGAAGAATAGGAGAAAAGAGAAGGGCTGGCCAGCCTGTGATCTCTGGTGTAGGGCATAGATAGACAGAGGGGGTTGATGGGGACACAGTGCACATTAAGGGTGTCTCTGTGTTTGTTTGTTTGTTGTGCCTTTCAGCAGATAAGATCAAACGCTCCTATGAAATTTCATTAGAAATGTTGTGTATACTGTATATTGCTGCGGTCAGGAGAAAACTGCTTCAGTCTTTTTTTTTTCTCCATTAAACACGATAGGTCAGTCCTCATGTCAGTTTGTGACTTTTAGAAATACTTCACATGCAAGCGCATGACCATGTGTCGATACCAACTTTGACAATACAATTTTCAACTACTTACAAAATACATGTTTTTCTCAACTTGCTGAAAGAAAATAACTTTTGGACATTATGTGGTTTCCATCCGAACAGACAAATACTCAAATAGCATGGCATCAGAAATATAAACATAGAATAAAATAAACATCAAATCTAAATTGTTATTAAAAAAGTAATCATCCCATTTCAAAGATATAACAAAAAAGTAAATCACCTTTTCCTTTAGACCTACTTATACAGTACATCTAGGGGATACAAAGGTACATTGCTGTTATTCAGGTTGCAATGTCATCTACTGAATAGCTTGTAAAACTGAAACTTGTAAAACACAACTTAAATAATTGATTTCAACTAATTGTGACCTTTTTAACTAGTTCATTCTAGCACGTCACTTTAAATAAAAACATTTTAATTAAAGAGTGTCTTGGTCAGAGAAACCTTTTTCTGTTTTTACATAAGCATGTAGTGAACAAATGTAAACAGTGAACAATAGATCTTTGCCATTATGCAACTTGATAGGCACTTTCTAATTTTACTTCAATAACTGACACTGACTTGCTGTTCATTTTCAGTTCCACCTCCAGACACTGCAGGGGAGCGCAGGTAGGCCTACTTTAAGCTTTGTTGCTTTTCTTTCTTTGGACTGGACCTGAGTGACGCCAGAGAAATACATGATTGTGACACACACACACACACACACACACACCCACACACACACACATACACACACACACAGATAGAACTGAAGAGACTTGTAGTACAGCTCCACATTGGCAACCTATAGGAACACACACACACACACACGGCACAAGGATCTCTGCTATATTGCTCACCATTATAGATAGCCCAGTAGTCTCTTCAACCTAACTACAACAAAAGGGCAAAAGAATTACAGAAATGTAATTACAGCACTGAAGAGAGTCTAAATCCCTCGCCTGTGTCATTCAATCTGCCACCCTAGTCATCTCAGTACAATTAGCTCCTCCCCACTGTCCACCTTAAGCTGCTGTGTGGGGAATGTTCCAGCACAAAATGGCTGCCATGCATCACCCAGATAGGTGCTACACAATGGGGGTGGTGGTTAGTTAGGTCCACCTTTACTGTTGTTTGTGTTGTAGGTTGCTGCCAGCTGTTAGCCTGGTAAACCAGCCCCTCGTACTTCATTTCATTTTGTACAGAGGGTCTGGCAGTGCTGTATTGTATTACAATTCAAATGTCGCACACAAAGTCAAAATCATCGCTCACAAACACTCCCTCTGTTTGCTGATTGGGTAGGCAAAATTCTGCCTAAGACAGCAGTGTCAGTGAAAACACTTGCCAGACCCTCTGTACAAAATGAAATGAAGTACGAGAGCCTGGTTTACCAGGCTAGCAAGCTGTATGTACTGTATAAAAATAGTTCATTACCATCTTTAAAAAATCTTTAATTAACATCTGTAAAACCTCCCTATCTGTTTGAAATTAAACTTCAACATCTCTCTCTTTTAGCCATGACTATCTGCAGCCCTATTCGAAGTAAGTCTCTACATTGTAAAGTTTGTTTAAGGGTGTACTTCCACGAGAAACCGTTTAGTACCTCCTCTTTTGAAATATGATGGGTCACCCCGAGTTGCATATGCATGCTGCATATCAAAATGTTTTTCTATCCCCGTTTTCTATATCAGTCAAAAGAAGACAATATGCGGAAAAACGACCCAATGCGAAAAGGGCCTTCGGCGTGACGTAGACGTGAAAATACATATAAGAGAAACTGACCGAATGGGCTTTAAATAATGTTAGCCTGTTTGACTGACTCGCATAAGATTAGCAGGCTAGTTGAATGACTGAACTGCATTTAGCTGGGCACTTGCACTGTTTTGTCATGCAAATATTACAAACGGTCTGAAGCGACTGTGCTTGTGCCATCTCTCCTTCCTCTTCGGATTCAGGATCAAACACATAAGGCTGTATCTCCGTAGACATTCTGTGTGCAGTTTTAGCGCTGTCAAGTTGACTTTTCCCCTTTACCTTAGTCTGCTATCAAGGTGACTGTGGGGCAAAGGAAGCTGCAGGGAGCGTGCCTCTGGTGAAATCGTGTCGTTATCCCGGCCCCACCCCCTCTACCAAACTAAAACAGCTTAAAACAGAAGCACTAGAACATTTTTTTCATTAAAACCAGCGCACAGGGCAATTATTAATACTAGAGAACACCGCAAAATTAACGAAAACACGATGGAAGTACACCTTTAAAAAACGCGACATACAAATAAATGATAGAATGTATATAAATACACAGGCATTTTTTACACTCCAGTTGGGGAAGACACACTAAAACACAAGTAATAAATAACACTACTTAACCTATCCATTTAAACCACTGATAGTTGCTTCCATGTTGTCATGTAGTTGCATTTACTGGATAGCTGGATATAATACCAAACTAGCAGCTACCGACGATCTGCACGACACCTTTGCTCAAGACTGCCATCTGCTGGATGTCCAGTCAAGAGTATTTGTATTCAAATCCGGTGACATTTATTTGTGAAACCGTGGTGTGCGGTAGGAATGTCTCACAATTACGTAATAGACACAAAAGCAAAAAATGGATCCACAAATGCAGACTCCACATACATATCAACTACATTTGTTTTCAAATCTCGAAAATATATTTACAAATCTCGAAAAAATATAAACAATGCCTGTGTATTAATATACATTCTATCATTTATTTGTATGTCGCGTTTTTGTATTTGTATTTTGTGTTTGGATATTTATAAATGTATTTATATTTATATATATATCTTTTTTTATTTATACAAATCTTTATGAGACAAATTTATCTCCATATTCTACGATATCTGTCCTAGATGAACACATACTGCTATACCACCTAAACAGCACATTTCTAGAAACAAATGATCCCCAAATAAATTGTACATGGAGAATGAGTAATTACTACTGCTATAAACATATGCACTGTACATTACATCTAACAAATTGGATAAAACAAATTGGATAAAACAACAGACACTCAGTGTAGACACAGGTGCTACAAAGCTACAATAACAATAACAACGAGCATACACATGACATAACACAGTAACGATATAATAATAGCAAAACTTAGGTACTCTCTTGTGGATGCACAGAATGTTTGTAGATGGCACAATAGATTGACGTTCGGATCCGGACACGTCCAAGGCAGAAATAAAGAAAATAAAGTCCACCAACAGCAAAAGAGAAGTCCGCGGTGCCTGGAAAATAGATTCCTCCTCCTGTTGTATTGCTCTAAAAACCTTACGTTGGAGCCATATTTAAACAGTAGAGTGAGCGCCAGAGGAGGTTCTGCTGATAGCTATGCTAATCGGGCAGGACAATAGAATGACAACGAGTCACAGATTTGAGTTGTCAGAGTTGTCGGGTGCACGCGTTTGATTGCCGCTGTCCTAAACACACCTGATTGGTGGATCTCCCTGAAAGAGGTCGCAGGTCGATAGCCCGCTAATGGGGGTTTGATGGTTCTCTGCCGGGGTGAAGTGTGGTATGAAAACCTGCTCTGCGGGTTAAAACTGTGCCAAATAAAGTTAACCAACTGGTGGAGCAAAAGAAAATTCTGGAGGGGCTTTGCCCCACCCAGCCCCACCGTAGATCCGGTCGATATCTACGGTAAGTAATCATAAAAATGTCCTGATGTGTCACCACAGACTAAAGACACACGTTAAACTGAAACACTGTTTTTTCTAACTGTATAGTACAGTCTCTCTCTTTCTGTCTTCTTCCCCCTAGTTCTACAGAGCCACACTGGACTTGGCCAACCTGGACGTAAGTCACTGAATTTAACTTTATATTTTTTATTTACAATGTAAACCTACCTTTTTAAACAATTTTTTTTTTTTACAAAATATGGATTATCTCTCACCCTCTCGCTTTCTTTGTCTCTCTTTGTCTCTGTCTCTCCCTTGCTCTCTCTCTCTCTCTCTCTCTCTCTCACACACACACACACACACACACTTTATCTGTTTTATATCACTACCTTCCATCTATCATTTCATTTTTCTCTGTGTCCTGCTCTCTCTTTTTCATCTGTTTCCCTATATGTCTTCTCACCTTATTCCACCAGTGAGGATCCATGGAATCCCGAGTGAGTATTCATACATACAATTCTAGAAAGTACAATGTTTAGTAAAAGGCTTGATCCACTGAATCCAATACTGTGTGCGTCAATTCTTAATTTGTATTTATTTTGAATAGGTTTCGTTTCTTTTTTACACATTAGTTTTGCTAGATAATCATCTGTATTATCTCTCTAGAGCTGGAATATATTACATTGCATTACAGTGCATCTTCTAGCAGCGTTAGTAAGACTGTGGAAAATGTTTAGAAGGTTTTGTGCTTTTCAGGTAGCTGTTCCACTGGTTTTACACCAAAAAGTAATAGTGCTGCTTTAATTCAGTTGCTGTGTGTACTAAGTCATTGCTTGTCCATTCCTCAGCTGTAACAGCTACTTCTGCAGTGCGGGCGTCTCTGTGAGCTGGACTCCTGCTCTGCTCCTGCTGCCGCTGGTCCTCCCTCTGCTGCAGGGGCTGATGCGCGCATAATGCCATGATGTGGCCACACACACACACACACACACACACCTGGTCCTCCCCCTGCTGCAGGGGCTGATGCGCACATGATGCCTGTGGGCAGCCACACACACACAGCCATACATGCGGCAAAATCTGTTTAAAAATAAACCTTACAAGTCGACTTACTCAAACCAGACGTTTATGGCAGCTGAATTGGTCTATTTTCACTGTGGTAACTTTTCACCAGGTGAAGCATTGTTTTTAAGTGGAACAGCAGGGAAGTGGCTGATACTCAGATATGCTGATAACGGGATCTCTTCCACTATAAGCCATATATGTGACCTTACGCACTAGCCACTAATAAGACATACATTTGGCCTTACACACACACATATCCACAAATGCACTAGGCACTGTTAAGCCATATATATATGACCTTTTCATGTGACTCCACAGCTGGAGATGGGGGGGGCTGACATGTGTTGTGATGTTTGCTTGTATTCTCTACTTAATCATAAATCTCTACTCTTTATAACTCCTCATTTTCCGTATACTACCAAGCAGTTTGGCTGAGCACAATGTGATTGTAGAAAACACCCAAACTAACTTTTTATGTCTGCACCTAGTGCTTTGAATGGCCATCGGGGGGCAGTGTGGAATCATAGGTGTACAGGATTTGCATTATCAAGTCAAGTCAGGTCAAGTCAGCTTTACTGTCAATTCTTCACATGTGCTAGACATACAAGGAATTGAAATTACGTTTCTTACTATCCCATGCGTAAACAAGACTGGACAAACATAAAAAAAACACATTAAACATTAAACATCATGTATTCACTGCTAACAAACTTTCAATTATAGTAGGACACACACATGTGCAGGCCCACTGACAGTCTTGCCCCCCCCTCCATAGTCCATAATGTATGGATGGACAGGTTCTGGGGCCCCCCCTTTCGCAGGGCCTGGGAAAAGAGACCCGTTTGTCCCCTCCTATTGGCAGGCCTGCATATGTGCACGCACGCACGCACACACACGCACACACACACACACACACACACGCACATCTGCATTCACATGCACACTGTCACTCCAAGAGAGAAAAATATTTGATCTCATTACACAGACACAGACAAAGACAAACATACACTTTTTCTCTCTCTGTCATGCGCGCACACACACACACACACACACACACACACACACACACACACTGAGAGGAGGAAAGGCACAAATATTTGTAGATTGTCATTATCATTGCCACAGTGCTGTGACGATCGTTATCTGTAACTGATGCAGACAGTTATGTGTTTTTTTACCCGCACCCACATAGCACTACAGAACAGGCTGTACTTTTTGCATATCCTGTCTTCTGCCTCATCCACGCCCTGTGTCCTGCACCAGTCATACTGTATTCGCCTGTGGGACTGACAGGAACAAAAGGCCTTTCAGTGCCTATGTCAACACAGGGAAGAGCTTCAACGAGCCCTTCAGTGACAGCACAAGACAAACCTGCAACTGTAAATGGTGCCAGAGGGATCGAATTTGTTCCTCAACCTCCTATTTAATGTACTGCTGTCAGAAGTTATATATATAGTAATGTGCAAAGTTTTAGGCAGGTGTGAAAAAAATGCTGTCAACTAGAAATGCCTTCAAAAATGGAAGTGTTAATCACTTACATTCATCAATGTCAAACCTAAATCAAATCAATATTTGGTGTGACCACCCTTTGCCTTTAACAGAGCATCAATAGGTATACTTGCACACAGTTTTTAAAGGAACTTGGCTGGCAGCTTGTGCCAAATGTGTGTGTGTGTGTCTGTCTGTCCAGTAAATATGTTTAAAAAATGCTTCCAACTGCAGCTTAAACCACCTTTGTTGCATGCCTCCCAGGTTATCAGGAGAGAGTTTAGGTCAATATAATACTGCCCTGCAAAGGCAAAGTGCAGTAACTATGTGAACATAGAACCTGAGAAAAATGCCTTACTTTTTCAGTCTTATTCCAACTACATGTATCACACAGCGGTGAGTGTGCGTGTTTGTGCATTAAATCAGGGTCATGTGTATATTTTGCCTGTTGAAGTGGTGATGGACCCCATGTCTCAAGTTTATGTGGTTATCTTTGCTTCCTAGAAGAGTATGTTCATGGTAAGTGTCTAATCAGACTGTCAGTACACACGCACACACACACACACACACAGAAAAACAATCACACACACATACATACACACACAAAAAGAGAGACTGCGAGAGAGAGAGACCGACAGAGAGAGAGAGAGAAGCATGTATTCTTAAAGCACCCACATAGTAGCACTTAAAATGCTTGGAACATTACAACACAGATTAACAAGCTTTAATGATACAAAAGCCAAACTTTCACTTTTCTGTTCAACCCTACAGTATATGTAATTGGTAAGCTTGTTTGACACCTAATTGGCCAGCTTGCTCTCTGCTTTGTCTGGTCATGAAACGTGTTATTACTAAACATTTTGTATTATTCACACATGCAGAAAATGAAGGCCACAAAGATAATTCCATACAAAAAAAGTTTATTTAAAAAATGACAGATAAAATATCTAGCAGATACCCTTGAAGTCAGATAACAGCAGTACATATGCAATAAATTAAAAACCACTAGGCTACTATGTGCGTAGGAGAGCACATTTAAGGCCAAACTATAAATACATAAATATTAACTTACAATAATATGCATATGGTGGATACCTTTCCCAATCCATAAGAATATACAGTTTATTTTCTTTACACTTTGCACTACACCCTAGGTTTATTGACAGACATACAGAGAATTGCAGTCTTCTGTCAAGTTGCAGTCCTATGATTCACGTACAAGGTTAGGATAGATTACATCATGAGTTGTCTTGCTCAACCAAAACATTGCAAATTATGTCTCAGTAATAACAGATGGAATTTGTCTGGTTAAGGTTTTTAAAAAGTGTGGCATTGGAAACATCAACTCGTCTGTCTCTGCAAGTTGTCCTTGAGGTTTTTTTAAGGAGGGCAAGTGGTCCTCGGGCTGAAAAACTTTGACAAACACTGGCCTAGTCCAACATAACTTACAGGCATAGCTTTGGCATGGCCTAGCCTTGCATGACTGGTTGGCACAAACTTTGTAAAGCCTAGCATAGCATAACCTGTAGGCATTCACTGTTGTTCTTCGCACCTCTAGGCCATTTTTTTTGAGAGGCTATAGTCTCCAGCCTGTGACCACCCATCTCCCATCATTAGTTCCACAACACAACATTGTACAGTAACTAGAAAGAGATGCTAAACTTACACCAACGGTGCTTAAAGCAATACTGAGCAATGCTGAGCAGCCCTACAGGTTGGAAGTGGAATTGTCTCTCATAGAGAACTACAGAGAGACACTCCACTAGTGCGGTTATAGCCCATGGAAGGCGACATAGTGAATTCAGAAATGCCTAGTTCACCCAGTTACAAGTTGATGAACCACTGAAACGATTTTGGAAACATTATTTTAAGGTTAAAAAAACAACTCTGCTGCTTTAACAGAGGCACAATTTGTCTGCAGAGGCAACAGCTGCCTGGTTTACCTCTGGCCCTGAGCTACGCCTGGGCTATGATCAGAGACCAGAACTGATGCCAACCTGGTTTCAGCTCTTTCCAAAGGATCCGACCCAGCAGATCATTCAGTGGCTATGGGCTGAGAGATACAGCGCTAACCTGCACCATGATAAGGAGGTTACGACGACAAGTCTTTATAGGGTATCATGTGTGTTTGTCAGATGCTAACATGCTTAGAGGCCTCAGCTACACAGAGGCAGGTTAGAAAAGGGGCACTCGCATTTTAAAATACACAGGTTGATTTTTACTTCCACACTTTGTCTCACTCCCTCTACATACATAGTAATAAATGATCATTATATATTTCTCATGTATGCAAGTATTATAAAAAATACAACTGTGCCTGGAACCGAACCTGACATTGCCTCCACAAACACATCTGTTCATACTATGGTCATATTTACATGGTACATGGTACCTCTCATGCAATAACATATGTGTATGCAACAACTGTATGTGTGTAGCACCCATCCCATCGTGACCCTCACTGTTGTTAGTCTTGCCAGGGCTGCATTTCCCAGAGGCAACCCTTGTTCTAGTTAAAAGGTATGTTCAACCAATAGCCATGGAGAGGGTATGTTCAGACAGAGATACACCCCCTCCTTAGCCATTCACCACTGCGGATCCTGATGGGACATTATTGCTTTTGTGGAGGTTTTCAAAGCCTCATTACTGACAGCATGCTTAAGACTTTGTGATTAGGTCTTTTAAGGCAAGGAGAGGAAGATATCTCTATCTATCTCCCCTCTCTCTCTCTCTCTCTCTTTCTTTCTCTCTTACACTTCTGTATCATTTAAATGTGCACATAGTTGCATGGATATGTCTTACCCTACACTGAATGAAATAAAAAAATAATACGGATCTCAATCGTAGGACACAGAAGGACACAGGACAACAGAAGGACACTTGCACAGTGAACTCCTAAGACTCATAGGACACAGGACAATTGAAGGACACTGTACAGTGGACTCCCAGGAAATAAGGCCCTTCACCATCTGTTGAGGGGACAAGGGGGCCATTTGGAACAAAGCGTGATCACGCCGACCATAGCGGGATAGTGTAGCAGTGGGTCTGATGTCTAAGGAAGGGCACTTCGGCTTGTAGAGAGGAGCTGGGATGTATGGGAGACTGGCCTTGGGATAAGGTGGGTG
>CM050217.1:25527500-25532500 GCA_027475355.1 Coilia nasus
TTTCTCTCTCTCTCTCTCTCTCTCTCTCTCTCTCTCTCAATTAAATGAAATGAAATTAAATTAAATAAGAACTTTATTGACATGACTGATTGAAGCAGTGTTGCCAAAGCTGACATACAAAGATACAAACAAATAGAATATCTGTTTGAAAAAAAAAAAGATGAATCGATTAAATAAATAAACAAAAAAAGAATAAAGTTGTCTCTTTCTCTCTGCCTCACTCTCTCTCTCTCTCATTTCTGGTCACACCCTGCAGTCATTAACTTTCATCGAGTCAAGATGGACTGTGAGTCATGGCATCCCAGTCCAGCCGGATGCTGACGCCATACCATACTCATAGCTGGCGAGACAGACCATAATGACCACAGCTAGGGGTCAGTGTGGGGTTGCCATGGCAACATGGGTTTTACTCACGGCATTTGGGGATGTCACAGAGCTCCCAGGTCAACTTGCTGCCCTTGTACGTGTGACACCAGGGACTCAGATCCCCATCAGGGTTCCTATGGACAGGAACAGAGAAGCCATTTGTTACTCCTTGTGTGTGTGTGTGTGTGTGTGTGTGTGTGTGTGTGTGTGTGTGAGATAGAAAGTGAGAGAGATAAAGAGAGAGTGAGGGTGCATGTGTGTATACTATTTGTAGCCCTATTCATGTTACTTTTTGTACTGTACAGTATGCGTCTGTATATTTCTATTTGTCTATTGAATATATACTACTTCATGTCTATATGTTGAATGCACTGTATAGAGAGCTAACATCTACCAGAGTCAAATTTCTTGTATATGCATGTAAGCAATAAAAGTGATTGAATTCAGATTTTTGTGTGTGAATGACAGAGAGAATGATTGTGCATGCTAGGGCTTCAACTTTTCCGCAAAAATCATATTCGAAGTTCGTTTGTTTATGAATATTAATATTCGAATAATATTCGAATAATACTCCATCGGAAATACACGAGCTTACAGGAATCTTTGGTGCACCTAGTCAATGATGTTTTTCAAAGAACAACACGGTGTGATGACTGTTTTTTAATTAACAGTCAGACATGTCACTTTGTCCTCCCTCGTGATTTTCCCCTCTTGCTTTGGAAGCCAAAGTAGCGCCACACAGTGTGGTATCAAGCGTCGCACTCTTGCTTGTCAGGAGTGTAGATTTAAAACTCCTCGTCAGGCGCGCTTGTTGCTGGCATGGCCATTGTTTTGGTATGCAAAATAGGTGCGAACCAGGATGCTAACCTCACCTACAGGAGCCCAGATGATAACAATACCGTAATGAGCTCGCGATTCACCTCTTCACCAGCCGGAATCTGAATTGAAAACAACCTTTACACGCAAACATATTTACAAAAAATTATACCCATAACAGGTTCGAATATTAAGGGCTGCCATTCGAATATCTCTAATTTTTTAAATATTCGAATTATATTCGAATAACGAAGTTCGGAGTCAAAGCCGTAGTGCATGCACTTGTGTATGTTGTGTGTTTGGGCACTCACCTGCAGAAGTTGTGGCTGCCCAGGCCCAGCTGCTGGGCGTCGGACCTCCAGGCGTTGTAGAACTTGCGGGAGGTGGAGGACGAGTCCCAGGCCAGGCACTTGGAGCCGCTCTTCGTCACCGACGCCGTCCCGCGGTATGTGCGCCCCGTCCCCAATGCACACTCACGATTGGGATCTGAGAAACAGAGAGAGAAATTAGACATTCATCTTAGATACATCATCTAATCTAACCTGAGGTGCCAAGTCACTTTTATTTCTGAGAAAAATAGAGACAGACAGAAAGAGAGATAGAGACAGAGAGAGAGAGAGAGTGTGTGTGTGTGTGTGTGTGTGTTTGTGTGTTACCTATTGGACAAGTGGGTAGAGTGCAGAACTCCCAGGCAATCTGTGTTCCTTTGTAGATGTAACACCATGGCTTAGAGTCTCCGTCAGGGTTTCTGAAACAGAACAGTTCATAATTAGTGAGGAGAAGAAAGTGTGTGTGTGTGTGTGTGTGTGTATGTGTGTGTGTGTGTGTGTGTGTGTGTGTGTGTGTGTGTCTGTGAGAGAGAGGGAGAGAGAGGGAGTGTGTGTGTGTGTGAGTGTGTGTGTGTGTGTGTGTGTGTGTGTGTGTGAGTGAGTGAGTGAGAGAGAGAGAGAGAGAGAGAGAGAGAGAGAGAGAGAGAGAGTTTGTGTGTGTGTGTGTGTATGTCTGTGTCTGTGTGTCTGTGTTGTGTGGCCATATACCTGCAGTAGTTGTGGTTGCCCAGTCCTAGACTGTAGGCCTCTGGTCTCCAGGCCGTGTACCTCTTGCCTTTCAGGGTGGTGGAGTTCCAGTTGATACACTCTGCTCCAGAGCGGCTGATGCTCCAGGAGCCACGGTAATCAGTGCCCGCGCTCACTATGCACTTTTCATTGTTATCTGTCCAACAGCATGGCACAGGTGTCATCAAGACATTATGGTACATACAGTACAGTACTGTTTTCTATCTCGACATACAGTATGACAATAAACTAAACTGAACTTAACTGAACTACATGTGGAAATGGCCAATTCAGGTTAAACTGCTCTTAAACTCTTTGCTGCCACCTTGTGGAGCTCCTCGGTAATGACTGGCAGTGATGTGGACAACTGCACTGGGAATCGGCCAGTTGTAATTACCTACAGAGCAAACTTTGTGGTTTTATGCATTTGTGTAACATCTATATTCATGTGGTTGAGGGATTTGCTCGTATAAAAGCATGTCTGTGTCAATGACCTGTACTTATTTGTGTGTGTGTGTGTGTGTGCATGTGTGTGTGTGCACTTACTGATCTCACACTGGGTTCCAGAGAAGCCTGGCGGACACTGGCACAGGTAATCATTGGAGTACACGGCCTCCTTACACGTCCCGCCATTATAACAATGAGACACATAGCATGCTATAGAGGAAGACAGAGGGAAAAGAGAGAGACAGAGAGAGGAAGAGAAAGAGGTAGAGAATATGTGGGGGGAAAAGGGAGGGAAGGCAGAAGAGTAAGAAGAGGGAGAGTGTGAGAAAATATGATAGAAATGTAAAAACATTACGTATCTTCTCAGCTAAAATAATAAGATACACACACGTAGGTGTACAGGGTTTAAACAAAATCTGATGTAAAGCAACCAAACAGTTTTCAGGCAGCCATTCAAAATCATATAAATCAAACAAATACCATGTGCATGTACACAGACCCACAGACAGACACACACACACACACACACACTTACACATGCACACACACAAGAGAAGCGCTCATTTGGATTTGGTTATTCGGTAGGCTTTTTTTCAGTAGTTTGATTAGGTTTGTTGTAAATGGCAGGTTTAGGACAATCAACCGAATCAGGGAACACTGCAGACAACAGACGATAAACCCCCAGACCAAAATCACCACCAAACTAGTGAAGAAGGCATTTATTTATGTGAATATGTGGCTGGGTGAGTCTGTGTGTATGTGTATGTGTGTCGTGGAGTGTATATTTGTATATTTATTGTACATGACTGAGTGTATGAGTGTGTCTGTATGCGTGCACATGTGTATGCGTGCATGTGTGTCTGTGTGTGAGTGCTGGTGGGTGTGTGTATTCATGCATGTGTGTGTGCGTACATGTCTGTGTGTGAGTGTGGGTGGGTCTGTGTGTGCATGTATGCATGCATGAGTGTGTTTATGCATGAGTGTGTGTGTGTGTGTGTGGAGTGCGTGAGTGTGTGTATGAGAGTGTGTGCATGTGTGTGTGCACTCACTGATGACGGGCACATAGTGGCAGTACTGTCGGCCCCGTGAGCAGCGACAGGACTCAGCCTGCAGTCCCCTCCAGCGCATCCACACCTCTCCCACACCTCGCACCGCTCCACTCTGCCCGTCCACACACTGGCCTACCACACACACACACGCAGGCACGCACGCACACACACACATGCACACACATGCACACACACACACATGCACACACATGCACACACACACAGGCATGCATACACACACATGCATGCATCGCAAGCACACACATGCACACACATACACAGACACACACCCACACGCATCACACACACACACCGAACACGCACATGCACACACACACACACACACACACAGGCAAGCATACATACACACACAAACACACACACATGCACACACGCATGCGTGGACATGCAAACAACAGCACACACACACACACACACACACACACACAAACACAATATTGAAGTACAGCACTCAGGTCCTCTCTCTCTAACCTCCCCAACACAAACACACTATGAGGCTTTGACGTGTTTCATGTAGGTCAACAAAGAGCCTGAACTACAACAAATAAACAATAAATAAAAGCAATAACATAAAAGGATGGTAAAATGGTAAAGCAATGATTAGCAATGATTTGATTTGATTTGATTTTTATTCCATTATATTTTCTCTATGGCTTGTGTTAGATGGCATGGTTATGAAAGTGATTCAGTTGTTGATTCAGTGTCAATCACAGGTGCCTGCACACACACATGCGCACACACTCACACACACACACACACACACACACACACACTTACTTCTGTAGTTTCGTGTGCCCCTTTTCTCCCTTCGTAACGCCAACTGTGGCAGAAACATAAGAACACGTTAATATAGCGAGTAATGCTTAGTGCTTTCCACTGATCGCAGTCATGCAAACTCAAAAACAATTATGAACACGCACACACACACACACACCCAGGCAGAAATATACGTACCCCATCCAAAGTAGTAAAGCAGACTCCAAACAGAAGAACAAATAGAAGAGGTGTTGTCATGGTAACTACCATGTTTTGAATTCAAGCGTATTCTGAAAAGGAAAAAAAAAAGATTTGGGGAATGAGTTCAGATATTTGCTCTCCTTTCCTTTGTGTGTGTGTGTGTGTGTGTGTGTGTGTGTGTGTGTGTGTGTGTGTGCAGATGACTACCACTAGGGGATTTCTGCAGTATTTGACCCAAGTTTAACCTCTATGCCTCAAAGGCTTTCTCCTTCTTTATGTGTGTGTGTGT
>CM050217.1:25540000-25552500 GCA_027475355.1 Coilia nasus
AATTAATTCGCCTTACTTCGAAAAACAGCTCATTTGGATTCATGGAAACAAATTGCCCAGCCAAATACTGTCGAAAACTGTCTCTCAGGTGCGACATCTTTATTCATCCAAACAGCAGATTTGGCACGAGCCAGTGGTTTGGCAAACTGGTTACTGACGCACGCTAAAAGGGAAAAAGAACTAAAGATAGTCGTATCTAGTACCCTGGTGAGGCAAGCCGCCTGTACAGGATGCCAGAGACAACAGCACTCGGGCCGGTGAACTGTGGCTGACTCCCTCTCCCCTCAATTATTTCAAAATCATTCCCTCTCTATGCGGAGTAAAGCGATTATTGTATTCTCACAAAAGAGGTCGGCTCCTACAAGGTTAGAAATAATAATACTAATAATAATAGTAATAATAATAATAGTAATAATAATAATAAGAAGAAGAAGAAGAAAATAAGTTTGCACACTATCCAAAACATACTAATTAGGGCCACTCTTTTACGCAATAGTACTCATCCTTAGTACATGTTATTGAAAACATGTGTCTCCAATAAAACAAAGTTATTAAGTGTGTCAGAAAACAGCATACAATTACCAGAAGGAAAACAATATAAATGAAAAAAAAAAAAAAACAAAAAACAAAAACAGGAGAGGGGGTGTATTTTGACCCCCTTTCTCCTGTACACCCACAGTGGTTCTCAGCAGCTGGCCTCTACACACACACACCGACCTGCCCTTTCTGCCGATGCCCACAGTGTCGGAGCTTGTCTGGGGTTTGGCGTTAGGCGTGTGGGGGTGTCGGAGAACCACTGGTACCATCCCAAACCAGCGGCAGTCTGTGGTGAACTCCTTGCCACTTCTCACAGACATAGTGCAAATTACAGGGACGGTTTGAGGTGCAGTTTTGGAGATGAAACATATCTATACTATATATATATGTATGTGTGTGTTTGTGTGTGTGAGTGTTCAATATTCTCAAGTTCACCACCTTTTTCTTTCAATAGCCTTGGCTTAATTAACATTTTACCCACATCCATTCCAGTTCCTTCACTAAGGTGTTCTCAAAGTCTGGAGAGGCAGGTTGCATCCAATGCAGTGTATCTTCTGAGACCTCAGCAGCAGAGACAGGGAGAACAACAACAGAACTTTTGAAGCTTTCATGGAAAAGCAGAACTCTGTGAACCATGACGAGAATTGGGCAAAGAAGCTGTTGTTATTCATAGAAACCCTAAAATAAGCCTACTGGGAGTAATTAGCCCAGAGACGGAAACAGAGAGAGAGAGAGAGAGAGGGTGTGGACGCCTTTTCTCACCCCTTTGAAGACGCACAGTGGCAGCTCCACAGACATATGCCATTGGCTTTATTTTCTTTTACTGACCTTACAAAAAATGACATGGAAAAAAACATGCTTATACAACAACAGCACACCAGCCATATTAATTACTGGCCTAATTTATGGGCAGGATGTCCAAAGGAATTATATCAGTTGAAAATGTAGTAAACTTGTTGAGAGGGGCATCACGAGGAAAACAATAAAAGCTGAAATGATAATCCTTTGGTTATTATTGCCATTGCTACTATTACTGCTACTACCACACCAGAAGGAAAAACAGCAACAACAATAACCAATAACAATAATAATAGTCTACATGCAAAACACATTAACACTTATGTATACCTACACTTAGTAATACATACTATCCAAAACATGTTTCTCCACCAACACAAAATCATTACGTGTGTTATGTGGTTTTTCTAAATTTTAAACAAAAAACAGGTACAATCTTTAGTTACCAGAGAAAGAAATAAAGAACATGAGAGAGGGTTTAATTTACATTCCCAGCAGGATGAGCTCCTCTGTCCCATGTAAGAGATGACTTAATGGGGTTTGTTAAAGGGGCCTGTGCTTTGGTTGCATTACTTCCCAACACACAGTTAGCGTTTGTGCTGCTGATTTTGATTATGTATGATGCAGTAGTTTCACACAGCCACCATCGTCTGGATCACCATTATGGTAATGTTACGTTACCGCTTCCAGCGTGGAAATTAACATGCCTCAATTTTCCGGATTCAATCCATCTATCCTCATTTGCCCTCTCAGCCCTCTCTTTTCAGAAGCTAAGAGTTCAACAGAAAACATTAGTAATACGTTTCATAGCTCATTAAGCTGTCAGGAGCCAGATTACTTGTCTTAACTGTCAACTACGCAGTTTTAATTACTTCCATCTGTAGAAATTGTTAGTGTGTTGTAATGGGCTGTTGGAAATCTCAAGAAAATACCAGTTCAGGATACCTTAGAGGGGAATTCCAAACACCAGACCAGTGTCATCAATTATACAGTGGATACTTCAGACCCTTAATCATGATTTGCCGAGTAATGCAATAACTTACAAGTCACATGAGGAAGGCATGAAGCCAGGAGGGTCAAGGTGGAGATGACACTGTGTTGATAGTTGAGAGATAGGTCATTTGGACATTTTCATCAGTGCAATTTATTGAGTAGGCATTTTAATAAAGAAAATATGTAACAAAATCATCTCACGATAGCCGAAATGAGGAATAATAATTGTCATATTAACTCATGTGTAACATTCTTAAGTAAATATTCTGTACTCCTTTTTACATATTTTGGGTTTATCACATGTTCTGTTAAGGCAATAGAGGCCTCAGGACTAAACCAGTGCTAGGATCCAAATGAGTAGACATGGGTTAGCACAGGAGACTTTGGGTTTAGTCTTTGTTTGTTGCCTGTGATATTGGCATGTAGAACCTGCTATCTTGTCATACACATATTTGTTTACATGTGTGTGCCAAAATTACCCTGAAAAAAACAAAGTCTTTCAGTTTGAATAGGATATGACGCTGTATGCTTTCATCCTTAACACTAAGCATGTCCAGTCATTAGGTAACATGTCTTCCTTTGGAGTTACCCTCAAAGTTTTCTGAGCACAGGAAGAGATCTTCGTAAACATCTAGACTGCTCGATATGGTCAACATCCGCACCACCATCGCCACTCACATGATCAGGCTGGTCCTGGACACACTTGGACGTCACAGCGGGGCATGCTTTCTACAGCAGTCACAGTCTTGCGTCGATTATGTCACTGATGCAGACGTAGTGAAGAGTTTTGTGTTTACGTGAAGCAGCCCACACTATTACCAAGCCTATTGCTCTGTTATTCTAAACACTGTTATTGATAACACAGCCATTAGACACAGCATTAGCTATTTTGAAAACAACCAATGGCCCAGATTCTGGGTTTTTGAGGCTGCAAAGGAAAAATAGCATGTAACATTAGTGTAACGCATTGTTGCGTCACTCTACATTCTTAAGGCACTTTTCGGAAACTTTTCATCGAGTTGTTTTAATCTGTTGGCCATAATTTATCTATACATGCTGACACAAGCTTACAAACACAAGGACTGGGTAAGTCTGGGTAAGTGGTTTACGTAAACATACTGTACTGGTAAACTTTCTGAAGAAGAGCCATGTGTAACTGATGCTGAGATTTCTGAGGAAACAAAACACATTTTCACATGGCAATAAAATGTCGCACACATCAAATATTTTCCTGTGACATATCACTGGGGATTTTGTTACAGCATGCCAGAGAGTGTGAGTTGATTTCAGATGAATTTTGTAACATCAATCTGACGTAACACAACGGTTTATGGAATTCTTGGCCAATTTTGTGTTAAATGTCCTTGATTTGGGAGGGGCCACAGGAAACGGATTAACTGATGTACTGGGAGATTGAACAATGGTGTGAAACACAAAAACTCACAAAGGCATGCATTCACACTCACACCCACACGCATGCACGTACGCACGCACACACACACACACACACACACACACACACACACACACACACACACACACACACACACACACACACACACACACACACACACAGACACACACACACACACACACAAAATCACTGCATATGTTTTCCAATGGCCTGCTGAGGCAGATGGCTGGTAACTCATAAACTGGATGAGTGCCCATGATAAGAAAACTGTTTCAAAAACAATGGTATAAAAACCCACTCACAAGAATGCACACACCCACGTGTGCATGCGATTTGTTAAAATAAAGCTATCAGTGTGTATTAACTATTAGTTTATAGTGTCATTCAAATACTGTAAATAAAGGTTGGCCAACTGCTTTTCAAAAAGTGCAGGCGCAACAATGGAAGGGTTGGATTAGTGCTGTCATTTTTCTATGCTGTACGTTTTTCATGAAACAAGCAAGGTGGCCAAACCCCTCTAGCCTGGTAAACCCGCCCCTCGTACTTAATTTCCTTTTATACAGAGGGTCTGGAGCAGAGGCCGATGAAATTTACGTAAGAGGGCCGAGCAACTCCTAGCCAATCAGCGAACAGAGGCTGTGTTCGTGAGCCATGACATTGACTTTGTGTGCTACATTTGAATTGTAGTGTGTAGGTATGCTAATTGCATACGTGACGACCAGACGTTAGTGACTGGGTAGACAGAGCCACTTGTTTTAAACTTCAGCAGAGCCCACACCTCCACAAAGAAATCGTTTCTCACGGCCTCCACTCCAGACTCTCTGCGCAGAATGAAATGAAGTACGAGGGGCTGGTTTACCAGGCTATAGTCCTTCTAAAGATAATCAGGCTATTTAGACACATACATTTAGACACAAAGGGTTCTGGGAAGTAGCGAGAGATGCCCTGGCATTTGTCACTAGAAATGTCTAGGGATGTTCTTGCTCAGGCTCTGTAAAGATGTAAAGTGATTGCCCTCCTCACCCCATTTGTCTGTCACCCCATTTGATCTGCATTCCTGACTTTGAAAAATAGCCTATGCCGAAAGCATGTGAATTATTGCTGTAAATCTAGATAACTTGAAAAACGTGTAATGACATAGACTTGAAAAGCGTCCTCCGACGGAATTATGTATCATGTTATGTCTCATGGCTGGCCTAATGGCTAAGGAGTTGGTCTTGAGTTTGAAATGTCAACGATTCCGTTATTGTACCAATGGGATGTGAACTTGGGAGTGGAAACCCAGCACTCTCCTGCACCCTCATCCACATCTGAAGTGTCAGTGAGCAAGGTATATAACCCCACATTGCTCCAGGGCCACTATCTTTGGATATTCACTTAAATCACTCTGGATTATAGTGTCAGCTAAATTACATGCAATACAACTAGTTTATTCCTCTCCATTGTCTGCAACCTTACCTAAAATAGCCAGAACATTTAGAAATGTTGCTGGCTGATTGTTTTCTGCTGTAATAACAATAAAAAGCTCTAAACAGTATTCGACAGATGTGTTTTCACCCACTTTCCTTCAAAGAGCAAACAGTTTTGCAGTTTGGCCCACCTGATCCGCGCAAAGACGGAGGGAGGGGCCATTCAAACTGCACGCGCCATGTAAACGTTGGCATATATTGACAGAAACCTTTCACCCCTTTTTATAAATAGCGTTTTAATTGTATTTTTGTCTAGAAGGTGACTTTTTAAAAAGCGGGTTATGTAAGAAAATAAAAAATAAATGTTTGATTTGGGTGTCGAAACCCGGAGCTACTGTATTCCAGTGGTGTACCTATCAGGAAATGACCGATTATCAGGAAGTAGAAAGAGTTTTTACTTTCCGTCTGTACAGGAGCTACAACTATCACAGGCAACGTGACATAGAAAGGGAAACAACTGGTAGATTTGTAAACTCCGTAGATTTATTCAGTAACGCCGATTTGTTCGAATTAAACTGACTGTCTGAAGGTGTACTCCGTGCGCCTTGTGAGAAAGAAAGCAGGAGGAGCCAGAAATCAAGGTAAACTTTGTTTCAGTGGCATGTAAACACTAGGGAAACAAAACGTTAATAACAAAAAAAACACCGCGTAGGCTAGGCTACTAAATCAGTAAGTACGCATTTAATTAGTGAGTTATTACACAGTTAGTTCATTGTGACTCGGTGGTTTATCACAATTTATGCATTTGACCTCCAACACTGTAGGCTTTTAGACTTTTTTGAAACCGAGTCATCATGTCAGCCGCTGTAGAGTGTTTGTCTAACGGTATTTGTTACATTACAGTCTACTTCAGAGAAGTATTAGTCGGCCCACACAATGTATTTGTTCATCTTAGGTGATTAGTAGGGCTACACGAGGTTATGTACGTGCGCTGCCGATGCTTTGAAGAGGTGTGCGAGAGGAAGGCTACACAGACCATCACAGACCCAGGATCAAAACAGCCCAATCACAGTCTGCAGGTGTAGGCCTACTCACTGGTGCTCGGCCTACAGTGCAGTACATGTGAAAGATATAACAACACTCTTCAGCAAGGAGTTCCATTTGCAACACCATGATGCAGTGAATTAAGATACTTGGCCTCTTACATCTTAATCAGACTACATACACAACCACCTTTATAGGGTACAGGGAATGCACACAGAATTTGTTTTGGTGAACAGGTGCAAACACCAGCAATAATATACATATAAGGCATTGAACAAAACTAAAATACAAACATGGTAATTAACAAAACTATAACATATGTTTAAAAGATAAAGAATCCTCTCTGAGAAAATGTTCAGAATCTATTATTTCTAAATAAATTATATATAATAGCTGCCTGGAGGTAGGGATAGGGTCAACAAAATATTGGATAAATGGGGTAATAAAACATTAAATGTTTTATCCTGTTCATACCTGAGCATGGATGTATTTGTGTGTGTGTGTGTGTGTGTGTGTGTGTGTGTGGTCAGGGGGAGGAGATGAGTCGTGGTACCCCTCTTCATCCCATGTTATGTGGTGCTTGGGAACTGAAGGAGCGTTTGGGCACCGGCGGGTTCGGCAATGTCACACGCTGGCAGAACAAGGTACGTACACACACACACACACACACACACACAGACACACACACTCACACACACACACATGGGCCTGAGCGTGCACACACAACTCACAAACACTGAGGAAGTTCTCAGTGGAACCAGCAGGAAGCTGAAGCAAGTTCACTCACCTGCATCCTTTCACCACACCTAGTTGAATCTTACTTCCTTGTTTTGACATCATTTCCTGTGACAGGATGACAGTATGGACTTAAGAGTGGTTAACTGTAGGGACTGAAAAACTGCTCCATGGTTCACAAAGAAGTGGAGATGTGAGAGTCGATTGAAAAGCAGCGAGAGTCGATTGAAAAGCAGCCTAAGCCCTTCAGTTAAGAATTTTCACCCAAAAACATGTTGAACAAAGTTAATCTATAACACACCAGGGGCTTTTCAGGCTTCATCAGCCTCTCAAACCCCTTACCAGGCAGATAATGAAAAATATTTAATTAAACCTCAACCTAGAGAAGGTGACGCAGTTGTGATAACCATTAACTCTGTGGTTAGGACTACTCCATACCATGAGTGCAACATAGTCGAGGGGTCTTGTCTGCTCACTCTTGTAAAGGGCTAGATGGCTTGATAAACAACAGTTGGCTTGCTGGGTGAGCAATTTTAACCAACATTAAAATTTTTCAAGAATGCTTGCATTCTGTTTGTGAAGTGACCTTGGGTGAGTACTTGCGCAACATGCAGCATGGTAAGAGAGGCAGGCCCGCAACTGAGCATTGAAACTCAAGTTAATTAATTGGTGCCTATATGTTAGTGTTGACTGGCAGTGATTGGTCAGTTCTTAACAATAAGACTTTTACGTAATGACTTATATGTCCGTGATTACCGATTGTGATTGGTTTTCATTCAAGACAGTTACATCAGTAATGTGTAACACAATTAAAAATGTAGGCTTGTATTGCGATTACATTACACTTAGCCAACACTTTTATCCAGGGTGACTTACAGTTATGTAGCTACAGGGTTTCAGTTACAGTGCCTAGTGGGGTTAGATGCCTTGCTCAAAGGCATTTCAGCCATGGATGAGGCAGCAGAGAGATTCGAACCTGCAACCCTCCAATCCCAAGATCAGCTCGCTAACCACAATGCCACAACTGCCCTGTGATGTCAGCCAAAACTAAGCAGCTTGTGTTTTGAAGTCACCTTTGGGGCTATGGTGTGCTGCCACTCTGTAGTGTGTTGTTCATGAGTGGTGGCCATATCTGGTTAGGTGCAGTATGCTTTACTGTGGATGATGCATGCATATGTACACTGCAGTCCTGGGGCACGTTTTTGTTTTAAATGAATTCCCCCAAAGGAACAGATGTAAAGAAACCCCTAAGACTGCCTCAGTTCCTTGACTGCCTGACCCATTGCATGCATGTGCACTCATGGTAATTTGTTTCAACGAAATGCACTTCAGTGGCCGCAGTTGTGTAAGCACTGACAGAGTTCATGTGGGTTACAAGTGTTTCCAGCTAGGGTTTCTTACTTGAGCGGTCAACATGGTCATTGAAACGTTGGATGGAAACCTGCTGGCCTCCTGGCATGGTGCACAGGCAAGGACAGGTTGCTGCTGAGATATTGCCACAGAAAGGGTATTTGAGGGAGTCACAGGGCTTGTGCGTCAGGCGTGGGCAGGCTGTCTGAACAAGGGACTAAAGTTCAGATTTAACGCTGCATTTGTAACAGGCTGACTGTGGGCTGACTGTAATTACAATCACAACATCCAAACAAAACATTCTTCCCCATGGCTGTTCTTTTCTCATGGCTATGCTAAGGCATAGGCTCAGACAAGTGACACAACGGCAGCTTCTCGGAATGAATGGAAGATTTTATGTATTCTTAAGTTCTTCCAGGTTGCTCTGGTTTTCTTGTTTGGGGCAGCTGCGGCCTAGTGTTTAGCACATTGGTCTTGGGACTGGAGGGTCAGAGGTTCAAGTCCCATTCCAGTAGGAAGAATGGGGATGCTCTCCTGCACTTTCATCCATGGCTGAAGTGCCCTTGAGCAAGCCATCTAACCCCACTTTGCTCCAGGGACTGTAACTGAAACCCTGTACCTAAATAACTGTCAGCTGCTGTGGATAAAAGTGTCAGCTAAGTGCGGTAGTAATAAAAAAATGTGGTAGTTACATTTATAAACAGTCTGTTTAAAATCACATTTCTAGAGCATGCTTTTCCTATCAAAGGTTTGGTTCACAACGTGATGCTCTTGAGAAGAACAGTTTGTACTATGACCCCACTGCAGCTTGTATTTGATCTCCCTGCGCCACGTCAAAGAACACTGACAGAAAGCCATAGATCAGGGCTGGAGTGCTTCCTACAGGAAGTCTAGTCAGAGTGGTCCTCAGACAAGAGGGCTGTCTCACGGTGATGACCACATCACCAGTCACAGGATGATGACATCACAGTGACACAGCTGTGAGAGTGGACACGCCAGCGCACACAATCAGAGGCGTGGCGGCGATGCTGAGAGCCCTACTCATACCCCTGCCGCATCCCCTCCCTTCACACCCATGGCTCTCAAATACAGCACGCCAACCACATCCCAAAAACCACACACTACAAGGACTCCCCTCAGACCACCATGCATACTCCAGCAGATGATATAGTGTAGGCCTGTCTTTGTTTATGAACCGCACGGATTCTTTAGGCTGCAGTTAAACAACCGCTGCCGTGCATGGATCTGTTTAGAAGGTCCGACTGATGGCAGCCATACATTGTCGACACTTAAATCATATGCATGTGTATATGCTTCAGAACAGAAACAGAACAAGGAAGAAAGTAGCAAGACATTGAGAATAAATTACTTTGTGTATGGACAGCATGTCACTCCAGCAACAGGATTTCATTAATCTGCAATACTCTTTTAATTCTTGAAAATAACTGTTCTAAGGGCTCATTCACACCAAACTCTCTGCGTATTCAGCGCGTGGCCGTATTCTGAGCGTATTCTGTCCGTATTCATTTAGAATGCACATTGGCAGATGAGACCATTCCCACCGCAACCGTGTTCTGAGCGTATTCTGAGCGTATTCCATCACCATAGAAACATATTGTACGGACAGAATACGGACACGCGCTGAATACGGAGAGTGTTTGGTGTGAATGAGCCCTAAGTCTTTTCCATTCGTTCAGTTCATCGAGTGCAGGCGTGTGTGTGTGTGTGTGCATGTGTTTGCACATTTGTGTGGTTGTGTGAGAGAGTGGGTGAGTTTATAGTCCTGCTATCCAACTTGCCAGAAATTTGCCATATCTTGCCCACCCTGAAAGTGGGATTTCACATGTCTAGCTGGGCATAACTTACACACATGCACACACACATGCACACACACACACACACACTGTGACATCATAAGTGGAACTGGGCACAGCCAGCACAGTGGAGGGGAGGCCATTTTAGGGGGGCGGACGATACGCACCAGGCTGCGTGTGATGCAGTTACATCAGAGGATGTGACACGGGGGCAAGTGACGCATTTAATATGTCAAATGGACATTTCAAGGTAATTTGTGCCTCATTTTACACTTCAAACATTTCCAGCATTTGTAATGAGCTTTTCAGAACCGCAGTGCTTCCCGGTATGCGTTGTTATTTACTGCTGTTGTTCATTTGTTATTGGCAGATAAACAAAACAAAGGACAAGTAGTCCAGAGTAGAAACTTTATAGGAAAGTTTATTGTCCCTCAGTGGTTAGGCTACACAGTTCTTCAGGTTTCAGGCTAGACCCCCTGTCTCTAATGAAGGGCAGTCTTAACGCTTTAGCATACCAAGGCATTTTGGACAGTGCTTATGCTTGGAACTTTGTGGCTAAAGTTTGGGAGGACCCTTTTCTATTCCAATATGGCTGTGACCCAGAACACAAAACGAGGACTGTAAAGTCAAAATCTGATGTGGGAGAAGTCGACTGGACTGTGTAGGCCTCAAACACGCTACTGACGGCTGACGGCTGCAGGACTGCTCCTGCCGTTACTGCTTTATGGCTATCTCCATGCCTCCATGAAACTGATCATTTTTATGGCCTGGTGTGATGCAGTTGAGCCCGTAACCTTAGCAACCATGGTAAACAATATGCAGAATGGACTGCACGCAGTACTCTGGAAATCCCTGGCCAGTGGATTCCTTGTTGTTACCAACCCAGTACTGACAGTCACATACACCTAGTCTCTCTCTCTTTCACAGGCACGCACACACACACACACACACACACACACACACACACACACACACACACACACACACACACACACACACACACACACACACACACACATACACACACACAATGTGCCCAACGCTCAGTCATTGCGTGACTCACTGCTTCACGTTTCCTAATTCTTCTCTGACTTTGTCACCCTGCGTCCTTGCCTCAATCACCACAGTGGTGTGGGAGGCAAGTGTCCACGGGGGTCACCGGAGGGCAGAGGCGTGGCAACGTTGCATCTGCTTCCTTCCTGGTAAAGACCATAGACTGTAGGTGGATACTGATTTCATTTAGTGCCGATGACTGATTACAACTGGCACAGACCCACAGTTGGGATGTTACATATTGAACAGGGCACAGCTTACACACATACACACCCACACACCCACACACACAGATACACACACACACACACACACGCACGCACCCAGGCACACAACGAACACGAACTGGGCACAGCCGATTATTAGCCGGTATTTTAGGGGGTTGGAGGGTACACACCAGGCTGTGCATGATGCAGTGACATCAGAGGAAGTGACACGGGGGCTAGTGACGCATTTAATATGTCAAATCGACAGTTCAAGGTAATTCGTGCCTCATTTTACACTTTTAAAAAACTTCCACCGTTGTAACAAGCTTTCCAGAACCACAATGCTTCCCGGTATGCGTTGTTATTTACTGCTGTGGTTCATTTGTTATTGGCAGATGTACAACACGAAGCACGTGTTGCACCAAGCACCAAGCCACACACTTACGCTTTCTTGTGGTCAGACTAAACAGTTTTTCAGGTTACCGGCTAGGTGCCCTATCTCCAGGGAAGGGCAACCTTAATGCTTTAGCATACCAAGACATTTTGGACAGTGCTTATGCTTGGAACTTTGTGGCTAAAATTTGGGAAGACCCTTTTCTATTCCAACATGACTGTGCCCCAGAACACAAAACAAGGACTATAAAGTCATAATGTCTTGTGGGAGAAGTTCACTGGACTGTGTAGGCCTAAAGCACGCACATCCGCCCTCAAGTCTTCTGGGTGCTGGACCAAAAAGCGAAAAGTGAAAAACAGAAAACAAAGTCTGTGACACCAGTGTGCTCCCATAAAAGGTTTTTAACCATACATGACGATTCTGGCGTGCGACAGACAGAAGTTGACTGGAGTGCACAGAGCTCTGACCTCTAGCCTGGTAAACCAGCCCCTCGTACTTCATTTCATTTGTTCATCATCGATCATTTTTCCTGGTGGTGTGGACTCTGCTGAAGTTTAAAACACGTGGCTCTGCCTTTACCCAGTCGCTATGGTCTGGTCGTCATGTATGCAATTAGTTTACCTACGCACTACAATTCAAATGTAGCACACAAAGTCAGCATCATGGTTCATGATTACACCCTTTGTTTGCTGATTGGCTAGGAGTTGCTCGGTCCTCTTACATGACCTCCAATGGCCTCCTCTCCAGACCCTC
>CM050217.1:25560000-25565000 GCA_027475355.1 Coilia nasus
GTCCCATGGAACCTGAATGAGAATTGAGAGAGGAGTGCAGACAGTGTGTGATGTCAGTGGGCGTGGCAGCAGAACTAACAGGTGGTCTGTGAGAGCCCCTCATTGGCCAAGATCTTTCTCGGAACATTGCGATCCCGACCACAAAGTTCAACTCTAACAGAAGAGGCTCAGTAACATTATACCTGAACCCACATCTGAACTTTTGACTTGTGATAACAATCATCCATCCTCTCATCCTCCCCCATCCTGTGTGTGTGTGTTTGTGTGTGTGTGTGTGTGTGTGTGTGTGTGTGTGTGTGTGTGTGTGTGTGTGTGTGTGTGTGTGTGTGTGTGTGTGTGTGTGTGTGTGTGTGTGTGTTTGTGTGTGTGTGTATGTCAGGGGAGGAAATTAACTTTGCAATTTAAATTTGCAAAATGTGAACCTTTACCAGCCACTGACAAAGAAATGGAGCAGCTGTGGCCTGGTGTTTAGAGAGTCACAGGTTTGACTCCAGTTCCAGTAAGAGGGAGTGGGGGAGTAAACAACTAGTGCTCTCCTGCACTGTCATCCATGGCTGAAGTGCCTTTGAGCAAGGCATCTAACCCCCCATTGCTCCAGGGACTGTAACTAAAACCAGCCATTTAACAGTAAATTATTCTTTTGTGTCCGAAATCTATCAGCCACTATCATATTTTAGCAGTATTTGGTGTGAGTTTTCATCCCTGGTGTATGTATGTATATCCTTTAGGGCTTTGACTTTTGCTCAAAAAACATATTTGAAATTCATTTGTTTATGAATATTAATATTTGAAAAATATTTGTTAATAATATTTTGACCATTGAGTGCCGTCAGTAAGACCTACATTGGTATCAAACTTACTTTGGCAGTGTATCAGTCAATGTCAATAGGCTACGTGAACGAAAGGCAAAATATTTATGGTTAAATTTGCATTGTTTTTATTGCGCAAACAAGATATTCAGTGTCGGAGTGAAGATGTAATGAGCGAAATATAACAGAAGATGTTGTTATGACACAGTTAATGTTCCATCGGAAATACACAAACTTACAGGAATCTTTTGTGCACCTAGTCAATGATGTTTTTGAAAGAACAACGCAGTGTGATGACTGTTTTTCAATTAACAGTCAGACATGTCACTTTGTCTCCCTCGTGATTTTCCCCTGTTGCTTTGGGAAGCCAAAGTAGCGCCACACAGTGTGGTATCAGGCGCCGCACTCTTGCTTGTCAGGAGTGTAGATTTAAAACTCTTCGTCAGGCGTGCTTGTTGCTGGCGTAGCCATTGTTTTGGTATGCAAAATAGGCGCGAACCAGGACGCTAACCTCACCTACAAGAGTCCAGATGATAACAATACCGCAATGAGCTCGCGATTCACAACTTCACCAGCCCGAATCTGAATTAAAAACAGCAAATATTAAGGGCTGCCATTCGAATATCTATAAATATTTTTTTAAACATTTGAATTATATTCGAATAACAAAGTTCGGAGTCAAAGCCCTAATGTCCTTGTTTATTTACCTGTGTGTGTGTGTGTGTGCGTGCGTGTGTGTGCGTGTGTGTGCATGCGTGTGTGTGTGCATGTACACAAGGCATGTTTTTATTCCAAGTATACTGTAGCTAACATGATTATTTTGTAGTATCTTCTGTTAAGCCGGTGTGCACAGCTAGCCTGGCTATCGCGACTTGTCAATGCTCTGAGAGCATTGCTCTGGCCAAGCTGTGTTGTAAATCCATATCTCAGAAGGCGGGCTTAACCCGCCTCTTTCAAATGCCTCTGTTTGCTACTGGACGAAGCTTCAACCAATCACACCCCTCTGTCCTCTGAATGTATACGTAGCGAAAGAAACTGCTTGGTCCAAACAAAAAGTAGTAGTAATCTGTAGTCATATAGCAATGGCGTTAAATGATTTTTGTCGGACTTGTGAGGTGATTCGAAAAACGAATCAGTGCGATCAAAGGCGACATGACCACAACAACAGCGTCTGCGCAAAGCATGGACTCTGCTACCAGCGGGGCTAACTGATAAATTTAACTTTTACCGAAGCCGGTCGGTAGCATTGCAAAAACGCACTTTCCCGCAACAAATGCTTCAAGGGCTGCCCTTTGCTCTATTTTCAGATAGAACTTCCCTTTGAATTCGTCCTAAACAGCAGCTACAGATGCATTGAAATCTTACGGTTGCTCCACGTTCGCCATGTAGACAGTGACTGAGATAGATTTCCGGTCGCCAAACTACCGCGTCATTGCCTTTTGAAATGCTCAATTTTCATTGGCCCCCTATCTGAGGACTGAGCAGAAATGGTTTAGATAGGCAGCTTGGCCAGACTGACTTGCTCACGAAATGTAAATGCAGCGTCACAGGCAGTATGGGCACACCCAGGCTAGTGCACAGCAGTTTTAGGCTAAAATCTCTTTTATATCTTTTATTGTTTTATTTGTGTGAGTTCTGTGCTAGACTTCCCACTAAGTCACCGTATACCAGATGAAGACTTAATCCACTCTGTGTGTGTGTGTGTGTGTGTGTGTTCTCTGACCATTACTCAAACTCTCACTCCCCTTGGTTGGCATAGTTATCAGGTGATGGAATGCTCTCTTCCATGTGTCAGGATGTTTGCGTATTGCGTATTGTGTTTGCGTATGACCTGGCAACCAGCCCCTTGCATTCCAAGGTGATGCATGTTGCTGCTGATGGTGTTTTTGGGAGCTGCCTCGGTTATCGGTGTGCTCAGAAAAAGTGTAGCAAAGTGATGGGGTTTGGAAGTGATTCCTCTTCGTTCTCACATTACATGGTAATTTGTTTCAGCTCTGTCTGATAGCAGCAATATTAATGGTTGCATGGGGAAAGGGCATGAGGGTAAGTCAGCGGTCAAAGATAAGTCTTACCTCCTAGAGTCTGATGAGTATAATGGTGGTCAGCAAACATGTAATAATAAAACCACATTTATTGGCCTCTTCATTGCCTCCTGGCTTTACACAGCTGTGTGTGTGTGTGTGTGTGTGTGTGTGTGTGTGTGTGTGTGTGTGTGTGTGTGTGTGTGTGTGTGTGTGTCTGTGTGGGTATGTGTGTCTGTGTGTATGTGGGGTGGGGTGGGGGGGGGGGTCTTGATATTGTTCCCCTTTGCTTTATTTGTCTGACACGCCACAAGCCTACACCCTCTGAATTGTGTCAATCAGATCCCCCCTGTCACTTGTACTGTCACTGCCCAAACCTAATAGACACTTATGTCAAGCCATAGGGAACCACAGTGTCTTCACAGGTTCATAGTGCGAGTGTGTGTGTGTGTGTGTGTGTGTGTGTGTGTGTGTGTGTGTGTGTGTGTGCGTGTTTGTGTCTGTGTGTATGCTGGCAATTTGCATTGCGAATCAGAGCTGAGGTTTAAGAGTGTGTGTGTGATGTGTGTGTGGGTGAACTGTGTACCATGTTTGTGACTGCATATCTGTGTGTTTGTTGTTTAGATGTAGTGCATTGACGTTTGTTTTGGTTTGTGAGCCCATGAGCTGTTTCTGTGATGTTGAGACACACACACACACACACACACACACACACACACACACACACGCGCGCGCGCACGCACACGCATACATGAAAAAGAGCGCAGACCATGTCAGTGCTTACATGTGGCTGCAGTGTCCTCTCTAAAGTGGGAGAGACGACACCAGCTCCTTGATGACTGTGTTGTTGGTCTCCTTGTGGTGCGTCAAGACTTTCTCCAGTAGATGAATGGCCGCCAGTGGCATTTTTTCATTTCTCCACCAAACACTTTGCTGTCATCGCATACCCTGACGTCCACGGCAACCGAGCTCCCCGTAGCACCAGTTGATATGGTGACCACATCAACACACGTGGCGTGGCCATTACAGAATGCGGGAATGTCGCCAACTGCTGAAAAACAAACTTTAATCAATGAATCATAGAAGTCAAACCGCACTGCATGCACCATTGCCTGGCTCATTACAAAACGTTATTACACATCTACGCACTCAAAACAAACACACGCTCACAATACACACAAACACACACACATACACTCAAGAAACCTAATCAGTGAATCACAGCATTCAAACCGCAAAACACACCCTAGCCATCACAAAGCATTAACACACTTCAATGCACTTGGGACACACACACACACACACACACATACATACCCTCACACACACACATACACTCAAAACACATCCATCATACAAGTGCAGTTTCCATGTTACTCATTGAAAGCCAGTTAATTTGTTGATAGTGATGGGGTTCAAACAAAGCTCAGGCATCTGTAGAGTCACTGTTGTGTAAAGCTTAAACTCGACGTGATTCAGTCATCACTGCTGTCATGGTATGCATTTGGTCTAGCTAGATATGATATGGTATGAAAGGGATACTCTGGGAACTTATTTCTGCTGGTGAAGATGGTGTGTGTGTGTGTGTATGGAAAGAGTCTGGTTTTCATTAGCTGTGGTATTTGCTGTCAGGGTTTACAAGACGGGAGGATCTTTTGTCACCGCTGAACTATTAAATTTATTTAAAGTTGAGCAATGTTGAACAAGTGGCACCAGACAATAGCATGGTGTGTATCTAGCTTGTACGTGTGTGTGTTTGTGTGTTTGTGCAAGTGTTTGTGTGTGTGTGTGTGTGTGTGTGTGTGTGTGTGTGTGTGTGTGTGTGTATGTGTGTGTGTGTGCACCTGTATGTCCCTCCAACACCTGAGTCCTACATTGTTACACTGTGGTTTCTAACACTGACCCAGAATCACCCTACACACACACACACACACACACACACACACACACACAGCTTCCCTCTCTGTGTTGCCTTCCTGAAAGGCTATTGTTGGGGCATCAAAGGGCATATTTTGCAGGAACAGATTTGCAGTCGGCTGGCGCCTTGCTTTGTCCGTGTCAGCTGGCACAGACAGAAGTCAAGAAGCGTGTTGTTTCAGGATCCTCTCACACACACCGCCCTGACACTCTCTGTTTCCTCAACACAAGGGTGATCAAACTCATCTGCCTG
>CM050217.1:25567500-25580000 GCA_027475355.1 Coilia nasus
CGCGTAAACCACCAATTGCATCCACTTTTCATTAGACTAAGAGGGCCCTTTTATAAGTCCAATAGGACAAAAACTCTTTGATTTTTAGTGCAACACATCTGCTAAATTTGCACATTTTTGTTTTATTGCTCACACATGAAACTGTTGATTATGTGTTAAAAACATAGCTAGGTATGTCAGTCTCTTAATTTATGTCAGTTTGTGTTTTTTGTATCTTTGTGTGTTTTTATGTGTACCTGACTGTGTAACCAAGGTCTTCCTGCGCAGTCCAGACCCAGTCTCGAACCCACGACCTCACAGCAACTCCAGTATGGGAGGCAGATGCGCTACCCAGTGAGCTAAAAGCCGGGCTATTAGCTCAGTCAGTAGCGTATCTTGTTAAGGGCGTCGAGAGAGAGGTTTAGTAACTATGCCGAGCTGTGCTAGCTGGCATCCGTTACAACTGCAAGACAAGTTTCCCTTTGGGACAATAAAGTTACACTACTACTACTACTACTACTACTATGATCCATTGTGAAAGCCGCTGTGTAGTGCTGGCCTTACCATTGTGAGGTTTAGCCCAGGAGACAAACAGCTGGTTGCTCTGTCTGAAAGCGGCAGTTCTGTCCACGTCGATCCGTAGGGCACGGACTGGCCATAGGCAGTGCAGACGTTGTTGTTCCAGAGATATAAACGAAGGAGGTTGAAAAGCTTTCAGCTCCGACGGGATGCAGGGTTGGATTAGCCTCTGTACCCTCTGTACAAAATGAAATGAAGTACGAGGGGCTGGTTTACCAGGCTAGGGTTGGATGACCTTGGGCATGAAAACAAAGTTTGGCCGCAATAAGACCCTCAAAGCGTCCGGTGCAGACTGCATGCAGGAGGGATGCACTGACAGAGCATGAATTTCACTTACAGGTTTGGCCGATGCCAGCGCCAGCAATCGACAAAGTTTTTCGATCAACCTCCGCCACAGGTTGAAACGGCAGAGCTGAAATAACATCCAGAACCGTTGGAAGGTCCCGTGTCTGCAAGAGCAACTTAGAAACTGGTAGCATGTGACGTGCGCCTTCCATAATGCGACAAACTAGTGGATGCTGGACCAGAGGTTTTCCACCAGAACCAACATGACAGGCTGACATAGCAGCCAGGTAAACCTTAATAGTCGAAAAGGTCTTGCCCTTATTGATTAGGTCTTGCAAGAAGGACAGAACAACTGCCACTGAGCCGCCACTTACTCTGCTCTACAAAGACACAAGACTCTATTCACAAGACTCTATAAACACATTCATAAAGGCTTATAATGCATTCATAAAGTATTTAAAGTGTTCATAACTATTTATGCATATGCATGACTGTAATGCCCTACAAAGGCAAAAGGCAGTAACTGCATATTTTGTCAAATTGAGTTTAGACTGAAAATTGACTTTATTTTAACACCTCCTTTGTCTTGAGACTAAATCTCTTTACATACAAAGCGCATAGAAGCATCACCACTATTATACTTACAACATGTTTGACGGGGCAGTGTGACAACTTTAAAGGCATTTTTTTCAGTTTTTGTGTTGACATAGTTACAACACTTTGCCTTTGTAGGGTAGTACAGTTGTAGAGCGATCTGTTTGAGGCTGCTTTATATTATGGTCTGTATGGTCTTATGGTCCTGATGATGTAGCCTAGTGGCCTGGCCATTGTGAGCAATCTGTAATTATATTCAGGATGCTTCACACGCACGCACACACACACACGTTAACACCCATACACATACACACATATACACACACGTTAACACCCATTCACACACACACATACACACACATACACAAACACACACGCACACACACACACATGTTAACACTCATACACACACACTCCCACCATTTCTCATATTCTGTTCTTTGTCTCATTCTCTTTTTCCTCATTCTCATACTTTCCTGTTTCTCCAGAAAACACACACACACACCGAAAGTGAAAGAGAGAGAGGGAGAGAGAAACAGGGAAAATGGAGAGAAAGAAAGAGGGGATGAAGACTGAGAGATTAGGAAACTGACTTACAGTAACGGGGGCGACTCACAGCCCCGTGAGGTCATCATGAGGTCACGCACTGCATGCGTGTCTGCACGCACACCTTTTACTGACAGCACACTGAGCCAGGTCATACAGCAGGCATAAGCAAAGGGTCATACAGCAGACATAAGCAAAGGGTCATACAGCAGGCATAAGCAAAGGGTCATACAGCAGGCATAAGCAAAGGGTCATACAGCAGACATAAGCAACGGGTCATCATACACAAGCAATGGGTCATACAGCAGGCATAAGCAAAGGGTCATACAGCAGACATAAGCAAAGGGTCATACAGCAGGCATAAGCAAAGGGTCATACAGCAGACATAAGCAAAGGGTCATACAGCAGGCATAAGCAAAGGGTCATACAGCAGACATAAGCAAAGGGTCATACAGCAGGCATAAGCAAAGGGTCATACAGCAGGCATAAGCAAAGGGTCATACAGCAGACATAAGCAAAGGGTCATCATACACAAGCAAAGGGTCATACAGCAGGCATAAGCAAAGGGTCATACAGCAGACATAAGCAAAGGGTCATACAGCAGGCATAAGCAAAGGGACATACAGCAGACATAAGCAAAGGGTCATACAGCAGGCATAAGCAAAGGGTCATACAGCAGACATAAGCAAAGGGTCATCATACACAAGCAAAGGGTCATACAGCAGACATAAGCAAAGGGTCATCATGACACTCATGTTCTCACCATGCATGCTACTAGCCTGGTAAACCCGCCCCTCGTACTTCATTTCACTTTGTACAGAGGGTCTGGCCTTGCTGATGTTGACATTTGTGTATTCGGACCAAGCGAATCAACCCAGTCAGCGAACAGAGGGAGTGTTTGTGAGCGATGACGTTAACTTTGTGTGCTACATTTGAATTGTAATGCCTAGGTAGGCTAATTGCATACGTGACGACCAGCTGTTAGCAATTGGGTAAAAGCAGAGCCACTTGTTTTAAACTTCAGCAAAGTCCACACCTCCAGCAACAAATTGTTTCTCAGTGCAACAATGCCAGACCGTGTGTACAAAATAAAATGAAGTACGAGGGGCTGGTTTACCAGGCTAACACGCTACACCATGAGGACCGTGACGTGGCTATTCATAATGCTGAGCCCAATAAGTACTGTACTGTAGGTCATTATCCTCGCTAATCCAAAGGTCACACTAACCCAGACTGTGTGTGTGTGTGTGCGTGTGTGTCTGTAGTGTAGCTTTAAGTAGTACACACATAACCACAGAAACAAAAATCAAAGGTTCCTAGAATCCATTAAGGTGTGTGTGTACATAAGTGTGTGTGTGTGTGTGTGTGTGTGTGTGTGTGTGTTTGTGCATGTGTGACTGTGTTCTGCATCACCTGCTGAAGCTGTGGCTGACCAAACCCAGCTACTGGCAGTGGGACTTCCAGGCGGTTGTAGAACTCAGAGCTTGTCACCCCGCTGATTAAGGATAGGAGTTATATTTGGTGTGGTGATGTTCAGGGTGTTATTGTTGGGGTGGAGGGTGGGGCTGCTCAAGGACTTACTGCTCTTCTTGGGAAGGAGGAAATTGCAGTGGTTGGTGTGTGTACGGGGTGACTCAGGCTCGTGTGGTGGAGGTCGATGTTGGCTCGAACATTATGTAAGTGTGCTGTGATGGTAGCACACTGAAATAGATATCCTGTAATGTTAGGTGTCTATATCCCCACCGCACCACGTGTGTTCCTTACCTAGTCAAGATCACACCAGCATCACCCACCTCTTGCTTTCTCTTTCTATGTATCTCTCTCTTTCTTTCTCTTTAAAAGAACAAATACGCACACTCTTATGTACCAATACCTATACTACATACTACACTTACACACACACACACACACACACACACACACACACACACACACACACACACACACACTCACACACACATATATATATATTTAGAAAAGCACACACACAGTCAGTGTGCACAATTCCTCAGCTAAACAATAGTGCTTAAGTAAACAATGGCGTTCACTCACTTACACACACACACACACTCTCACACACACATATATATATTTAGAAACAAACACACACAGTCAGTGTGCACAATTCCTCAGGTGAACAATAGTACTTAAGCACACAATGGCGCTAACTCACTTACACAGACACACAGACACACACTCACACACACATATATATATTTAGAAACACACACACACAGTCAGTGTGCACAATTCGTCAGGTGAACAATAGTGCTTAAGTACACAATGATGCACACTCACTTCCCCTCTGAGGTTTCCTCTCATTGCAGCTCCACTCGGGTGGGTATGTACGGCTGCCTTGACTGGCCGTGATGTCACAGCAGCGCCTGTGACCTTATGACCTTATGACCTTTGCCAAGGTTATTTGTCTGTCTGTTTTTTCAGTTTGTTTGCAGAAATAACTGAAACAATCATGAACGTGTTGTTCCGCAATTTTGACAGTATGTCGGTATTGTCACTGCCTCGAGGTGATTCTTTTTTGGTGAACATCGGTTCATTAGTTAAATTCCCTCCAAAAAACGGGAAAATTAACACGGGGAATCTTATAAATTAATAAGATAAAATAAAAAGTGTGTGTGTGTGTGTGGGGAGGTGGGGGGGATTGAATGGCTTGGTGGAGGTCTGGGCTCCTCGAGTGCTTCTCTAGTTTGTAGTGTGTCAAAATATTTCAAATGGGTAGCAATTGTACAATAACGTTATATTATATTATATATCTGCCATTTCCTTTCTCTCCCCTCTAGCCTCTGCGCTTACGTACCTCCACAAGAAGAGAATCATCCACAGAGATTTAAAACCTGAGAACATTGTCCTCCAACAGGGAGAGAAGAGAGTGAGTGCCTCTGTAAATGTTCATGTGGTTGTGTGTGTGTGTGTGTGTGCGCGCGCGCGTGTGTGTGTTTGCACATCTATTTCTGTGTATTATTATATATTTGATTTCACACCCAATGAAAGAGATTAAAAAAACACTCACACACAAACACACACACACACACACACCACAAACATAGAAATTCACACACACACAATACAAACAGATCCTTTCCTGAGGTCACTCCCTGCTTGTAATTTTGTGTGCAGTAAAATGTAGCTGTAATGAAATAGTGCATTCAGAATAATCTGTAAAACATGATCACAGTGCAGACTGCTATATAGTCTGTTACTGCTCTCGTATACTAGTGGGAACATATTCCATTTATGCTCTGACATTGCTTTTTCTCACCCTAGAACGCACACACAAATGAACACAAAGTCCTAATTCACACACGTGTAACACATTTCCCTCTCTGTTTCAGCTGATCCATAAGATCATTGACCTCGGCTACGCCAAAGAACTTGACCAGAGCAGCCTCTGCACTTCTTTTGTTGGGACTCTGCAGTACCTGGTCAGTGTGTGTGTGGGTCTGTGTGCCTGCATGCGAATGTATCTGTTTGTGTGCCTGTCTGCATGCTTGCGTGTGTTTGTATGTATCTGTCTGCTTGTGCAAGTGTGTGTGTGTGTGTGTGTGTGTGTGTGTGTGTGTGTGTGTGTGTGTGTGTGTGTGTCTGTTAGACACACTTACACTAAGAGGGTAAACATCCTGTATTTGCAGAACAAATATCATGCAGTGTCATGTTGAGAATTAGAAGGAGTGGTAGTCTAGTAGTTTTTTTCTTGTGGTAGTATCACAGTACTCTCTCTCTTTCTCTCTCTTTCTCTCCTTCTCTCTCTCTCCCTCTCTCTCTCTCCCTCTCACTTTATCCTTTTTGCTCTACTTCTCTCTCCTCTTTCCTTTTCTCTCTTCTCCTCTCTCCCTCTCCCCCTCTCTCTCTCCCTCTCTCTCTCTTCCTCCCTCTCTCTCCCTCTCCTTCCCTCTCTTTGTCCCCCCTCTCTTCTCCCCCTCTCTCTCTCCCTCCCTCTCTCTCTCCCTCTCACTTTATCCTTTTTGCTCTACTTCTCTGTCCTCTTTCCTTCTCTCTCTCCTTCTCTCTCTCCCCTCTCCTCCCCCTCTCTCTTCCTCCCCCCCTCTCTTTCCCTACCTAAGGCCCCAGAGCTGCTGGAGCAGAAGTATTACAGCGTGACAGTGGACTACTGGAGCTTTGGGACGCTGGTGTTTGAGTGCATCACCGGATTCCGCCCTTTCCTGCCCACATGGCAACCAGTGCCTTGGTAATACACACGCACACACACACACACACACACACACACACGCACACACACGCACACGCACACACACACACACACCCAACACTCACACACACACACACATACACAGACAAAACACTTGCACGAATATAAATGCAATACCTCACAGTGTGTACAGTAATACACAAAAAGTCACGACACCCACACATCAGCATGAAACCTGATCCTGATAAGGGGAGGTGTGTGTGTGTGTGTGTGTGTGTGTGTGAGAGAGAGAGAGAGAGAGAGAGAGAGAGAGAGAGAGAGAGAGAGAGAGAGAGAGAGAGAGAGAGAGAGAAAGAGAAGAGAGAGAAATCAAGAAATGACCACAAATCTTGTTCTGAGTTTAAAGTTTAAAACACCATTTTGTCTTTCCAACTAACGGATTGATTCCCGTAGGACTTTGTTATGATTGCCTGTGTTATTACAGTAAATATTATGTAGCCAGCTCTGGACTCCTGGGGTAGGTATACCGCTAGTCTGGTGTGTCTGTGTGTGTGTGTGTGTGTGTGTGTGTGTGTGCGTGTGTGTGTGTGTGTGTGTGTGTGTGTGTGTGTGTGTGTGACCCCAAGGTACAAGTCTGGAGGCGATAGGCCCCAGGCCAGTTAGGCAACCTTCCCCAGAATTACAAAGCAAAGGAACCCTTGGATGCTCTTTATCAATCCCTGGAAAAAATATAGCTTTGGACCCATTGTGTGTGTGAAGTTTTATCCAGCTGTGTATTTGTATTGGCATGTGCTTTGACCAGATAGGGGAATCTACAAGTTTATATAAACAAGCACACACACATTAGCTTCGCTTTGTCAGCAGGGTTGTTTTTATAATCAGCGTACATCATATTTCTTTGAAAGGACAATGACGTGGTATGACCTTACTTTGTACTTTCGCATGTTATGTTGCGCCATTTTACCACCAGTAGTAGTAGTAGTACAGATGAGGCCAAAAGGATTTGCCCCCCTTATGAAATTAGACAAAACTTTTGATTTCTCCATGGAAATGACCATTAACAACAAATGTTTCTAGTGTATTTGTTTCCAAAATAACAAAGACAAAATATCCATTAAGTTTGATTAGGATATTTAACTGATACTAATTTATTAGCCCCCTGGTCATTACGAGTCAATAGTTTACCCTTTCTGAGCAGCAATCAACAACAACCTCTTAGAGTAGTTCCTCACTATGTTGGCACAGGTCTCCTGATGGGTTGTGGCCTATTCTTCCATTGCAAATTGTTCCAGCTGGTCCAAATTGCATGGTTTCCAAACATGGACATTCACTTTGAGCAATCGCCACAGATTTTCAATATGATTGAGGTCTGGGCTCTGGGCGGAGCACTCCAGGACCTTGGTTTTGGTATCCTTGAGGAACTGTTGGACCAATTGTGATGTATGCTTTGGGTCTGTCTCTGTCTCTATCTTTCTGTCTGTCTGTCTGTATGTCTGTCTCTCTCTCTTTCTCTCTCTCTCTCTTTGTCTCTCTTTCTCTTTCTCGCTCTCAAATTCAAAGTTGCTTTATTAGCATATACGCATATAAAAGACCTTCTCCATGTGTGCGTGTGTGTGTGTGGGTGTGTACGCATGTGTGTGTGTGTGTGTGTGTGTGGGTGTGTGTGTGTACATGGGTGCATGTGTGTGCGTATGTGTGCAATCTGGGTGTTACCCCACTGCTGCTAGTGCCCATGCTCTACCTGGGTTTGCCCCACTACCTCCTCCTGTGCAGTAGCCACAAAGCAATGTGCAATGCTCAGTACAGCCCCCTTCACTACATATACTCATCTCGCACCTTGGACTTGTTTCTAAATTTTGTTGTACAGGAACCTGTTCAATGACAATAAAAGTCTTGAAGTCTTGAAGTTTTAAGCCATTTGCATTTCTTGCATCTCTCATGTCATCATTCACATCATTGACATCTCTCTCACTCTCGCTATCTCTGTCTGTCTGTCTGTCTGTCTGTCTGTCTGTCTGTCTGTCTGTCTGTCTGTCTGTCTGTCTCTCTCTATTTTTCTCTCTGGCAGGCATACTAAGATCTCGGAGAAGGATGACGATCAAATTGTGGTGTATGAGGACCTTCAGGGAGAGGTGCTGTTTGCAAAGAGCCTGCCACAGCCCAACAACATCAACAAGTCAGTAATCACTGTGTGTGTGTGTGTGTGTGTGTGTGTGTGTGTGTGTGTGTGTGTGTGTGTGTGTGTGTGTGTGTGTGTGTGTGTGTGTGTGTGTGTGTGTGTGTGTGTGTGTGTGGAGGGGGGGATTACTGACAACATCCTCCCAAAGATCTTATAGAACCCTTCTTCAATCGTCGCTGATCCTCCTGCTTTCTCCATACTCTACATTACAGCCTGTGACTTACACCATGACACGCATGCTCATATTTACACACACACACGCATTCACTCACACACACACACATACACACACACAGCTTCTGTGTGTAGGTTTGTGTGTTTGTGTGTGTGCGTGCGCATCTGTGGGGACAGGGTGGGATAGGATGTGGGCACAGACTTATCATAACATAAACAATCCAAAGAAAATGGACCCAGGAGGGCGCAGATCCCTATTTCCCCTTCGCTGTGTACTACCAGAGTCAGCTCAGGAAAGCAGAACAATTCTCGCCATCCGTCTGAGTACTCACACTCTCACACACACAAGCTTTGACCTTTAGTCCTTATTTACATCACTCTATGTGTGTGTGTGTGTGTGTGTGTGTGTGTGTGTGTGTGTGTGTGTGTGTGTGTGTGTGTGTGTGTGCGTGTGCGTGTATGTGTGCGTGTGTGTGTGTGTGTGTGTGAGCTTGTGTGTGTGTAAGTCTCCTTCGCCTTGCTCCAAGGACATGGCTGATATTCTGAAGGAAATGCAGGACAATGCTTAACTCACGACACTTCAGCCAGATTCAGAGAAAAATGCAATAAAAATGTAATAAAATAGATTTTAACAATTAAACATTCAGCAGGGAAATAGACACTCTTTGGCATAGGTCCAGTCATCAGCCCAGGTCTTGCATGGGTAGATCCGGCAGATTATGCCATTGCCGTTTGGCAGGGACCTGAGTTACCCCCAGGCGGATAAACAGGGACCACACTGGTGGGGAAGGAGGAGGATGCATCGAAAAGGTGTTAGTTAAGTCATTATAAAGCAGGTGGCGGTCGCTGATTGGTCGGAGACAGTGCGCTTCCGTGACATTAGAGTCTTCCTGGCAGAACTTGCGCAGGCTTACATTCTAGTTTCCTGAAGGTGACTTCCATGCGTTAGTAAAGTGCAGGGCTTGACCTCCTGGGGTCCTTGACGAGCAGAAGAGCAGGCCTTGCCAAACGCCTGCTACCCAGCCACAGGCTTGAGAGACTGTAGCGAAGGGCAGAGGCAGGGATAGAAACCCCACCCGGCCTCCAACCCTGGTCTCTGGGGTACAATACGTGCATTTTGGCTCCTTGCCGTTGCATGCATGTGTGCGCGCATGTGGGTGTATGTACATACGTGTGTGTGTATGCATGCATGTTTGTGTGTGTGTGTGTATGCATAGCTGCATGTGTGTGTGTGTGCATGCACATGCATGTGTGAGTGAGTGTGTGTGTGTGCCAGTGACTGGTTCTTGGCCAGTGTGTGTGTGTGTGTGTGTGTGTGTGTGTGTGCCGTAGACATGATGGCTAACCTCAGTGCGGGCCCTTTCAGGTTCTTGGCTAGTGTGTGTGTGTGTGTGTGTGTGTGTGTGTGTGTGTGTGTGTGTGTGTGTGTGTGTGTGTGTGCGCAGTAGCCATGATGGCTAACCTCAGTGCGGGCCCTCTCAGGTTCTCGGCCAGTGTGAGCGCGAGTGTGTGTGTGTGAGTGTGAGTGTGTGTGTGTGTGTGTGTGTGTGTGTGTGTGTGTGTGTGTGTGTGTGTGTGTGTGTGAGTGTGTGTGTGTGTGTGTGTGCAGTAGCCATGATGGCTAACCTCAGTGCGGGCCATCTCAGGTTCTTGGCCAGTGTGTGTGTGTGACTGTGAGTGTGTGTGTGTGTGTGTGTGTGTGTGTGTGTGTGTGTGTGTGTGTGTGTGTGTGTGTGTGTGTGTGTGTGTGTGTGTGTGTGTGTGTGTGTGTGTGTGTGTGTGTGTGTGTGCAGTAGCCATGATGGCTAACCTCAGTACCGGCCCTCTCAGGTTCTTGGCCAGCCGGCTGGAGAAGTGGCTGCAGATGATGCTGCGGTGGGACGCGGAGAGCAGGGGCCGAGACGTCAGCGGCACCGTCTCCCACAACAGCCAGACCATCTTCTGCTTCCAGCAGCTCGACCTCATCCTGGAACTCAAGGTACCAGCTGCGCCATCTGTGCCGTGAGGGTGTGTGTGTGTGTGTGTATCTCCTACAGAGAGAGAGAGAGAGAGAAAGAGTGTGTATGTAGGGCTGGACGATATGGCAAAAACAAAAAATGACAATTTGTTTTCCAATATTGTCCAATATTGTTATTTTTCTCGATTTCTTCCCCCTGATACTGCCAGTTTGGGAGCATCTTCATTGAAATCTTTTACTGAAGAAACAGACTACTAACAAATCTCTTATACCAGTTTGTGCAACATTTTTTGTCAACATTGACATTAGCTGCGGGGGACAACTCCAAATCATGTTCGATTAGATGTCCACATGTTTGTGTGTGTATGTGTTTGTGTGTGTGTTTGTTAATCTGTGTGTATCTCCAACAGAGAGAGAGAGAGAGTAGGTGGGTGGGTGTTTAGGTAAAAGTGTACATCTGTACGTCTGGCCGTGCCATCTCCTCACACAAGGCGACTTCACTCTAAACTGTTCTCCATCATTGTCCCTCAATGGTGGAACAACCTACTAGTCGCACCAGCGACATCCCTCTTGACCTTTAAGAAGCTTGTAAAGAGCCTTCTTTTCTGAGACTGCTTCCCTTCCTAACAAAACTAATCTCTGCTAACCAACTCTTTACCTAGGTGCCTTGTGCTCGTATGTGTGTGTGTGTGTGTGTAGATGGTGTGGAACTGTAGATGGTAGTGTGTGTGTGTGTTTGCCATGCCTTGGTTTACTCTGTGTTCCCTTAGCTTCTTGCTGTATACTCCTTTTGTAAGTCACTTTGGATAAAAGTGTCTGCTAAGTGTAATGTAGTGTTATGTAATGTAATGTGAGTTAGTGTGTATAGTTAGTTTTGGTATTTAGGAGAGGAGACACTTTTCTCCAAAGCAAAGTAAAGCACTATAAAACACTACATAATAAACAAAAATACTCAGCTAACTAAATGAAAGATAACACAAAAAGTATGGTAAAACTATTATACTGGTTAACCATGACACCACTTCCACATAGACCTAAAAGTGGAACAGAGGAACTGTGTGCGTGTGTGTGTGCTCTTTAAATAGCCCTAGTTCATGTCCCTGTCAGATGGGTGTGGTTACTTTCCCGCCTGTAAACACGTTTCTTCATGATGGACCAGACACCCAGTCTTCCTATTGGGGGGTAGAGGGGGCCAGCACGCCTCCACACAGCACTGTTGCCATGACTACCCTTACACCCCATTATGATGTTGTTTTGTGGAACTTTCTGCCAGCCAATGAAAAGCAGGTTCCAACAAAGTGGTTTCCAATCATGGCAGACAGCAGTATGGCACTTTTTAATGCCGTGTCATGTGTTCCAAGTTTGCACTCTGTTAACAAGGGCTGTTCCACTTTTACAAGTTTTAAAAGTCAAATCCTGAAGTCTTTCTCAGCTTGGTGGCATGGATACTAGAGTTAAATGCAGGGAGCAAACTGATTCACATGGACTTTAGGATAACACTTTCTATGAAACTTGTATTCATAAACCTTCGTTAACACATTCGTTAAGGGTTATAATGTCTGCACAATGGTTGAAATTAGTATTGATAACTGTTTATACATACTCATAACTGCCCTTATAAAGCAGATTAAGCTTTATAATCAAGAATGCACTGTCATTTGAAGTTGGAATAGATAGAGGTTATGACGTACCATTTTAATGCCTTAGGAGTACAGCCACGAGTGTGCATAAATAGTTATGAATATTTTACATACTTTATGAATTCTTCATATGAATGCATTACTTTACATCCTTTATGAATGTGTTAATAGAGTCTTGTGAGTGCGTGCTTCATAGAAAGTGTTACCAACTTTGGTGTTTTGTGGCTGACTATAAATATGTAAAAGTCTTCCCCACTTCTTTCCCCTTTCTCCTCTTTCACTTTTCTTTCGCCTCTCTACTCTTTTCTATTTTTTTGCCCTCTCTTTTGCTTTTTTCCCTCTGTTCCTCTTACTATCTCTCTCTCTTACACACATACCCTATCTCTTTCTTCCTCTCCCTCT
>CM050217.1:25585000-25595000 GCA_027475355.1 Coilia nasus
AGATCAAAGCCCTTCCCATGCAAGGGGATGCAGATGGGCCCCATGTCAGTGAACAACAGTTCGTTGGTTTGGCGTCTGTGTCTTGTGCAAGCAGCAGAGTTCCAGTGCAAATAATGAAGCCAAAACTGAACGTTCTGAAGTTGTAATACCTCATACGACCATTGGGGGCTGGCTGCAGAGGCGAGCAACTTGCCTCAGACTCCTATGTTAGAAAGTCAACTTTCACAGAAAGAATAACCATTTACAGCCTGGTTCAAAAAAAAAAACGGTTTTGGTGTTTTTCGGTAGCTTTCATTAATTTAATCTCCCGATAATTCACATTGACATTCATGGAATGAACAGGCCAAGATGGCTGCGTCAAGAACCTTCATTTTGGTTTCGTCTGTGAGAAAGTCTGTGGGTGACATCATCTGTCCACATGCAGTCTACGGACTTGTGTCAGTGTGCTTCTCGTGTATCATCATATTGATTTTTTTTTTTTTTGTTTGTTTGTTCTCTGTTTGTTTTTGTTTGTGTGTGTTGGGTTTTTCTGTGCTTGTTTTGTTGTAGTCAGGCAGCAGGCGTTATAATGAAAGGGCTAATGTGAATGTCGGCCAGACAGATGAAGGGCCCTGCCTTGTACATTCACTATCGAACCATGTAAAACTGTGGTGTTATCGGGCGTAATTTGAATAATTTTCCCACGGGAGGTTGCTCTAGTTTGGGCTAACACCCAAATGCTTTCCACTCCTGGCACCACCCTTATTTGTCATTATTTGTCTCTTTTCTTTCTTTCTTTCTTTCTTTCTTTCTTTCTTTCTTTCTTTCTTTCTTTCTTTTTCTTTTTCTCTCTCTCTCTTTCTTCCGTTCTTTCCTTCTCTCTCTCTCTCTCTCTCTCTCTCTCTCTCTCTCTCTCTCTCTCTCTGTTGGTAGTATTACAGTTAAAAGGGTGTTCAAACATAAAATGTGTCTTCCCTTCATTCTTTCTCCCATTCCTTCACTCTCTCTCTCCATCTCCCTTTTCTCTCTTGCTCCCTTTTTCTTTCTCTCTCTCTCTCTCTCTCTATTTATCTATCTATGTCTCTGTATTTCCGATCTGTGTCTATGTGTTGAACTAATTCTTGCACCCCTTTCTTTGTGTTTGTGCATGTGTGCATGTGTTGTGTTGTGTGTGCTTTCTGTTTGTGTGTGTATGTGTGTGTGTGTGTGTGTGTGTGTGTGTGTGTGTGTGTGTGTGTGTGTGTGTGTGTGTGTGTGTGTGTGTATGTGGTCTCTGCAGAGCAGCGGGCCCCAGGGGATTGCCAGGAGGTGCTGAAGCTGGTCGTTCAGGCCATCCAGTTCTATGAGAAGAAGCTCAGAGACTTCTACACACACCTAAGGTTTGTGCGTGTGCGTGTGTGTGTGTGTGCGCGTGTGTGTGTGCGTGCGCGCGTGCGTGTGTGTGCGCGCGTGCGTGTGTGTGTGTGTGTGCGCGTGTGTGTGTGCTGCAGTGGTAAAAATTCCTGTAAGATCAGTTCCCTGGATCCTGATTATAGAGAAAACCTCACCCTAAGTTTCTCTGTTTACCCTAAATGAACTGGAAACCATACCTACGTACCTACGTACTTGTGTCAGTGATTCCATTACAAATCTCCCAGTCTGTCTTTCTGTGTTGGTGTAAGTCTCTCCCAATCTGTGTGTGCGTGTGTGCGTGTGTGTGTGTGTGTGTGTGTGTGTGTGCGTGCGTGCGTGTGTGTGGTGTGTGTGTGTGTGTGTGTGTGTGTGTGTGTGTGTGTGTGCGTGCGTGCGTGCGTGTGTGTGGTGTGTGTGTGTGTGTGTGTGTGTGTGTGTGTGTGTGTGTGTGTGTGTGTGTGTGTGTGGTGTGTGTGTGCAGTAAGACGGTGCTGTGTCGCCAGCGCGTGATGGAGATGCTACCGCGGGTGGAGGGGGTGGTGCAGCACATGGCCCAGAGCGAGCAGGAGCTGCTGGACCTGCAGAAGAAGAGACAGAGAGAGCTCTGGGAACTACTCAAAGTGGCCTGTGTGAGTATGCTCTATAACACACACACACACACACACACACACAGCTGTGGGAACTACTCAAAGTGGCCTGTGTGAGTACGCCCTATAACACACACACACACACACACACACACACACACACACACACACACACACACACACACAGAGCTGTGGGAACTACTCAAGGTGGCCTGTATGAGTACACCCTAACACACACACACACACACACACACAAACAAACACAGATGTGTAAATATCTCTTTGCTGTAACCCTTATTAAAGAATATTTGTCACGCTTGCTTTGTTTCGGCAACAAGAAAGCGATTACTGTACCTGGAATGAGAAGTTTTGGAAGTGGTAGCTTCTGTGTGTATTCTGCTTCAGAGGTGGGGGAGAGAAAAGATCAATAGGGGTGGATTATACACATGCACATACACAAATATGTACAGACACACACACACACACACACACACACACACACACACACACACACACACACACACACACACACACACACACACACACACACACACACACATGCTTAGAGAGACAGAGACCTAAAGATCCTTTCTTTATTAAAATAACTGCACACATGGACATAGATGCTGTCTGTGTAAACACTTATTAACAGTTTCAAATTTGGTCAGCTGTGTGTGTGTGTTTGTTTGTCTGTCTGTGTGTATTCTGTGTGTGTGCGTGTGTGTGTGTGTGTGAATCTGCAGACTAAGATACAAAGTCCAGTCAGTGGGAGTCCAGATGGTGCTCAGACTCCTTTGCCCCCCCCACTGCTACAGAGCAGACCCAGCAGTCTCCAAGGCCTCAACCAGCCGTGAGTCTCCATGTGTGTGTGAGTGTGTGTCTGTGTAAATGCGTGCATGCGCGTGTGTGTGTGTGTGTGTGTGTGTCTGTCTGTGTGTAAGACACAGACACTGAATATGTATGTGCTTGTATATATATATATATATATATATATATATATATATATATATATATATGTGTGTGTGTGTGTGTGTGTGTGTGTGTGTGTGTCTGTGTGTGTGTGTGTCTGTGTCTGTGTATCTGCATATGTGTCTATTACAATTATATCACAATTAAAAATATAATTTTGCAACCTGGCAACCTGGCTTCAGAGGCTACCATTCAGTACCAAGTCCAAGTTCCAGCCACACTAAACCACACTGACTCAGCTGATTCCAATTAGCAACACTCTTCAGCCAGATAGAGAAGTTCATTACTGAAGTCACCTGTATGAAACACAGGTACAACCAGGTGATTTGAAAAAAGTGGTACTGAATCGTAGCTTCTGAATCCCAAGTTTCCCTTGACTGAATTGTGTTGAAGTAATTCTTGCACCCCTTTCTTTGTGTGTGTGTGTGTGTGTGTGTGTGTGTGTGTGTGTGTGTGCGCGCGTGCGTGTGTGTGTGCGTGTGCGTGCATGTGTGTGTATGGGTGTTTGTGTGTGTGTCTGTGTATGTGTGTTTTGGTGTTTGTGGGTGTGTGTGCGGATGCATGTGTGTGTTTTCAGCGAGTCCTTTGTGTTGATTGAGGAGAGCAGGACTTTTGAGAATCGCTTGCAAAGTATTCTGCATGAAACTATGCAGGGTACAGAAGAGGACATGCAGGTAGACACACACACACACACACACACACACACACACAGCCACATACTGTACACATACATTCTGATAAGGGCATGTTAAAGTTGAACATCAGCTTTTTAGAATTTTAATCTTCTATCTGCTACTGTGTATGTGTGTGTGTGTGTGTGTGTGTGTGTGTGTCTGTCTGTCTGTGCCTTTGCGTGTGTATGCTCGCACATCTGTTTCTTTCAGATGCTGGAAGATTGGGAGTGGTTAAAAGATAAGAGTCCCCAGTCTCTTTGATACAGTGTGTGAGCATGCATGTGTGTGTGTGTGTGTGTGTGTGTGTGTGTGTGTGTGTGTGTGTGTGTGTGTGTGTGTGTGAAAGGGATAGAGCAAAGAAGACTGTTGGCCAGTGATGCAGGAATCTGCAGCCTACTGCTGTCCCGAATAGACTGATCCATGGACCTGTACTGCCACCTTGTGGAGATGAAGCACCAGTGCAACTGATGCCCCCTGTAGGCCACTGGTGGAAGTGTTGCTCACGCGGGGTTCCGTACATGTCCTGGAAAACCTGGAAATTCAGAGGGTATCATTCCATGGCAATGAGCTGGACAAGTCACCAGTGTCCTGGAAATTATCTTCCTGTGCTGAAATAGTATTTTTTACCTTTTTCTTTCTTTTGAATATGGAAATATTGTGCTCAGTATGATTGACAACTAGACGCATCAATATGTGTACTGAATATTTTTTATTCGTTTAGCTATGTTTACATTTTAGCATTTTATTATGTGTCCTTGACACTGAATTATACAGTGTTTCAGTAAAGAAAATTAATTAAGCTTTAGAGTTTGTATTGATAGTAGAAAAGGTGAGTAAGCCAGGATGGAAATTAAAAAAAAGTGAAAGTGTAATGACAGAATAAAAAATAAATCCTGGATTGGATGATGTGGCACACTGGCTATACAGAAAGACATTCAAGTATCATTCACGTGATATAGATGACTTGGGCATTTCTGCAGTTTAAGGATAGGTATGCAACACATTTGAACATTTTTATTATATTTCTCAAAATTGTCTACACATTTTCAAAACTATCTCTTTGTAGTTGTAGTTAGTTGTAGTGTAGGACAATTAACTAGTGCCACACTGCCAGGATATCAAAACGGATCATTGCAGCTAAATTATGCCATATTCAGCTTCAATTTGCGTAGATCAGCTTTGATTGAACAATACAGAGTGCAGCTGTAGTCATGGTGGGAAATATTTTTAGACCCTGAAATACCTTTTGCGAGGGAAACAAAAGCATTGCAAGAAAGCGCAAAGATGCAATCTAAAAACTATTTTCCACCATAACCCTAGCTGTGCTCTGTAGAACAGTGGCCCATGTGGGATCAGCTGTGGTCTAGTGGTTAGGGAGTGGGTCTTGGGACTGGAGCGTCGCAGGTTCGAATCCCTCCCTACCCGTGGCTGAATGCCCTTGAGCAAGGCATCTGACCCCACACTGCTTCAGGGACTGTAACTGAAACCCTGTAAATAACTGTAAGACACTCTGGATAAGAGTGTCAGCTAAGTGTAATGAAAATGAAATGTGGTCAGGATATGCGAAAACGCAGATACACCACGCTGTGAGTAATTCCTGGGTCTGCCACTAGTCGTGCCCCTGAGCAAGAAGTCCAAACCTGCGTTGCTCCAGGGAGGCTGTCCCTGTAGTTGGTTCACTGTAAGTCACCCTGGATGAGTGCATATTACAAATCATGCAATGTGATGATGATGATTTTACAGAACTGTCACTCTTTTCAGTTATGGGGAAATCTTTTAATTTCTAATGTGCTAAAAATATTTTGTAAAATCTTGAAGAATTATATCCGTTTATATATGTATATCTTGGAATCAGACATAGATGTTTTTTTATTTTTTTTAAGTGTGTAAGGAAATAAGCAAAAGAATCTTCATATATATGGTCTAATCTTTATATATTGGTTTTGTCAGCATTTTCTATAATAAATGAATGAAAACATTTTTAATGAATAATGTAATTTTGCACATCCAGTCTACTGGAAACCACTCCATCAAGGAGGTCTCTATCCTACCTTGGATAAGATGCTGACCAATGCTATGACTCTATAAATATCCAGTCAACCAATTTTTACAGCTTTGTCCTTGACAAACAAATTGGTGACACTGAATCTGACTGCATGACACATGCTTTGTTGTTAGCATGGCATCATATATCTCATTTGTCAATACACTTATTGATTTATCACTGATAACAGAGTCTTCCATGTACGGATCTTTTTTTAACACTTAAAGAGGGAACTATAGTGCCATGTCCATAATTCATCAGCATATGGACTATTCGTCAGATAACCCATATAATGCATTTCAACAAACATGACATCAGCATCTTTTCGTGTAACATCATCACACAATTGTACACAAGCAATACCAATAGTGCAAAAACTTTCTGCCGTTTTTGAAACACAGAGATAGCTTTAGGTTGTGCACAAATGGCTTCATGATTTGAGTGCTAAATTATTTTGAGAAATTCAATTGGGATATGGAAAAATGCAGGGCAACATACAACTGGTAAATGGGTGAAAATAATAAATATGTAATTTGAAACTGGTGATGTCAACGGATGGTTATAACTGTGAATTTGTACAAAAGCAACTCTGAGAAAGACTTCAGTTGTCCCTTCGAAGCAACAATGGACTGAGGATGGCCAGCTTGACAACAAGATTTGTAAGAAATAATTGAAATGTTTTAAAATAATAATCCTCAAAAAAAAAAGAAAGAAAACAGCCAGACAAAATATTACAACACATAATATAATTGGGGGTGCTGTGGCACAGTGGGTAGCTCACCTGTACCATGAATGGGCAAAAATGCCCATGGGGACCCAGGTTCAAATCTGGCCTGAGTCACTTTCCAACCCTACCCTGTCTCTCCCATTCATTTCCTGTCTACTCTTCATTAAACTGTCAAAATAAAGGCACAAAGGCCCAAAAATATATACTTAAAAAAACACATAACATAATATAAAATGCTTGAGGAATCTGAAGGAATTCCAGTGCATAAAGGCCAAGGACACAAGGCCTATGCAGAGCACCCATTATCTCTAAGCCCTAACTCATGCCCTAAACAGACCAAGGACAGAGCCATTCCTGAGAAGGCGTTTCATGTTGCACTATAAATTCTTAGTACATTTTACTTTTAAAAAACAAGGACTCACTTTTAGTTCCAGGTCCACTTTAGTCTATTAAAAAAAAACAAAAAAAAAACACAATCGGTTTCCTTGTTTTTAAGCAAGGTCTACTAATTACAATTTATAACGTACCAAGGTATCAAGGCAAGACGCTCCTTTTATTAAAAAATTCCAGTGTGATGAATTTGCTGGCTCTCAGCAGTTAGCTCACAGGTGAATGCAGCCAAAGTGGTTCTTGAAGAAGAAAAGCATCTCGTTCTTCTTTTCGCTATGCATCCTAAAAGAGTTGTACTTCGCGTTGCCAGGCCTCTTGCGTTGATGGCCAACAGAGATGTGGTTACACGATGCTATCAGGAGCTTCCCAACCGCATCCACAAAGAACTCTGTCAGGGAGGCAGATGGAGAAGGGACCAGTCAGAGGAAAAAGTAGAAGTCCTATATATATTTGTTTTTGTTTACCTGTGCACCAACTAGCTTGTGTACCTATCAGAAGAGTTGGACTAATAATAATTAGATACTTTAATGAATACATAAAATAAACATGTGACATTTGAATTCTGAAGGGCACTTTCTCTCATCTACATTTCACCATCTAGTAGTTGATGGTATTTGTGATGTAGCTGAAAACAGATATGAAGAATAAAGGAGTGTGTCTGTGAAGGTTCCCATTCATCCAGGTCGTAGTAGTCATCACTGCTAAGTAGGTGTTCTGTGTTTCACCTTTCATCCAAAAGATTTCATCAGTTCTTAGAAAAGTCCCAGAACTGAAGAAGACTTTTGGATAAAAGGCGAAACGTCTTCAAGCTCCAAACAGAAATCCCGTTGCCCACAACTTAGCACTTGTGACAACAACAAAGAAGATGACCTCCCACTGATACTTACGCGAGTGACCTGCTCTCTTTAGTCGAGGGTCAAACACCACCTTCCTCATAGACGCAGTGCGTGCCAGGAAGAAGTTGATGACCACGTTGCTGAGGTGACACTGGGGGAAGCCCGGCACTGTCTCCTGGTAATGGCCTCTGAAACGACGGAGGCACCCTCCCTCCTGCTCCTCACCCTCCTCGTACGCCAGGCGGCAGTTGAAGCTGTCATCACCCACCAAAGCACTCACCTGGACACAGGAAATCACAACACCTTACAATATCAATGTTACACAATATCACACTTGTAAGTATATGAGCAGGGGCAGTCCTACCCTGTTTAGTGCCTTGGGCGAGCACCCCCAACAATCCGGGGTGGCAATTTGCCAATTCCCCACACAATGATGTAATATGATAAATAATAGATTTTCAAGCTGTCGTGCTATGGCTGCCACCCACCTTAAAATGCCGCCCCGCGCAGCTGCCCTGTTCGCCTGTGCCTAAAAGCGCTACTGTATATGAGGTGCAGTGAACAAAGAGACGTGTTTCTGATTTTAAAGCCTTAATTGGCATTAAAAGTAAATACTACGTTATTTGTACACAAATTACTGTGTTCCACTGTACTTGTGCTTTTTTTCCTTGTTTATTAGTGTTTTTTTTTTTCATTAATAACCTTTCTCAAATTTCTGGACCTCACTGTCTGGGTCTGGGTTCTTGGGTTCATGTCTGGGTTCATTAGTGATCAGAGTATTACTGCAGTGTAATATCACTACGAGAGTACCATGTCAAGCTCAGGCATGCTCTCCATGACCTCTACTAGTTGCTCGATCTTGGTTTTTTTTGTGAAGAAGAAATCGTCGTCCACCCAGAGGAGATACTTGGTCGTGACCTGAGAAACAGCCAGCGTCCTACCTGCAAACCAGCCCTAAGAGTCAAGAGGACATGGAAAAGATACAAACAAATAAGGAACAGTGTTTACAAGAGAAAATAGCAAGTTGTTCACTTTGTCAAATAGTAAATATTGTCAGGTACTCTACAAGAAAAATGGACTGATCAGTAAAACAAAAATTGAACAAAAAGGATTTGACACAGAAAAGTCATTTTTGTCCTATTTTTAAAAATAGTGTTTAGCTTCACACATTATAACTGAAGACAATGTTGTTTTAATGTAAGTGGTACTCAATGGTAAATGCTTCAGAAGCGATTAGCAAAGGTCTAAGTTTACTGATTCCGATGTCTTTTAAGAAAAACCTAAAAAAAATTACCTGAAGAGTGACATTTTTAAATGATGTACTTTTGGCATATGAAATGTAAGAAAGAGAGCTCTGACTTTTGTGAAAAGTGTCCAAAATGCTGTCATCAGTTACATAATTGAGGTTGTACCTGCCCAGGCGGCATTAAGTACTGCTCAATGCCAGAGCCATTCACTTTGACGGGATTAAAGCTGTCATCAGCAATGATTATCTTTATGGTCTTGTAGTACTGGCGGATGCTGGAGATCATGACATTCAGCTCAAAGTACCTCAGGAAGGTCTTGGTGGTAATAGTCACCTGTGAGTTTATATCTATGGTGAAAAGACAGTTTACTAAACATTAATGAAACAACAGCAATAATGTGTTGTGCAACACTGCATTGCTCTAAGTTTTGACATGTCTACATTGAGGTGTGTGTACAATATTGGATACAGTGTTGGAGGCTGGGAAGTGTTGTGGGTGTTGGGTTGTGCTGAAAGGATATCATACCTTCTCCTGGATCATATAAGATAGGCACTGGGGTCTGCTGGATGACTATAGGAAAGGTGGCATTATGTTTCTCAAAGACAAAATGGACTGTTGAGAAAGACAGAAACACAAACACTTAAGTCAAAACAAGATCTAGAAAAACTTGCACATGCCTTTATTTCCAGTAGGGTTGATTACTGTAATGGCATTTTCACCGGCCTTCCTAAAAAGACCATCAAACAGCTTCAACTGATCCAAAATGCAGCAGCAAGGGTTCTTACAAGAACAAAAAGATCTGACCACATCACTCCAGTTTTAAGGTCCCTGCACTGGCTCCCAGTAAGTTATATCATTGATGTTAAGGCATTGCTTCTTGTGTTTAAATCATTACATTGGATAGGACCCAGTTACCTACTGGATATGTTTCAGTTATATGCACCAACTAGGTCTCTGAAATCACATCAGAAAAATCTGTTGGTAGAACCTGCTGTTAGAACAAAATGTGGCGAAGCAGCTTTCAGCTGGTATGCTGTAAAGCTCTGGAACCAACTCCCAGAAGACATTAAAAATGCTCCTACTGTTGGCAGTTTCAAATCTAGACTTAAGACCAAACTGTTTTCAGATGCTTTCTGTTAATGATTCCTATTAATT
>CM050217.1:25600000-25627500 GCA_027475355.1 Coilia nasus
GATTATGGGGTTATAATTAAAATTTTCAAGTCAAGTGGCACTTACCTTTAAATGTCCATAAATTACTATAAAAAAATGACTTGTAGGCTAGGTTACTGCTTTACAGGTCATCAACGGCAATCCGTACCTCTTGTGGCTTTGAGCACAGCACGTTCACAGCCTAACTGTAGCCTACATGCAGTACATTTTCATTGACTGACCTTAACTGACTTCACTTGTTTTTTTTTTTTTTTGACAGCCCTCCTCGTGTGCGGAAGCATGCGTCAGTGGGTCCACTACATCAGTGAGATACTAAACATGAACACAACCCTGCCTCTTAAACACACACACACACATACACACTACATCAGTGAGATACTAAACATGAACACAACCCTGCCTTTTAAACACACACACACACATACACACTACATCAGTGAGATACTAAACATGAACACAACCCTGCCTCTTAAACACACACACACACATACACACTACATCAGTGAGATACTAAACATGAACACAACCCTGCCTCTTAAACACACACACACACATACACACTACATCAGTGAGATACTAAACATGAACACAACCCTGCCTTTTAAACACACACACACACACACACTACATCAGTGAGATACTAAACATGAACACAACCCTGCCTTTTAAACACACACACACACATACACACTACATCAGTGAGATACTAAACATGAACACAACCCTGCCTCTTAAACACACACACACACACACACACACACACTGCAGTCTTTTAGAAACTCATTTCCTTTTTAAAGCAGCTGCAGTACCAGTAAGCTTCATTCAGCATTCACAAAATGAAAAAAATAAACTATAAAGCACTATAACAAGATCATTACACGTCTTTAATAAAAAAAACAGTTTTAGACGTTTATCTGTCCATGCCCATTACAATGATTGTAATATCTAAATACACATAAAATCAAGAAATTTATATAACGGTTAAATCCAATGATATGAAGTCAATGGTTAGAAAAGGGTGTGTGGATGTACTCTATGTCGGTGTGTTTGTGAGTTGGTGTCTCATCTGACTATTCCCCAGTGACTGAATTATAACAAAGTTTTCCCTTAATCATAGTTAATTTTAGTGATAAACTGTTAGATGTTGCCAGTGAAGTATTTTACCCGTTTTGCTGTGTATTTGACTTGAAGACATGTTCTTATCTTGCTTATCTTGAATAAACAATACATTTAATAGATTTAGTCTTATCACTGCAATGTCAGTCTGACCTGAATCCCTTTTACAGAGAAGAGTAACCTCGATGCTATCTAGACATGTGAGGAAATATTAGTTGTTTTCAAGCTCAGAGCTTGTGGGGCTGGGTCTTTTGACTATTGGCTCTTTCTAGATGTTTGCTTTTGGTGCTACAAGTCAGATAGAACTTGCAACTGTTCATTCAGCTTGATCCTTTACATTTAACATGTTTTCTTAATTTTTAAATCAATATAGGCTTCAATACATTCTTTGCAATCGGATACAAGACTTCAGTCAATTTCTTCATTTTATTTATGTTCATTGTAGCTCAGATTGGACAGAGAACATGACACATGCCTGAGGGTGACACCATTTGTATCAATCCAAAACAGCTCGTCATTACAGTTTTTGCCCATTGCTTAAACACATTTTGTTAAAATTAGCTCGCTGTGCCAAAACTCTACACACAAGCACATAAGATACAACACTTGGAAATAAACCATTCACATCTATGTCAAATTGAAACTCTGCAATCAAAACCTAACATTCCTTTGTCAAAATGTCACTCTGATGACAAAATTGCACACACTTGCATCTTATAAAAACACTGTCACATCAGCAGCAACACACTAGTCTACTTTATATAAAACACTGTTTTTTGTATTTTGAATAGATGTGTTTTGCCAATGATACATCGGTATTTCATTCTTGATAAGTGTCTTATGTATGAAATAGTGTGTAGTGTGCAGGAGTAAGTGTGTTGCAAAAAGGAGCAATTTTTTTGCAGAATTGCAACTAAAGTGTAAAGCAGCGTTTGTGTTTAAGGTATGGTTACACTGTGTTTAAGGCATGGTAACACAACTTCAAGTTATGTTACTTTGGTTTAAGCATATGTCTATTGCGTTCAAGCAGTGGGCAAAAACTGTAATCAGAACAGTAGTTGTATGGAGGGCACACACTGCCTTATATATATATGCCTTCTATCTATATGGCCATATATGTGACCAGCACCAATAATTCAATCTCAAGCTTAAGCGCTGCAGTTTTACTAATGATGCTACAGGGCACTGTAGTTGCACACAACAACCTCAAAGTCCTGCAAGACACATCCTTTCACTTCTCAAACATGACTTAATAAGCAAACAAGCCCTGCAATCAATTCATGTTGGTTTAGGCATCCCAGATGATTTAAACATTTCTTAGACTCCACTAGCCAATGTGTGTTGCATGTTACGCGTGGAAATGAACTGTGTATGTGTGTGTGTACAGATGTGGTAAATGCATTCACAGATGAGTAAGTCAGAGCAGCTTTACTGATGATCTGGTGAAGGGTCCTAAGGTAAACCCAGCGTAGAGCTCATGTGTGAAAGTGGTCTGGACTTTGTGTAAGAGGGTCATAGAGTCACAGATGCTGTAGAAGGCCAGAGTTCCTGCCCTGTGATCCACATACACGCCTATTCTGGAGCTGGCCACTAGAGGGAGTTTAGTCTCTTCATTGTTGTGCTTAAAAGAGGAGCTGGAGCTGGTCAGGGTGAGACTCCAGGACTGATCGTTGAACCCAAACCCACACTCATTACCATAACCTTTCCTGCTGATGCTTCTGTACGAGACCGCTACATGAACCAACTCCCCACTCCACTCAACCTCCCAGTAGCTGCGCCCAGACACACCCTCTCTACACAGCACCTGCCCCCACACGTCAAAGCGGTCTGGATGGGCACGATATGACTGGGCCTTGTCTGTCCATTCCAACTTTCTGTTCTTCTCACTCCAAAGCAGGTTTCTGTAGGCGGTGTCTGTATCCAGTGTCAGGCGGCAGGAGTCTGGTGCAGAAAAACAATAATAATAATAATAATCTTTACTTGTATAGCACAATTCATACATACAAGATGCAGCTCAAAGTGCTTTACAGTTTGGCAAGAACAGCACAAGACAACATTTCTTGCAGTCCAGTGGTGCCGAACACAATAACGAAATGACGTAATGACGCAGTGGTCCGTTAATGCGGGCTCTTGCATGACGCAACAATGCAATGTCAGAAGACAGAACGAACTTAGAGTTTTATTTCTGTTTTGTGACTTTGTGTGTGTGTGTGGGTCTGTGTGTCTGTGTGTGCCATGTATGTATTTAACAGAGTGTGTGTATGTACCATGCATGTGTTTAACAGTGTTTGAGTGTAAGTGAGGGCGAAAGTGACTATGTGTGTGTGAGTGACAGAGAAGGTGTGTGTTCAGGTGTCTGTGTGAGAGACAGCATTAGTGTATATGGACTGTTGCATACTATGGATGAGGGATAGTTTATTTCTAGTGTCTGAATACTCGTCGAACTTACACTGTAAGAATTCTTCTCTGGTTACAGGTTCAGTAAGAACAGCCTGGCCTGTAGACACTGAGACAGAAAAATCATGATGTTGCATTATAGCCTGTTGCATCATAGTCTGTTTAACCAAGAAGAACATACAATACTGCCCACAGCATGTTCTTGTTGAAACGACATCAGTAGAAATTACATAAAAAGTGTTAGGCAATGGGCAATATGAGCCGCACAATGTTAGTTAAGATGAAGAGTATCCCTTCATGAGTCAGTCATCTATATTGGATACAGATATATAGGTACCTCATTCATCTCTAAGGAATAGTTAAGGTTATGATGACGATGAAGGCAATTGGGATGGTAACAGCATTTTTACAAGTCCTTCAGAATTTGTCTCACCGATGTCCCTCACTTCAAGAGATGAGTGAGTTTCATCCCAATGGAATTAATTTCTTTCAGACACAACTGTGTGCATCCTGACTGGCCTCTTGGGTGTTTAAGTCAAATCTACCTCTTGTTGTGGTCCTTCGTACCAAGTCTGACCTTCAGCCGCATCAAAGGGATGTTTTGTTTACCGTAAACTTACAATGACATACAGCATCAGCTCAGCTATTAACCACAATAACCTACCACAGACCCATGTTTCAAACCTGCCATCGCCCTCCTTACTAACCTCCAGAGATGACAGTGGGAGCCGGGAAATAGGATCTCCAGCTCAAAAAAAGCTTATTTTTTGTTAAGACTTAGAGCCGGTCCAGCCCCCTCTAATCTCTAGAGATTCTCTGGTGTTCAGTGCATGCATGAAAGCAGCTGAGGAGTGAATCATCAGATCAGTACCATAAAGACATGAAGTACCAACCTGCTGCTGCTATGTTCATGACTTCCTGTTGGCAGACATCCTCCAGTAGCAACTTCAGGGTGGCCACAGATGTCTTCACAGCGTCAAAAGAGAGACTTCCACTGACCGTAATGCTGGATATGAACTTAGACTGCAGTGGATCACTCACAGAAGGGAAAGTCTACAAAGAACAGAGAGACACATGACAGAATAAAAACACCTGCTCTGGTTTTCACTAGCCAGGCTAGCTAAAAACAGGTGGAGTGCCATGTTGCTGGGCGGGATTGCTGAGTATGATGATATTGAACATAAGTACTAAGTTTGAGTATGCTGCATTCATGTAATGGTGATTAGTTGAAGGCAGGTTCAATAGCTAACATAATGTATATTCCCACCAGGAAGTAAATTAAAGCAACACTATGCAACTTTTTTCGAGTAAATTGATCATCTTCTTAAGTCAGTAGATAGTCATTACCAGGCGAATAAAGACACTTTCAAGCTGTCTTTATTCTGTCAACTTTCATCTGTCTTTAAGCTTTAAGCTGTCAACTTTCATCTGTACAAAATGAAATGAAGTTCAAGGGGCTTGTTTACCAGGCTAGGTTTCCCCACCAATCAGATATGGATTTCCAAATCAAGAGTTTATTTCCCCACCAATCATATATGGATTTTAAAATCTAGTTTACTTAGTTTTTCCTTGTTGTATTAATTACCAAAATACAACAAATTCAGTTTGAAATGGATAAGGATTAAGGATAGGGTAAACCTCAACTAAATAGGTATGTTTAGAAAGTATGATAATGTTGGTTCAGTGTGGCGTGCACTAAAAATCCATTAGCAGGTACCTGGATAAAATGGATATCATCCTGTGAATGTGAAAGCTGCTCCAGCTCAGCTTCTCTCCTCCTGAGCTCAGCAATCTCCTGCTCCAGCTGCTTCAGGAGTCCTTCAGCCCGACTCACCTCAGCCTTCTCCTGAGCTCTGATCAGCTCTGTCACCTCAGAGCGCCTTCTCTCAATGGAGCGCATCATCTCAGCAAACATCCTCTCACTGTCCTCCACTGCTGTCTGTGCAGAGCTCTGACAGAAAACATACAACAAGGACAAAGTCCACCTACAACAGCTAACTCAGTCAGCTCTTCCACACAGGAACTGAAAACTAAGAAGGTTTTAGGGGAAAAAGCTCAGAAGTCAATAACATCTTATTGATTTCTGACAGACAGGAGTTTTGTAAGAAATAATATGTTCCTTTAAGTAGTCCTGTGTGAAACAACACCGTCTATTCTCTCCTTCGTTTATATCAGTCTTTGGCAGGGCAACAGTTGTTGGCAAAAGTTTGGGCAATTTCTCTACCAAGGTTTTGGCAGACCTGGTCTTAGTCCATGTGCATATGTAGGACCACTATACAACGACTGTTAGAAACGAGATGAGTTGCCACATTGGCTAAACCATACTTTGTGTTTGTGACAAAACTCACAATCACAACAGTGCAGTGTGCTATTTGTTACAGCAGATAGCAATAGAGCCATGATCTGGACTGAGCATATCATAATTCTGTCACAGACTACTAGAGCTGAAACCTCCAGTAACAAGTTGTTGTCTTCTGCTCTGAGATGGGGAGAGGAGTTGTCTGGTTAGATTCTCACCTTGAGAGTCTTAACAGCTGTCCTCAGCTCCTGTAGTTCCTTCTCTCCCTACTGGATTCTCTGTTGACATGTCCTCTGTGTTTCCCTCAACTGAATATTTGGTTGAAAACACACATTTTTCTTAATGAGGTTCATGAATTTGCCAAATAATACACATCATACAGTTGAAGTAGAAGACACAAAAAGACAGTAAGGTTAGTACATTCAAGCTCTGTAACATTGTGGAAGACTATACAGATTAAGATACGACCTCATTTACCGTGTTAAAAAATAAGACAGTTTCAGACATCCCAACCTCCACAAACTCAGTTCCGGGAGATGTTGTGCTGTTGAAATAAAATATTACACAAGAGAAAAGCCATCAGGCTTACTGCTTACTTACCAATACCACTGGTTCTCAAAACCAACACGCCACGCTGACTCTCACCTACCTCAACAGCGCGCTGGACCCCGTGGTGTACTACTTCTCCAGCCCCACCTTCCAACAGGTGTGCAGACGGCTGCTGAGGCTCCAGAGTGGGGAGGGAATGGTAGACACAGGGGAAGACAGCACCATAGACAGCAGCTCGCAGACAGCAGTGAGGGGTCTGATAGTGCATTCTATTGCTGGCTGGTGCTGGGTTTTTGAGGTTTTTCCGAGTGCTGAAGCAGGATGTGATGAAATGCGCGCCCCCATCCTTCGGACACCTGACCAAATGTCTCAGAGGAACACAGAGCACCCAACACTTTTCATCTAGCAAATGAGGCACGTGGAATTTGATTTTCTGTTTTTGGATCCGAATGCAAATGGGATGTACTATAAGGCTCCTGCTGCTGTAGGTGGATAGCAGGACATATGTATAGGTGACCTATTAGGTAACTGAAGCGGTTGTCGGTGGCTGGTCGGTTCAATCCCCCTAACAGGGTTAAAAAAATGTGCTGCCTGGCTGCTGGATTAATGGCAGCCCACTATGGTATGTGTACTCTGAGTGTGTGACAGCTTACTCCTCCCATTTGTATGTATCTGTGTATACTACCCCCCAGATGACCTAAATGCAGAAGACAAATCTCCTCCCCCAAAGATAATAATGAAGACTTAACTAGTGCTTGTCGTCTTTCCAAAGGTCTCATTTTCTATGTTATTTACCTGTGTGCGCCACATAAATAATCCATACCTCTTACACATTACATATTGAAATGTACCATTAAAAGTATAGACTGATTGGAAAAGTCCTCAGACAATAGATGTATTTCTGTATTGTTGAAAACTACATGTGCTGTTTCCAATGTTGCCTTTCGGCTGGATCAGGCCACAGCACCTCATCCACTTCTTAGGCAATAATGTCCCTAGCCAGGCAATGGGGAACGAAGCCCCTAGCATGTCGGATCCACCCTGACACTGCTCTTGGCCTATGTCACCACAAGCCAAAATTCCACTGGCTCTAAAAGACTGGCCCTTGTGTAGGTAGTCAAAGGAGCTAAGCTGTGAGCAACTGGACTTCTTTTTGGAGCTTGAAGATGTTTCACCTTTCATCCAAAAGGCTTCTTCAGTTCTGGCCTGATGATGGGAAACCACCCATATAAATTGCTTACAAGTTAGTTCCTTTGACTACCATGACCCGGATGAATGAGAATCTACAGACAGTCTTTTGAGTACTTTCAATGTTGAATGCTGTAACAATTGTACCTGTTCTCCTCTCAGAATCTTCATACAATAGTAGACAGTGAATCTACTCAGATTGGGTTGAACCCTTAATCTTGCCTCTCTCAATGTCAAGCCATGGACAAGGACATGGCCCACAATGATGGCTCTAATTTCATCAGAAATTCTTCCTCTTCTACCTCCTCTTTCCCCTTGCATTCTGACTCCCTGTCCTCCTGGTCTACGATCCATTTTGAAGCTGCAATCTCCAACAACCTGTTTGCGCTCCCACATGACTTACATTGGTGGTGTTCACTCATTTGACATGAGGTGCAACCAGTTCTGACTCGTTGTGCTTGACTTTTGGCATGTGTGCTTTATTTGTGATTAAATGTTGAAAAGGTTTACCATTTTGAATCACGTTCTAAATAATGCAAATGTGTTTTAAGAATGAGAATGTGTTTACAGTTGTGCAAAGTGGAGTCAGGGAGTTTTGCAAATTGTGTTGTACTATGTGAAAATTGTTTAAGGTATTGACAAAAGAGTGAAGAATTCTGAGAAATTTCTAAAGCAATTTAGAAAGTTGTTCAACCAATAGGTATTTGTGCTTTAACAATTGAGAAAAACTGTAAAATGTTTTTATCCTGAAAATTTGCTGAAAGTTTTTTTCTTTTTTACTGTTTTATCCATGCTGGGCTTACTTTCCATATTAGAGAATATTACAAGACAACTCACGATTAATAAGAAGTGCATTAGTATGAGACTTTATTGCATTTTTACTAAACATAAGTGGCACAAATAAGGAGTTGAAGAAACATATGCCTTTATTATAGCGACTAAGAGGGGAAAACATACATTCATGTTTCATCATGTTATTGTTTGCTAAATGCATACAAATTTTGAATTTTGAATAAATGCAAAAGAACATTTAATAATCAATCTAATAGAGAATTGAAACCTACATCAAACCAACATAGGTGTAAACATGATATTTTAACATAGATGATAGGAAAAAAAAACATCTATATGTATGATCTATACCAATATTGTTTGTATACAAACTCTAAAACAAAAACCAGCCAACTCTGATAAAAGCACATGGCAGTTGCAAGGCTGAAAAAACAACACAGTGACATATATTCATTTAAAGTGTATTGACAGTGGACCTCTGGATCCTGAATAAGGCATAGACTGATGACAACTGTTGTGTGAAGTATCATAAATTATTTTTTAGCATAATGACAACAGTGTCACTTAACGAACTAGTGTCCATTTACCCTTGAAAGCAAATGTATGAGTATTTGCATGGTGTCTGCCAGCAACTGATGTTGATCAGCAAGTGAACATCCCACTACTGCATCACATTGCTCTAGACACTGAACATTCACCATGTAGGGACAAAATGTGATAGGCATCGTCTCAGAATGATGGCGTCGCTTACAGCGTCGATTTCACGCAGAGGCATAAATACAGCTTCATGTGTGTAGTGATGTGTGCTAGCTAATTTACTCCACTAAGACTTGTGTGTGCATGCTCATGTATGGTAGCTGATCTAAACCACTAAGGTGTGTGGTGATGTTAGCTAATTTAGCCTACTCCACTAGGGCTTATGTGTGTGTGGTGATGTGTGTTAGCTAACTTACTTCACTAAGGCTTTTGTGTCTGTGGTGATGCGTGTTAGCTGGTGTACAGCACACAGTCTTATCTGTCTGTGGCAGCGCTTAACTAACTGTATGTTCCCAGCTGCCAGGGATCCAAACTTGATCCCTTCACCACACAATTGTGTTATGTATATTGCATATTAATGGGTGTAGCTACATGGATGTGAGTCACAGAAGCTTCACCGATGATCCAGTATCTAACCCAAACCCAGGATAGAGTGTCTCTGTGAATGTGGTCTGCTCTCTGTGGAGGAGTTTCATTGTGTCAGAGACACCATAGAAGGCCAGAGTTCCTGCCCTGTGATCCACATAGACTCCTATTCTGCGGCTGTTGCGTGAAGAGACTGTGCAATATTTTGTTTTAAAATTGTGCATGAATGTGGTTTGGTCGCCACACGTCAGATGCCAGGACTGATCATCAAATCCAAAAAGCGAGCTTATGCTTTTGTACGAGACCGCTACTTTAACCAACTCCCCACTCCACTCAAACTCCCAGTAGCAGCGTCCAGACACACCCTCTCTACAGAGCACTTGGTCCGGTTCTGTACCTCTGTTTGGATTGTCATGATATGGCTGGACGGTGTGTCTCTCCTTAGCCCTCTTGTTCCCCTCAGACAGACGGATGTATTTGCCCGCCGTGTTTGGATCCAGAGTGAAGTGACAGAGATCTGATGCAGAAGAGCAAAGGACAAATCTAGTCTTTTTATTCATGGTGATGTGTGTGCGCGCATGTGTGTATGTGTGTGTGCACGCAAGCATTTGTATGTGTGTGTGTGTTTGTGATGGAATGTTCTGTATACAAGTGAAGTGTGTTACTTGTATGTTCCTCATCCAACTGACTTTAACTGACTGGCATTTACAGAATGAATTGGCCAAGATGGCAGCGCCCAGAACCTCAATGTAAGCTTCATCCAGTCTGTGAGAAACTCTTTGCGTGAATTCACAGAGGGTTTGTCCAGTTGTCTTATATATACATCTGTGTATGAGTACAACCTTCGGCATGTGGATGCCATTCCTCACATCTGACTTTACCTGCTTCCTCTCTGCTCTGCTGCATTTACCTCCAACTGCACATTTCTAAATCAACGCTTTTGTCTCTCCAGCATTTCTGCTGTGTTACCTGTGACTATATGTGTGGGCCTCTGCACGTGTGTGTGTGTGTGTGTGTGTGTGTGTGTGTGAGAGAGAGAGAGAGAGAGAGAGAGAGAGAGAGAGAGAGAGAGAGAGAAAGAGAGAGAGAGGGAGACAGGGCGATCTCTGACAGGGAGTGTCTTGTGTTAATGTGTATGTGTGTGTCTAACTTACACTGTAAGAATTCCTCTCTAGTCAGTGGTTCCTCGATCATAGCCTCGATTTTACACACTGAGACAGAAAGCATTGCATTGCATTATAACCAGTTCTACCAAATCCACTATAGGTTTTTATGCTAAGAAACACATGCATGAGTAAACATGATATTGCAATTTCTACCATACTTAAGAAGCTGTAAAAAGCACCTTCACGGCTAAGGATTCCTGCATGCCTATGTCTTAACTAGCCTGTTAAGACCCGCCCCTCGTACTTCATTACATTTCGTGGAGAGGGTCTGGTCCGGACGCTCTTGGGGAGCATTTGGGGACTAGAAAATCAGCGCTCCAAGCGAACTGAGGGTGTGTTTGTTAGCTGTGGTGTTGACCTTGTGTGCTACATTTGAATTGTAGTGCGTAGGTAGGCTAACTGCATACGTGACGACCAGGCGTTAGCGATTGGGTAAAGGCAGATGCACTTTTTTTTAAACTTCAGCAGAGTCCACACCTGTTCCAGACCCTCTGCACGAAATGAAATGAAGTATGAGGGGCGGGTCTTACCAGGCTATGTCTCAACCACAGCAGAAGAGATTATGTGGAGAAGGTCAACTGGCATGGTGAGTGTATCACGAAAATCTTATATTTTTCCAATGTTCCACTGAATACTGTCTTATTGGCCAAACACCACTAAACATAGCATTGTACCATCTGTCTCGTGGCACTGTGGGTAAAACTGCCCTCCTGTTGTTGTGATCTGGTGCTGAGCCTGATATTTACCCAAATATGAGGCATGTAGCATGCATGCTTATGTTTTGCTTACAGCAACACTAAGGTTTTTTTTTTTAAATGCTCTAAGCATAGAAAACAACTATGTCCGCACAGTCAAGGCGAACTTGTTGCAGGATTTTTATACAAGTATAGTGTTTGGGCTATTGTAATGCATGCTGTAAGGCGAGGATAATTTGTAGCCTTCTGTTTGGCACACAAACTACAGTTTTTGTACCGAGTTGATGAGCTTAAACAGCACTGTTCCTCTTGACAGGGGCCCACAAAGGGTATGTCAGAAGTGCCCATCACCCTGTTAAGAACTCATTTACTATCAAAACGATTTTAGAAACATTATTTTAGGGTTAAGAAAACCTCCTAGTGTTGCGTTTCATCATTCAGTCCCACCGACATCACTCAAATAATGAATCATCAGATTTAATCAGTACATCGAACACATGCAGGCATATGACCCACCTGATTTACCTATCTTCATGACTACCTGCTTGCAGGTATCTGCCAGTTGCTCATTTAGTATGGCCAGTTTTTTCACAGTCGCATTAGTTACAGAGAGGCATGATTCGACAGTCATGCTGGATACGTTGTTAGACCGGGGTAGGCTACTGACTGAAGGGAAAGTCTACAAACAACAAAAAGTTATATTTATGGACAAAAACTTAGTTTGAGAAATTATGGTGAGATATTCTGTTTAAAAAGACACAACTTAAAGACTCAGTAAGGTTAAAACCATGCTTAGTTTGGTAACAAGTGAAATGTATCAGAAAACTATGCTTTAAAAACTTCTGAGGTCTGTTTTGTTGTGCTGTGGAGTTGTGCAGTTTAACAGCTCTTCAGCCATTTTCATCGTAGGTCTAAGTAGGGCGGGTCTAACACACAGTCTGCTTACATGAGGAGGGTTTGTTTAGTATAATGTACAGTAATGTGCAAAAGTTTTAGGCAGGTGTGGAAAAAATGCTGTCAACTAGGAATGCCTTTAAAAATTTAAGTGTTAATCATTTATGACATATACAACCAATTTGGTATAATTGGTTGATTATACACCTAACTATAAGCCTGCAAAATCCCTGACATTGTGTGTACCCCTGTGTTTGTACACTTTGTGTGCACCTGCCTAAAACATGTCAAAAAACAACTGACGCCCATCAAGTCCTTTCAGCCTTATGGGTCTTTTAACATTAAACATGTGGATGGCTAAAAAGATACAGTACTGTGCAAAGATTTAGGTAGGTGACTCTACACAAGCATCAATTCACACAAAGGGGTACACACAAAGTCAGGGATTTTGCAGGATTATAGTTAGGTGTATGATCAACCAATTACAATTACAATTGGTTGTATATGTCAGGAAGCATACATCCACAGAAGATCTGTGGTAGTTCTTCAAGATGTTTGGCGCAAGCTACCAACTCTACAAACTCTATGCAAGTAGACCTAGAAGAATTGATGCTCTTTTGAAGGCAAAGGGTGGCCACACCAAATATTGATTTGATTTTTTTTATTTTGTTCAGTCACTGCAGTTAATTGATGAACAAAAATGATTAACACTTCCATTTTTGAAGGCATTCCTAGTTGACATTTTTTCACAACTGCCTAAAACATTTCCACATTACTGTACATGAGGAGGGTATGTTTAGTATAATGTAGCATTGTATAGGTAGTGCTTCAGCACATTTAGCCTACACTAAGCACACATCCAAGCAAACATCCGAGCACTGAAAGTACCATCATGTTTTTGCCGCTGTTAGACCTAATTTTACACTTTTAGCAATGTTCATATTCACTAAAGACTGACAAGGTTATTAATAACTCTTTCTTTGGTATGAGGAACTTAGAGAAAATATTACTTTGACTTTAGTGAGTCTTAAAGGGTGGAGTATATTTCAACTGAATTGCTATGAATAAACCAAGAAAGGAAGGTTTTGGAATATAAACAATTTGAAATCTAACAATCCATCTGTTGTTACCTTGAGGAAATTAATGTGATCCTCTGTGTGTGAAAGCTGCTCCAGCTCAGCTTCTCTCCTCTTCAGCTCAGCAATCTCCTGCTCCAGCTGCTTCAGGAGTTTTTCAGCGCGACTGACCTCAGCCTTCTCCTGAGCTCTGATCAGCTCTGTCACCTCAGAGCGCCTTCTCTCAACGGAGCGAATCATCTCAGCAAACATCCTCTCACTCTCCTCCACTGCTGTCTGTGCAGAGCTCTGTCAGGGAGACACAAAAAGTAGGAAAAGTATTTCAATACAAATTACTCAGTGCATTACTGATTACTAGTTACTATTTCTGTTTATTTTGCATTTCTCAATTATTTAGCTTTAATTTAGCATGTCAACTCTAAGCAGTAGATCGAAATAACTAGTTTGTCATTAGAAATTTCATGATACTCAGTCATCATCACAGCTGTCATAAAAATGGTGTTTTGTATATGGGAGTAGATGTCAGCTGTTGTTTTCTCCTTCTAGTTCTCATATCATAATTGTGTTAAAGATTACTAGAGCTGAAACCTTCAAGTTGTCTTCTGCTCTGTGATGGGGAGAGGGGAGTTGTCGTTGTCTGGTTAGATTCTCACCTTGAGAGTCCTAACAGCCTTTCTCAGCTCCTGTAGCTCCTTCTCTCTCTCCTGTATAATCTGTTGGAATCTCACCTGGGTCTCTCTCAACTGCTTCTGTTGATAAAAACAAACAAACATGACTTAGAAGGCTTTTGATTTTTTTTTTTTTTTCATAAAAAAGACTACTGGTGAGGAAACAATCAGATGTACTAAAATCACCATATTCTTCTTCTTATTATTATTATTATTGTAGATTTCTTAATTCAGTGATATAGCATTTCTCCTTGCAAAACAGAAAATACTTTACGGTACCATTAAAGAACCATACCATATTGTCAACATCGCACTAGGGGACTTAAGTGTAAGTTACAGCAAAATCTTGAGCCTCACCTGTTTAGCACTCCTTCCTGCTGCAACGGTGACCACATCTTTGGTCCTCCTCACTTGCTCAACAAGTTTAGCAACAATAACATTTTTCTTTAAAACGGGTCTTGGAGTGAAAGTCTGTCTGCACTCGGGGCAGCTGTAAACTCCCCTCCTATCTTCCAAATTCCAGCATCTCTTAATGCAGCCCATGCAGTAATTGTGTCCACAGTTAAGAGTCACTGGATCCTTTAGTAGATCCAAACACACAGAACACATAAAAAGATCCTGGTTGCCTGTAATCGCTCCTGCCATTTTATAGCTTTCAGTCAGACAAGAGTTCCCGCGCAAAAATGTTCTCGTTTCCTTCCTGAGTTCGGTGCAAACAAGCTTTCTTCAGGGATTGGTCTGTTCATGCACCAAGCACATTTGTCCCGATTCTGGCTGGGCGCTGGCACTGTCCGCTGAGGTCTTTTTTTACCTTATATGTTGAAAGTTTGCTAAACCTGGTACAACACATATCTCCGTCAGGTTACAGTTTTTCTCTATCGCTTTGGTACATTTTTCGAATCTTTCTTGCATTTTGCAGAAGATCGAGTGCATTTCTCAAAACAGTTTGGACAAATAGCAAAACACCGTGGATCACCTGCAAAAGCCAGTCTCTTGCTCAAAATGCTTAGTTCATTCCTCAAAAGCAAGTTTTTGTGTCAATATACGTGTCAGTGCCATCAGAATGTTTAGTCATTGTGTCACTGTGTACGGATAAGACAGTAAAATTCATTAGTCATGTTGGCAATTGAATAGTGCACTTCGAAGGGACATTTTGATGTAAAATGTGGTTTAGGTGTGATGACAAGTGTACATTTCACCTCATATAATGTATATGTGTGAGCAGAGGCGTGCCGTCCGTATGGGCAGGTGGGGCAGCGAACTACTTGCAATCTGCACCTCCTCCCCAAAGAAATGTCCCTTATAAATCATTGCTCCAAATCGATTTTAATAATACACTTAGCCCTATCACATGAACTAGATGTACGGTTTATGTAGTGTTATTCTCAATGTTTGGTCCGTTGAGATCATTTTTGTAAGCTACGTTCGCAGTTCAGTTTACTGTCATTGCTCTCAATATTACGTGTCACGGCTATGGGGCGTTGGACCTCAACGAACGTGCTTCTCCTCGCTTTCCCTACAGGCTGCAACAGGTATTACAACCCGCTCTAATAGACCCCTGTAGGGTCGGTAGCCAGACCGCCCCATGCCCATTCAATCAGTCTGTCAGTCTACTTTCCGACCCTAGTGACGTCAACCCGCGAATTGTATCAGTCTGCTACGCCTCTGTGTGCTGTACTGTACTTCACTGTATCATGTGCGAGACGACGAGTGGTATTGCGATGAATAGCATCGAGTTTCTGTCAAAAAATCTCTTTGAAAGACTGAGTTTAGGAGATAAATTGGCAATCAAACAACTTGGACCTGACAAACCAGACATCCAAATAGCCCAGCCAACTAAAGATAGGGGGAAAACTTATATCAGGACTTTCTCACGAGGGTGGTATGAGAAAAAGAAATGGCTATGTGGTTGCTTCAAGAGAAACACTGTCTTTTGTTTTCCATGCCTTCTTTTTAGATCTAGTGTGTGCACAGGGCAAGGGGATGTATGGTCCACCACTGGTGTTTGTGATTTGAAGCACTTCTCTGAAAGAGCAAAGAAACACGAGCAAAGCAAAGCACATTTACAATGTGCTATGAAGCTGGCTATGCTAGGTCAAGTTAACATTGCTACGCAGCTGGACGAGGGCTACCATGTCAGTGTGAGGAATCACAATAAGGAGGTGGACAATAATAGACACATTCTATCAAAACTGATTGACTGCATTAAATTTTGTGGGGCATTTGAGTTGGCTCTTAGAGGACACGATGAGTCTGGGTCATCAGAGAACCCTGGTGTGTTTTTAGGCTTGGTGGATCTAGTGGCGTCTTTAGACAGCGCTATGAGGGACCATCTAGACACGGCAACAGTGTTCAAAGGAACTTCCAATCGCATTCAGAATGAGCTTCTGGATTGCATGCTAGATGTTATGCAGGGGCACATTATTCAGGATTTGAAAAACACAGATTTCCTGGCAGTGCAGGCAGATGAAACGACTGATGTGTCAACCCATTGTCAATTCGTCATTGTGTTCCGTTACATCGATAAGGCCAACACATTGCAGGAGAGATTCTTTAGCTTCAAACAGATCGATGGAGTCACGACTGCGGAGGCAATCTCTAAAGTTCTTTTGCAACAGTTGGGTGTAGTTTGTTCGGCTGAGAATGATGTTGACAGGGAGAGACTAATAGCGCAAACTTTTGATGGTGCGAGTGTGATGCGAGGAGGAACAGGTGGAGTGAGGAGGAAGATTCAGGACCTTTATCCCAATGCCCACTTCATACACTGTTACGCTCACCAGTTAAATTTGGTTATGCAACAGGCTGTTTCTTCTGTTGCCTCTGTACGTGGTTTCTTTTCTGACATTTGTGGCTTTTGTTCATTTTTCTCACGTTCACCAAAGAGAACAGCCACTTTGGATAACATTGTAGCCAGAAGGTTGCCACGCATATCACAGACGCGCTGGAACTTCCACAGTCGCGCAGTTAGTACAGTGTATGAGAACAAGGATGTGCTGCTTGAATGTTTTAAAACTATTCGGGAATCTCCAGAATTTGATTCAACATCAATTAGAGAGGCAAATGGCTACTGTAGAATGTTGACGGACAAACAATTCCTTTTTTTTCTTGAGCTGTTCAACACCATCCTGTCCCGCGTAGACATACTCTTTGCACAGCTTCAGAGGAGACAAATTGACATAGTGCACGGTCAAAGAGTTCCAGAAAACTTTGTGAACTCAATGGCAAACGTCCGAGATTCAGTGCCTTCCATTTATGCGCAATACATTACCGACACACCTCAGCGTGGTGGTGCTCCCAATTTACAGAGAATCGGTTACGAAGTGTGTGACACAGTGATTGCCAACGCAAAAGACAGGTTTCAATTCACTGGACACTTGGCTGCGGCTGTGCTGGTCGACAGTGCGCGTTTTCCCGAATTTGCGGGCAATTTCCCCAAGGAAGTCTTGGCAAAGGCGATTCATGCGTATCCAGTGTTAAATAACGCACGTTCACAAACAGAGCTTGGTCTAATTTATGAAAACCCTGACTTCCGAGCATACAGCAGCGCAATGGCATTGTTCCAGCTTTTTTGTAAGAATAACTTAATGGAAGTGTTTTCGGAAACTCTAAAGCTACTGCGCATCATAATCACCACGCCTATGACTACAGCTGAGTCTGAGCGATGCTTTTCGACACTCAAAAGAATCAAGACATTCCTCAGAAATACCATGGCCCAGGACAGACTGAACGCTTTAGCAATGTTGTCTATCGAAAAGCGACTGACCCACGACATTCCTGATTTCAATAGGCTCGTGATTGAGAAATTTGCACACATGAAAGATCGCCGGGCCAAATTCCTGTACAAATAAAATCTACCTTGCTTGATATGTTCTCCTATTCAAGTTGTCTCCTCCAATAAGTTGTGTAATTGTTAGTTGCTGATGTTGTTGCCTCTGCTATGTTGCGCATTTACGCACGCCTGTTAAAACGCAATTAAAAACGTGAAATTTGTTTCAAAATTTGGCCTTAGGCTATTTCTAACCGATAGATTTTCTGCTTGTGAATGATATCCTAGATATATTTCTTGCTTCTTTTAAAAATAGGCCTACGTATGTACCGTTATGGCAGCCTACCTATGTGTTCTTTAAAAAAATAATTAAAACAGAAAAAAAAAAAAAAAAAAAAAAAAAAAACGGCAAAAGCGCCACTAAAAAAATCAGCATTTACATATAACAAAGAATTTGTGAGGATGTGGTTTCTGCCCCACTTAAATGTAGGTTCACCGCACGCTACTGTGTGTGAGACTGATTGTAAAAGACAAGATTCACATTTACAGAATGACTTCTTTATTGGCAGACATTGACATTGCAGTGCGTAAAGAAAAAAAAGACAGTACTGGACAGAACAAAGGTAAAATACAGTAAACATAGGTCAAAAATATAAACATAGGTCATGCAGTAAGTACACAAAAAAATATGAACATCTCCCTAAATTCTAAATCCTTATCCTGATCTTCAGCTTCTTCACATTCTCGTCTGTCAGGCCACGAATTTTTACCCACGTGACACCGGCAGCGTGGATAGCATCTTCTGGAGTGCCTAATCCATCCTTTTCCAAATCCTCCACCATGCAGCCTCACCCCTCTTCCTCTCCTTCTCTCTGTTGTTGTCCATTTTCTTGTCCTTCCATTGTCAGACATTGTAACTTTGTATTGTGCTCTGGTTATATACTTTCCAGTAGATTGTTCATGAGATGCTCCCTTGAGCTCATTCAGAAAACTGTTGATCATTGGTTTTTCAACTCTCTTCATTAGAAAAAGTCTAGATTCAAGCAATTTACCAATTTAGATCATATTTACAAATGTCTTATGGAAATGTATAGAAATGTGCTTGACATGTTATGATATATTGGTAAATAATTTTGCATGTTAAGACTTATATGATGAACTATAGCCTAAATGTTTTGGGGAGTGAGACTATTTGATAGATTCCCATAACAAAGCATTTTGATTAGCGTGACAAAAGCAATTGATAATGTACGAAAAAACTGAGAATTGTACACAATCATTTGCATGGATGGACAAAAGCATTTGCAATTTGTTTAATGCAATGAGAAACTGCCTTTTTCATCTGCACAAATGGCATGATGATGTGACAATTGAACAAGAACTTTTGAGAATTTCGATTCTGATGTGAGAAATGTACCAAACCAATTGAGAAAAACTGTAAAAGGGACATTTTGATGTAAAATGTGGTTTAGGTGTGATGACAAGTGTTGTACATTTGACCTCATATAATGTATAAGTGAGAGATTGTTTGCAAAAGACAAGATTCACATTTAGCAATAAGTTCTTTATTGGCAGACATTGACATTGCAGTGTGTAAAGAAAAAAAAGAGCACTGCACAGAACAAAGGTAAAACACAGAATAAACAAAAAATATGGACATCTCCCCAAATTCTAAATCCTAATACTGATCTTCAGCTTCTTTACGTTCCCATCTGTCAGGCCATACATTTTCATCCACGTCACGCTGTTGTCCAATTTCTTGTCCTTCCATTGTCGGACATTGTAACTTTGTATTGTGCTCTGGTTATATACTTTCTATTAGATTGTTCATGAGATGCTCCCTTGAGCTCATTCAGAAAACTGTTGATCATTGGTTGGTCTTCATTAGAGAAAGTCTAGATTCAAGCAATTTACCAATTTAGATCATATTTACAAATGTCTTATGGAAATGTATAGAAATGTCCTTGACATGTTACGATAGCTTGGTAAATCATTTTGCATGTGAAGACTTATATGATGAACTATAGCCTACATGTTTTGGGGAGTGAGACTATTTGATAGATTCCCATAACAAAGCATTTTGATTAGCGTGACAAAAGCAATTGACTGTGTACAAAAAAATGGAGAATTGTACACAATCATTTGCATGGATGGACAAAAGCATTTGCAATTTATTTAATGCAATGAGAAACTGCCTTTTTCATCTGCACAAATGGCATAATGATGTGACAATTGAATAAGAACTTTTGAGAATTTCAATTCTGATGTGAGAAATGTACCAAACCAAGATCCAGGAACTCCCTAGCCATTGATCATTACAAAAAATACTCCCATAAAATCCCATATTATCACTATTGCTATTATTGAAGTTATTGCTATTCTTATTCTCATTATCATTATATAAATATAAATACAATGTATTGTTATTGCTAAAAATAAAACAACAATAACAACAGTAATGTTTTGTTATAGTTTATTTGTGGGTTTTCATATTACAGTTTTTCTCTATCGCTTTGGTACATTTTTCGAATCTTTCTTGCAATTTGCACAAGATCAAGTGCATTTCACAAAACAGTTTGGACAAATAGCAAAACACCGTGGATCACCTGCAAAAGCCCGTCTCTTGCTCAAAATCCTTAGTTCATCCCTCAAAAGGAAGTTTTTGTGTCAATATACGTGTCAGTGCCATCAGAATGTTTAGTCATTGTGTCAGTGTGTACGGATAAGACAGTCAAATTCATTAGTCATGTTGGCAATTGAATAGTGCACTTCGAAGGGACATTTTGGATGGACAAAAGCATTTGCAATTTGTTTAATGCAATGAGAAACTGCCTTTTTCATCTGCACAAATGGCATGATGATGTGACAATTGAACAAGAACCTTTGAGAATTTCAATTCTGATGTGAGAAATGTACCAAACCAATTGAGAAAAACTGTATAATCCCATTTTTGCCCTTTTGAAAAAAAGTGTATATAGTATGTATATATATATATATATATAGTATTTTGTATTTTTTCTTTTGTAATTGCATTTTATTCTGTTTTGTTTTTTTATAGCAACAAGTGCAACGAGAGATGGCAACCTGGTCCCCCATGTGGACAGAGAGGGTCACTGCAATACGGGCGAATACACACACACACACACACACACACACACACACACACACACACACACACACACACACACACACACACACACACACACAGAGACAGACAGCCGAACAGGGTCATTCCAATACCTGATCAATCCCTTCCGGGGGACCAGGTAATAAATTGACATTGACAAATGCCATGTGTTTGACATTCTTCTTTATTACAAGATTCCTTCCTGTCAGCACGAGACAGAGCTCATGTGATGCTACGCCAAGCCCAACACGGCACGGTCACACAGGTACAGTGCTTAGGGTCAAAAAATGACAAGACACGCAAGAAAACATGAAAAGAAAAAGAAGAAGAAAAACAAGAATGTGACAATAGAAAAAAACAGTGTGTGTGTGTGTGGCCTTTCTACAACAACATGACAACGACAAACTGTAACCCCCACCCCCACACCCACAGCCCCAAAGAACACGGCACAACGAGCTTGAAAGGATGTACTTATTTGTTTTGGCAAAGAAAAAAAAAAAAAACACGAGAGGGAACTCAGGTTCTGAGTGGTCAGGATGGGAGTGAGCAGTGAGGAGTGTCATGACCCACGCCCCCCTCCCAGACCCCCACTGCCCACCCTCCCCACAACACAGCAGAGCACACCAGAACAGGGCCGCTAACACAAGTCAGATTGCGGGTCCGAGCGGGTCAGCGCTCCACAACAGGCAACGCTACTTCCTGGTCACATGAGGCCACCGTCTGAGGTCAGAGTGCATGGGGTTGGCATGGTAACCCATGGCGTTGATATGTCTGGTGAGGATGTGAGAAACAGGGAAGGGGGTTCAAAGTTTTTTTTTTTTTTTTTTCTCTCAGACTGTTGATTAGGAGTTTCCCCAAGGTGGTATGCATTCACCAAGGACACAAGTTCAACTCAAAAAGATTACATGAAATCACTCACTCACACACACACACTCTGTGACGCGGTTACTATTAATGAATGTCAACAACATACTGGTGAAAGAACACAGTTATTGGTAGTGGGGCAAGTCTACACATAGACAAGACGGTCAGAATGTGTGTGTGTGTGTGTGGTGTGCACATTGGTGTGTGTAGTGTGTGTGCATGTCCCATACACATAGGAATAATCCAGTTTGCTATTGCTGTGGAGATCTGGCGTGACTTATAAACAGCGGTGCTGTTGCTATGGAGATGGTACTGAGTTGGCGTAACCATGACAGTGGAAGTTCAAGACTGGTGCTCTTTTTTATTTGGAAAGTGGCAACACAAAGGGTTAAGTCCCAAACTCTGGTGCGTGTGATTGTGTGTGTGTGTGTAAGAGAGAGACAGTATGTGTTTGTATATGAAGACAAGTGTCAAGAGAGACAGGAAGGGTTTATTTTTTTTCTGTTGGACATCTGAGTGGCGTGGCTTGATTCTGTGTTCTTTCGCTTTTTTTTTCACCCATGCGTCTCCTCTTCTCTCCACTCATCTCCACTCCGTTCCTCTCCTCCTCATAGCTCCTCCACTGGCTTAGACATCCAGCTCAAAACCAAGGCCAGCCTTGTGGCCTCCAGCACTGAAGTTCTTCCCGTCGATTAGAGCTGAGAGAGTAAGCTTCACACCTGCCGGGAGAAAGAGATAGACAGAGAGAGAGGGAGAGAGAGAGAAAGAGAGAGAGGGGGGATAATAGACAGAGATAGAGAGAGAGAGAGAGAGAGAGAGAGAGAGAGAGAGGAGAGGGAATAATAGACAGAGATAGTCAGTATACCCTGCCACTGTGAACTACTAAAACACATGGCATATCTATTTCAATATAATATGCATCATACATAGATTATATCACTACTGAATTACTACTCAGGCCTTGGTGTGTGTGTGTGTGTGTGTGTGTGTGTGTGTGTGTGTGGGCAGACAATGAAAAGGGAAAAAAAGATTCCAAAGTTTTTCCTAAAGGCACACACACAGACACACACACACACACACACACACACACACACACACACACACACACACACACACACACACACACACACACACACAGGTGTACGACAGGACAGGTATAGACAAAAGTAAACATGTACAGATATAAAAAAGGGGTATCTGAAAATGGGACACACACACACACACACACACACACACACACACACACACACACACACACACACACACACACACACACAGAGTCAGATTGGTGCAGGTTACCTGGCCTCAGGCTCTGTGTGTATCCGACTCCAATAAGGCTGGCATTGTTCACCTTAGCCTGTAGAACACAAAACACACCCAATCACAACTCACCCTCACAAACCCAACCAAAGGAGCAGCCAATCAGAAGGTGACCCACACATCAGTAGCCAATAAACAGCTGACTCCCATGTCATGCAGGAGGGGCATGCAGAGAACTTCATTTAATTACAGAAAAAGGGTAATGGATTGTCACTGTGTTATGGCCTGGTCACATTACATGATATCGGCCCTAATTTGCCCAGAATTAGTAGTGACCAGCACATTACCAGCATCGTACCTGATTCTGAAAAGAGTGTGTCGCACAATGTGACATATTTAATGACCTGCAATTTTTTGTCTGCAACGTTCTACGACAGTCCGACAATGTCACAATTTCATTGGAATGTCACAATTTCATGTCACAATTTCATTGGAAGTCTATCATTGTTAATATTGGGAGTCCTGTCACCAGCAGTCAATAGAAACCATACAATAACGAATCACTGTCTTGTAATGTGGCCAGTCTCTTGAACAAAACACACAGAGAATTTGTGGTTCTAAGATCTTATATAATGTGACATCTGGAACCACAAGTGCTTCTCCTCAACTAGACGTCACTTTGGGCTAAAATGTAGAGTAGTGTAATGCAATGCAATACAATACAATGTAGTGTGGATTAGTGCAACATACAGTAATGTAATGTAACGCGTTACTAAGTACTGTACTCACGTTACATTTGTCGGTAACATAGTAGTGTAACACATTACTGTTATAAGTTCATTTCCCTCATATAAAAAGTATATGAAACTTAACACAGCTAGCTTACCCCATCTAGTACGCCAGCCAAGAGGCTATTCAGACTAGACATTCTCCTGCTGAAGCCTAACAGAAATCCGTTGTCCGTTAAGACTTGAAAGACTTCTCATGCAGTATAATCATCGTTTTATTGGGGAGCACCCCCAACAAAGTGATTTTGCCCTAGCCTATACCATGCCAATAAAACGTGTTTACGCTGACATCATCTAATGTGGTTAAATGTCCAGAGTTATTTTATTTAGTGTAATGTACTGCAATCTAATGTGATATAGTTTAAAGACAATCCAGACAGCCAGAGCAGCAGTGCCCCCAGAAAGAGCCTCACAGAGATAGCGGAGTCCTTGTCCAGCTGGTACTTGGCCCCGATGCCAAAGCGTGTGTTATTGCTGCCGGCCGTCCAGGCCAGGTTCACCGCCGTCTCCAGCTGATCGTTCACCTTCTGGTAGATGGAGCCACCGAACTCTGTGCCATCGTTACTGTTACACACACACACACACACACACACACACACACACACACAGACACAGATACAATTACTGTGAAATACTGGGAATACTGCAATGTAACTACTCTAAATGACCTGTGCATATATAAAGTGTTACGCTATTATCTGTATTAAATGCACTATACTGTAGATGTAGGCCTTTTTTATTACCACTCTACTGTATTAATATGGCACATTATAACCTTTGAAGGTGTATTACAGTCTCTTCACACACTGTGTTTCTCACCCACAGACCTTACTGCAGACCACTCACACGCCACACATTTTACTGCTGGCTTGCGAATTTCCAGCCCTGACACACACAAACACACACACACACACACACACAAACACAAACACACACATACACACATACACACATACACACACACACATACACACAACCTCACGCAAAGTCCCTGCCATGGAAGATGGGACCCAACCACTCACACGTTGGTGTGCAGCTGAAAGTCTCCGGCCTTGTAGCCCAGGGCGAAGTTGTTCTGGGCCAGCTTGGACTTGGCCGTGTCGAAGGCCATCTGGTAGCCGGCCAGCCAGCCCTCGTAGCCCAGCACAGCCGCGGCGTGCACCGTGGGGCCAGCCAGGTCAAAGTCCAGGTCACAGCCCACGTTCACGTAGTCCCGCTTGTAGCCAGTCTTCAGCTTTGCACTCTTCTTTCTGTGAGAGAGAGAGCACGATGGAGAAGAGAGAGAGAGAGAGAGAGAGAGAGAGAGAGAGAGAGAGAGAAAGGAAAGAAAGAAAGAGAAAGAAAGAAAGAAAGAAAGAAAGAAAGAAAGAAAGAAAGAAAGAAAGAAAGAAAGAAAGAAAGAAAGAAAGAAAGAAAGAAAGAAAGATACAGTAATGAGACATGAGATGTGAACATGAGAAAGCAATGAAATAGTTGTTTGCATGAATGATTATGTGCCTGTGTGTTTGTGTATATGTGTGTATGTGGGATGTGACATTCTCTCAGTGAGGCGGCTCTGAATCACAGCTCTACTCAGCAGCTACCGCTTATGTCTTTCTGACTGCACAGACAGCTTTTGCTCAATGAACTACTTTCACATTGTGTGTGTGTGTGTGTGTGTGTGTGTGTGTGTGTGTGTGTGTGTGTGTGTGAAAGAACACAGCTGAGCTCTCTTACCCAGTGTTGGGCACAAAGGAAGTATCCAATGCCAGCTTCACTCCTTTGGCCAGCTACAAATGACAATAATCTCCATCATTACTACAATCACTATCGGCACAATCAGAACGTTTACAAACACACTTTCATTACCATCCAGTTACTCAGTCAAACAATTATAATCACATTTACAACATGGGATTAAATTATGTGGAAATAAAGCTATGTCAAATTATGATCAGTTCATTTTATGATCACATCCGTCACCATACAAGCTGCAAAAGAAATGTTAACTCTCACAAGCACTCATTTTTACGTGTAAAATCAAAACAGCCTCATCACAATTTTTTTCAATGTCACAATCATATTCTCACTGTTATCATCATTCTCACTGTAATAATAATCAGCAGCAGCAGCACTCTCATTATCACCATCAATCTCATCATCATCATCATCATTATCATCATAATCATCATTTTCACTGTAATCATCATCAGCATCAGCACAATGATCATCATTACCACTCATCATCATCATCATAATCATCATCATCATCAAACATTGTAGTCACTCTTATCATCATCATCATCATCATCATCATCATCACTCACTCATCACTCACTCATCACTCACTCATCATCATTCTTATCATTATCTTCACACTCATCATCATCATCACCATCATCATGATCATCATCACCATCATCATCATCACACTTATTATCCATCACCATCATCATCATCACTCACTCATCATCATTCTTATCATTATCTTCACACTCATCATCATCATCATCGTCATCACCATCATCATCATCACACTTATTATCCATCACCATCATCATCATCATCATCATTATCATCACCATCACCATCATAATCATCAGCAGCACCAGCAGCATCATCATTGTCAATGTCATCATCACTCTCTTCACACTCATCATCATTATCATCATCATCATCACACTCATCATCATTACCATCATCACCAACATTCTCACTGTGATCATCAACATCATCACACTTATCATCATCATCATCATCATCATCATCATCATCATCATCATCTTGGTGATAAATGGTGGTGTTGTCCAGCAGGTGTGTGACTCTCACCTGGTCCTCCATGGACACCTCGGTGGTGAGGGTGTTGTCTGTGTTCCACTTCTGGTTGAAGGTGAGGCCCAGCTCTGGCACCTTGTACTTGGTCTCCATGCTGCCCGAGGCCTTGCCCGTGTCCACAGCGCTGGAGCCGCCCGTGGAGAACTCCTAGCAGTCACACACACATCAGGAGGAGCAGATGAGGAGAGATAGAGATGGAGGATGAAGTGAGAGAAGGAGGGGAAGAGAGAGGAAGGGAGAGGAGAGAAAAAGAGAGGAGGTAAAAGAGAGAAAGGTAGAGACGGAGAGAGAGAGAGAGAGAGAGAGAGAAGAAGAGAGACATCGAGGAGAAATAGAGCAAATGAAGAGAGACAGAAGGAGGGTGGAGGATGGAGAGAGAAAGAGGGGGAGAGAGAGGGAGGGAGAGGAGAGAAAGGGAAGGAGGTAAAAGAGAGAAAGGGAGAGAGAGAAAGAGAGAGAGGGAGAGAAGAGAGAGATCGAGGAGAAATAGAGCAAATGAAGAGAGACAGAGAGAGGGTGGAGGATGGAGAGAGAGGAGGAGAAGACAGAGGGAGAGGAGAGAGAAGAAAGGGAGGAGAGGAGGTAAAGGAGAGACAAAGAGAGAGGAGAGAGAAAGAGACAAAGAGAGAGGATGAGAGAGGGAAAGAAGAAGAGAGAAGAGAGGCATAGAAATGGGCAGGGACAGACCAGAGAGAGAGAGAGAGAGAGAGAGAGAGAGAGAGAGAGAGAGAGAGAGAGAGAGAGAGAGAGAGAGAGAGAGAGAGAAAGAGAGAGAGAGAGAGTGGAGAAGTGAGGGAGAAGACAGAGGGGAAGATATGGGGGAGAGGAGGCATTAGAGAGACAGAAAAGGGGGAGTGAAAGGGAGAGACAGCCAGAGAGAGAGAGCAGAGAGAGAGAGAGAGAGAGAGAGAGAGAGAGAGAGAGAGAGAGAGAGAGAGAG
>CM050217.1:25630000-25692500 GCA_027475355.1 Coilia nasus
TGGCCATGGACCTTTAATGCTGTTTTGTGTGTCTGTTGTCTTGTGTGTTGAGTGTGTTGTGTGCTGTGTCTGTTTCTATTTATCAAGTGACCTTGGATGTCATGAAAGCCCCTTTATAAAGGTATTATTATTATTATTACATCACAGATATGAGCTATACAAAGCCTCTATTTCCTGTAATAACAGACAGACAGTATTTGAATGTCTGGCTAAAGGTTAATGTAATAATAACCCAATGTCCTTAGTTCCAGAGGTCAGTTTCTGTGAGTAGCGCATAAACCAAAGGTCAGAAAGGTCACTGGTTTATTAAGCAGTTGGTTTTTGTGTGTGTGTGTGTGTGTGTGTGTGTGTGTGTGTGTGTGTGTGTGTGTGTGTGTGTGTGTGTGTGTGTGTGAGGGAAGGATGAGTCCTATTTCCTGCACAGTCATGCAGTCTTTTGGGAAATACTGACAGTTAAGTCAGTCTAATTGATGATCTACACACACATCTACATACACACACACACACACACACATCCATATACACACACTAATGGTATTGATTTATCAGTGGGTATTAGCACAACAAAGAGCACCATCTGTCAAGAGCCCATGAGACCACCCATGTTTGTGTGTCTGTGACTGTGCATCTTTGTGTGTGTGTGTGTGTGTGTGTGTGTGTGTGTGTGTATGTGTGTGTGTGCATAATACACACCGTAGCCTTTGCTGAAAATGTCCTTGGCGGCTTTGCCCAGGTCAGAGTAAGAGGGAGGGACGGCCATCTTGACAGCTGAAAAATAGAGAATAAAGGACAAGTGTTCACATCCTTCAGGACACACACATGTATGCAAGCCTACCCGCACACACAAACATAAGAATCCTCAGAGCACTCAGAGACATCCGTGTGCAGGAGGAGAAGCATAGCTCAACACACGCTGTAGCACAGCACACTCCAAAACATACAACAAGAGGGGAGGAACATGAAAGAAAGAGGGATGGAGGGAGAGGGAAGAACAGAAGACAAAAAGAGGAGAAAGACAGAAAGGAAGAGAGAGGGAGGGGGATAGACTGAGAGAGACAGGGAGAGAGGGAGAGAGAGAGAGAGAGAGAGAGATAGAGAATGACTTGGTTTGGCAAAACAGCTCTGTTCTTAAAGGGATGGTCCACAGTGACCCCTATCTCTTTAAAGAGTCCCAATATCACATCAGCTTCAAAAGCCCTTGGGGTTGTAAGCCACACTTGCCTCAAGCAACACTGACACTACGCACAGGGTACCTAGCAACGCACCACACGCTCAAGCTCTGAGGATAAGTGAGCATCTGTGTGTGTGTGTGTGTGTGTGTTTGTGTGTGCATGTCTGTGTCCATTACATGTTAATGCACTTTGTAAGCAGCTAATGCCTTCAAAGACAAACCTACACACACAAGCTGTGCACTTATATACGCACACACACACAGCACACGCCCTAAACACAGGGGGTTTATCTGTGCAATGCCGTCAGAGACCACATAGAGACTTCAACTGGAAACCTTGTCATATGCTTGCATGACTCTGTGGAAAACTCTCTTTGTCCTTGTCCCTTCCCTCTCTTTCTCCATCTCTCTCTCTCTCTCTCTCTCTCTCTCACACACACATACATACACGCATGAACATTTTTCTCTCTCTCTTCCTCTCCTTCTGTTTCACACTCAGTCACTCACACTCACACTCTCTCTCTTCTTCTCTCTCAGCCCCCATCTATAGATTACTGTCCCCCCCCCCCCCCCCCCCCCCAAGACAGGCTGCTTCCTGTGTAGCGTATGTCTCCTGGAGGGACTCATATTACATTGTCCCCATGGTTCCCAGAGCATGTGACCTGCTCTCCCCTGGGACCCCTCTCCCTTATCCTCTCTCTCTCTCTCTCTCTCCTCTCTCTCTTGTCCTTTCGTTCTGTTAACTATCTACTCCCTGGTACACTGTCTCTCCCACTCCTGCTTTCTCACTTTCTCCTCATCCTCTCTCTCTCTCTCTGTTCCCTCTCTCTCATCCTTTCTTTCTGTTCACTATCTCCCTCCCTGATACCCCCTCTCTCCCACTCCTGCTCTCTCACTTTCTCCTCATCTTCTCTCTGTTCCCTGTCTCTCTCACACTCACCCTTTCTTTCTGTTTGCTATCTACTCCCTGATACCATCTCTCCCTCCTTCTCTCTCTCTTTCTTCTCATCCTCTCTCTCTGTTCCCTTTCTTTCTCTCACCCTTTCTTTCTGTTTGCTATCTACTCCCTGATACCCTCTCTCTCCCTCCATCTCTCTCTCTCTCTCTCTCATCCTCTCTCTGTTCCCTCTGTACTTCCTATTACCATCTATCTTTCTCTCTTACTCACTATCCTTCTCTCTCTCTCTCTCTGTCCTTACCCTCTTTCTCTGTTCCTTCTTTATGCCCTGTAACCATCTCTCTTCCACTCATCTCTTTTTATCTCTCTCTCTCTCTCTCTCTCTCTCTCTCTCTCCTCTCTCTCTGAACCCATCTTTGTCCTACCTCCATTTGTTGACAATACAACCCTGTGGTCTCATCTTTTGGTTTTGCTCAAATGCATCACTGGTTCAAATGCATAAAAAAAGCAATCCATCAATAATCATGTTTAATAAACATGCTTAAATACATCAACGAGATTGTTTGCTTGGTGACATGTCATGTTCCGTTCTCACAGACGCTCTCCCCCCTCCTTTCTCTCCCTCTCTCTCTTCCTCCTTCTCTCTCTGGTGGTCCCTTGACGACATCCGGCCCCTCTGGCCCATCTGGCCCCTGACCTACCCCTCTCTTGGGTGTGTGATGGGGGCAGGGTGTGGCTTTGGGGGTGGCCACGACAGGCTGCATCACCACAGGCCCCGCCTCTTTCTTCGCCACGGCCACTTTCTCAGACATCGCTCTTGGAAAGGAGGGGAACACATCACATAATGGACATACACCACTGTGTGTGGGTGTGGGTGTGTGTGTGTGTGTGTGTGTGTGTGTGCTTGAGTGTGTGTGTGTGTGCGTGCATGCATGTGTGTGAGTGTGTGTGTGAGTGAGAGAAAGAGAGAGTGAGAGAAAGGTGGGGGGGTGTCTGTGAGAAAGGGAGGGGGGACAACATATAGTTTGTGTTCTACAAGTTTGTCTTGCTCTATACAATATTTTGACCAGCACAGTCTATGCAACAGCGTCTGCAGACAGTGTCTGCCTGCTGTTGCTCCAGTAGAGTACGTGTGACATCATCAGTGGCGTCCAATGGGATGTGACGCTGGGTGGCTGTGATGCTGTAGGGGGGCACTGGGGATTGGCGGGAGGGGTGTTGTCAGGGCAGCGCAGTGCCCAGACCTGAGGGGGCCAGTTGAGGCAGACAGATTCCACAGACGTCCCAGAGTCACCCACGTGTGTGACATTTTCCTCAAGGACGCAGTAAACACACTCCATGGCACAAACGCTCTCTCTCACACACACACATACACACACACAGTCATGCATACACACCACAGCCTCTCTGCTCACTCTCTATCTTTCCCTCGCTTTCTCTCTATCTCTCTTTCTCTCTGTCTGTCTGTCTGTCTGTCTGCTTGCCTGCCTGTTTGCCTGCCTGTCTGTCTATCACACACACACAGATTAAAACATAAAACATTTTTGCATGGCCACTCATACACACACACTGTACTGGCATTTTGCTGTGCCACCCACCTACAGGCAGACTGCTGAGACAGCACGTACATGCGCATGGACACACACACACACACACACACACACACACACACACACACACACACCAAAACGTCATGGACACACACTCTAAAATTAGCTTGGGCCAACCCGACACCGCTGTCCCATGTGGCATGACAAGTTATGAAATTGGTGCTTCACCAGATTCTGAGCAACCCTTAGCTACATGAAACACACACATACACACACACCCAGTCAAACAAACATACACACACACACACAAACAAACATACACACACTCCAGACCCTCCCCACTTTAAAACCTCACGGGGAAAATGATTCCCATCCCCCAAAATAACGCGCGCACACACACACACACACACACACACACACACACACACACACACACACACACACACACACACACACACACACAATGACAGCAAGAATCACTGATTGCCACAGAGCTGCAGTGCATCACAGATGACCTGACATGAAGAAAACAAGGGTACTCATATGTTCACCTATTGGTCCACGTATGATATTGACACCCTGAGTGGTCATAGGGCAAGATGTGTAATACTGCACAGCAGAATGTTTGTGTGTGTGTGTGTGTGTGTGTGTGTGTGTGTGTGTGTGTGTGTGTGTGTGTGTGTGTGTGTGTGTGTGTGTGAAAGAACACAGCTGAGCTCTCTTACCCAGTGTTGGGCACAAAGGAAGTATCCAATGCCAGCTGTGTGTGTGTGTGCATGCCCGCGTCTGTGTGTGTGTGTGTGTGTGTGTGTGCGTGTGTGTGTGTGTGTGTGTGCATGCCCGCGTCTGTGTGTGTGTCTTTGTGAGAAAGAGTGTGTGCGTTTTAGCATATTTATTTAGCCCACTTGCACCAAGACTGAAAAAGGTAGTATGTGTGTGTGTTTGTGTGTGTGTGTGTGGGGAAGGTGGGGGGTGGAGGAGAGGGAGATCTGCCATAGCAAATAAGAGAATATTTCTTGGGTGCTTATCATGTCCTGGCACATCGAGGGCTGGGCCACACTGGGATGGCATTGGCGCACAGATGGGTGGGGGAGGGGTGTGTCAGAGACAGAACTAGCACATTATTGTAAAATAAGTGCCTCATTTTTGTAGTGGTAGATTCATTTACTGAGGAGTGTGTGTGTGTGTGTGTGTGTGTGTGTGTGTGTGTGTGTGTGTGTGTGTGTGTGTGTGTGTGTGTGTGTGTGATTGTGGTTTTGTGTGAACATATGCTTGTGTATGTGTCTGTATGCACGTATGCACATATGTGTTTGGGTGTGTAGGTGTGTATGTGTGTGTGCGAATGACAACGAGACAGAGAGAGGGAGAAGGAGAGAGAGAGAGAGAGGAGAGGGGGAGAGGAGAGAGAGCGAGAGAGAGAGAGAGAATGTGCTAGAGGTATGTAGGCTACAAGAGTTAGATAAGGTCAAGTGACAACAGTATAGCTTAACCTAGGAAAGTCCATAGCTGCAAAGGTTCCTTCACTTATCTCCATGGGCCACACTACAGCCTGCCTGTATGCCGTGTATCAGGGTCCAGCCTATATCACCCAAAGCTCCTGGTCACATATGCCACTTGTCATTAACAAGTGACGTGTATGGAAAGAAAGAATTCCTGTCTTCACAGGAACCATTTTGGTACGGTCAGGCTTCATTTATATCAACACAATAATTCATCGCTCTTGGAAGGTTTAACACCATCTCCCAATGAGAAACTGATTACACACGAACTTAAATGTTAAGACAGAATTGTGTGTCAATCACTAGGGTTGAACAAAGACACTAGGTAGCTTCTGTATCTCACAAGATCACTGTTACTAGCACGCCTGTCTAGGGTTACGGTTAGGTTAAACGCACGTTAATAAAATCTACAAAAGGTCAGTATCAGCAAGTGTTCAAATATCCTGCCCCACGACTCAAGATTAAAGCCCTATGACGTATAGTGTACAGTTGTTATGTACACGCTTCATTGGTTGCTAGATTATACCTTTTAATGGCCACGAGACTAACAGTAAAACAAAAATCATATTGGCCAGCCCTGATGTTGTAGAACTGCACTCACCCTATAATAATTTAAAAACTACATCAAACAGATCATAATGTAAAAGAGGCATTGTGTAAAAACCTTAAATTCTATCTTTTATGTGCGTTGATGGCGCACAGCGCACCCGCACGCTTTCACGCAGAATGGCAGTCAAACTAGTAGGCTATTCTATAAAATACATGTAGACTGGATTAGATACTTCCTAGCATGGGTTTCCGAAACATCACGCTGAACTTTAAACCGGCAGTGATGTTGCTGTCAAAACTGCCGTGATGCCGTGTAGACTGTGGCAAAAGGAGCGCAGCTACTATTTGTCTGAGGTGCACGCGTTTCCAACAATGAGCTAGTGACCATCTGACGCCCTGTCGACAAAAAAACCTTTGTTTCCCTGACAAGCGCTAAGCTTACCTACATGTTATAATATGAGACATTATTTACAAACGTTCGCAGCGATCTGTTACTACTGGTGTAATTACTTCTCCTATAGGCCCGCATTTAACATTTTATGTACTGTTCGTTGTGCACCCATTGTTTATCGATATTTTCACGTCAGGACATCATGAATGGTGTGCTCGGCGTATACCGTTGATTATGGGTAAAACTGCTGCAGCAGAAGCCTTGTCAAAGGCCCAAAGAACACCGTGTTACCGTCCAGATCCCTTCACACCGCACGCCTTTCCAATTCACGCATAAGCGACTCATCAAATTCCCAAGACACTTACATGTACAGCAATATATTTAACAAAATCGAGACGTCTATCTTTGTAATCAGATAAAAATATTCCTATTTGAATTTTGCTATGCATGTTCCTACCGTTATTCTCTTGCAGCGGCGACCAACTGTGCTGTGCAGGGCTTCTGTCTATCCTGTCTCGCGCAATAGGGCACAGTGAAGGAGAAAGTAACGAGGGGGCAACGCACTGAGCATGCGCAATCCTTTGCCTTTCCTTGCACTCCGCGCCGGTAGTTGACGTGATTGTGTAATTGACATTGAGAAGGGAACAGCTGCATTTGAATTTGATAAGCAGCTGTATAAATGAATAAAGTGATCCATCTCGCACATGTATGACATTATGTATGCTTGTTTGTGTGTATATTATCCCTTATGCATGTATTTATTGTAATGTAATGTTTGTGACTGGTGGGTGATGGTTGCATTGAAGAGAAATATAGCTTGTGCCAGTCTGTGCAGCCATGTGATATTCAGCGACCTTGTTACAATTCTACGAGGTTCTTACAGAAGATATAGGTTACAGTAAAATTGCTGTTTATCGGAGGCACACATAAGAACTTGTTGGTTTGGATGATATGTGATAGCCTATTATTAACTCATGCGTGTTCCGATGATCAAGGGTCATAGCTTATCTCTCTGGGATTTTCACCTGCAATTTCTGGAACATTGGCACATTCCTAGCAAGCGCACTTACGTCCAGACAGGTAGGTTGGGGTTCTTGCCGGACTGGTTGGTGGTGGCGCTGATGTTTTTTTTGTTGGGCAGCTTGTGCTCTTTGAATCCGAGGTAGGGCTTACGAGCTTTAGCACCATGGACAAGGACTTGCGGCGTCTCAGCCGCACCCACTTGGCTGACTGGCTACTTCAACATACAATACATAAACATTCAATGTCGTTTGACATCCATTATGATGTCGAAAAAGTGTCTCACCAAAGATTCTGGAGCAGAATGCGTAGCAAAGCTAAACAAAGCGGTGTAGCTGCTAGGCCTCATAGGCAAGCCTTTTACAAAGTTTGAAAATATTGTTTAGGCACTGTACTCGAGAGATAACGACTCCCCAAAAATGATAAACCATAAAGTCATCTGAAGAAGCTATGGTGATCCAGCTGTAGGCTTAATATAAAAGCATGGGGATATGTATTTAAAGCTAAATAAAATACAACCGTCTTAGCATATATGCTTAATGTATTTTTTTTACAGTTCCTGAGTGTGGACAAACATGCAATAATCAGTGTGCCTTTACCGGTATAGCTACCTCACCATAGCAATAACCCCGCTCTACTGTCTTTGCTACTGGCTCTTTAAGGTGTTGCCATGGTGAAATGTTTGGGTCCAGATTGTTGTGCCTGCGTCATCATTGTGCGTGTTAACCAGCAATAGTTCAAATTTGTTCAAGACGCGAAGTTGTTTGTACACAGTCTCTAAAAAGGTAAGGTGTTTTTGCACGTAGAGAATTTAATTTTGAATACGAATACCTTATCCATACGAAAAAGTAATTCGCGGTTTTTTAATGCGAAGGCAAAGAGGTATATCAGCCACACTGATGCCGTTAGAAATGTTGTTAGCAATACCTAGCTAGCGATGGTCGGTTACAGGAATGAGTCAGATACTTCATAGAAGGAACTTTGGATGAATTTGCAAATAGTAAACAGCGTGTTGTTCATTTCATACTGCAGATTTTGCCAACTGAATACATATAAAACGTGAAAAATATAGACAATAATTATAATCAGTCTAGTGATATCTGATGAGACAGACAAGAACAAGATTATAGCCTACGCGTTTGATCAGCTGGTCATTGTCAGGATTAAAGTTGTTTATAGAAACATCTTTCACACACCTTGGGCCAAAGACAGTCATACAGGGTTTCCACGGTCATGGAAATCCTGGGAAAGTCATGGAAGTTTAAAATGCAATTTTCCAGGCCTTGAAAAGTCATGGAATTTTGTAAATTCACTGAAAGGTTTGGAACGCAACTACAGCGTTTTGTTAAGTTCTCATTAGGTCTTTAGAGTCGACAATAAATGCATTGACAGTATTTTGAATGTTATTTCGTATTTAGCCTTAAAAGTATGCTAAATTCTACACACTTAAGGTGGTGTGAAGTCATGGAAAATTCACTTTAGGTCATGAAAAAATCATGGAAAAGTTTAGAAATTTTGTAAGTAAATAAGAGTGGGAACCCTGGTCATGTCGAATATGTGTATTGCAGCTCTGCAATGTGCGAGGGTCCCTCTAAGATCTCCGGACCCATTCCTCCAGACCCCACGCTTTTCCCTGAGTACTACAGGCGACCGTCCTCAGGTAAGACATTGAAAGACTGTAGGTTTGCACAAAATGATTTTTTTTGCCAACATTTGATGAAAATTACATTATATGTGACTTGTAAACGAAAATGATGTATGATATTCATTCAACCTGAAATGCTTCAAAGGTTCACATTTCAAATCCCATGTCTGTGGTGGGTCTCTTTTTAATGTCTGCAATTTTCTTGTATGGTGCTTTAAAAGCACGGGGTCGACTGGAGGGAAACTCCGTCACTGGAACCTCACCGTTGCTGTCTGGCCCACTGGTTCCAGACCCAGGCTCCTACAGCGCCCGAACCACACGACCACCCCGCATCAACCCCAACGCCGCACATATTCTGGAGCGGGGACAGAGAGGGGTTGTGGGGTCCCTCCTCAAACTGGAGGGCGTCTCCTTGGCTCCCCAGCCTAAACACAGTAAGGGAATGTTGGCTAGTCTTTAACCTGCCTCCAAACCTATTTTATGTCCCTTTTCTTTGCATGTTATTATTATTTCTAAGGCAAATTAGATCACATTAGTTCACATTCCCCAGTGGCTTTACAGATGTGATGGCTAGACTTGGAGAAATGGGCAAAACTTCAGAAGAACTTTGGGCAAAAAGGACTTTTCTGTGACAATAGTAGTGTTAGTTGTGAATAGTCCAACCTAAGACACTCAACAAAAGCTGTTTGCCCTGACAAAGACTCCTTGTGAATCGAAACATTATTGGCCTACATGTGGCATATACATTAAAATAAAGGATCAATTGACAGAGTGCTTCAGGTTTACAAATTTACAAATTACACTACTATTGACACAGAAAAAATATTTGTGTCCCATTTCTTCTAAAATATTTTTCATACCTCAACTTTAATTGTGATATGTTCTGAGTTTGCATTGCAAGACAGGCTTGTGTTGAGGTGTGAGAATTAATGACGTTGCCAGGTCTGAGGATTACACTCCAGTGACACTGGCTGTGTTTGATCAGCTTTGGATTTGGCAGACCTGATCTCTGTGGCCTGAATTAGCATCCCTTAGATTAGGTGCCTGTCTCCATTGGCTCATGCACAGTCCAAAAAAGCATAACTGTGGCATTTTACAGCAGCATATTGATCAGACTGAATGATTAGAAAATATTCAATGAGATGTTGTAAGTTTTCTAAATCTAATTTAGGTCATGTTTCCCAATAATAATGGCATCCTGCATTACAATCCATTGTATTACATTTTTCTCACTTTCTTCTCAATTTTCTTTACATTACATTATCTAACATTTAGCTGACAGTCTGATTCAGAGTGACTTTTAGTGAATGAGGTATAGGGACAGTCCTCCTGGAGCAATGAGGGGTTAGATTCCTTGCTCAAGGGCACTTCAGCCATGGATGAGAGCATTCATTATTCACTGCCCCATCCACATTTTTTCCCCAAGACCAAACCCCTAACCATTAGGTCACAGCTGCCCCCATTTACTGGGGTGTTCTGTGTGTGCACTGTTCAGTGTGGAGTGGTGTATTTGAATGTCCATTGTGCTTCAATATCAAGAACCATTCAACTGGGCTTCAAGATTTTAGAAAGATGTTTAGAAAAGGACCAGTCCTTCTTTATTGTTACTGCTTGTAGATACAAACAAACATACCAATCTCCCCTGGGCTCCACCAATGCCTGTGATACTGATCTCCCCTGGGTTCCACAAACGCCTGTGATACGGATCTCCCCTGGGCTCCCTGCGTCTCTCTTCCTGCTGTAGAGACGGCAGCGCGTGACTTTGGCAAGGAGAATGTGCGGCGACTGCGAGAGATCCAGAGGAGGTGTCGCGAGCAGGAGGCGCAGAAGGAACGATCGGGTCCCGTCCCCGTCAAGGCGCTCTGGACCTCGCCCAAATACCAGGACGTCCAGTCCAGAGTCATGACCCAGCTCCAGGTGAGGGGACATTGCCTACCTCTTTTCCACGAGGCTAGTTCTGGTCAACCACTGGCACCAGCACCGGCATGCATTTCCACAGGTTTCTGAACCGAGCACTGTGACATTGTGGTTCCGATTTTGGGAGCCGTGCCGGTGCCAGCTTTTTGGCACCAGCACCTGTCACTTTTCAATGAAAACAAGCAGACCCAGTTCTAGATTGGGCAGCGCCACTGGCACTGATTAAGGCATCCAGTGTCACAAAAGTAGCCTCTAGTGGAATCCTTTTAGCCCTAAGGGCCCTTAAGGAATGTATGACCTGAGCTCTGATATCATGCAAAGTATTGATATGGTTTGATGTTAGCTATTTTTACATTTTATTGCATTTGATTCTCTCTCTCTCTCTCTCTCTCTCTCCCTCTCTGTCTGTCTGTCTCTCTCTCTCTCTCTCTCTCTTTTCATCACTCACTTTCTGGTCCTCCCCTTCCTGCTTTTTGTGTGCAGGAGACTACCCCCCCTAAGAAGCCAGAGTGTCAGAACTTCCTGAGAGCTCACTCTGCTGGTGGGTCAGGAAGTCGACCGTTGCCCCGTCCATCCTCTTCCGCTGCTCTGCCTTCCTCTGCCTCAGTCGACTCAGAGGTGGGTGATGGCACCTGCTCTCCATATACATGATACATAAACACTCACAATGTATCACACAGATACATAGTGACAAACACACACACAGATACACACGTAAACACATGTAGCGAAGGGGAGGAGAAGTCACCCCACCCGGGTCTGGCTTGCAAGACTGCCTGGAACCAAAGTTAGTTGACAAAGAATCTAGTCCCCACGTACAATATTAGCCTCCCACTCCAGTAGTGATTGCAGCTATAACGGTAGAAAAATACTTTTTAAGAAAATTATCGTACGCTGTCTGATTTCTGATTGAGCATCTACCACTCAATTTATTGTATTCGGGTTCGTTGGCCGACGTCACCGTACGTCACCACACGCTTGCGCAGTTGCCTGGTGACCAATTAAAATTTTCAGAATCGTGCTTCAACGGCTCCCATTGAAAACAACGCCATCCCACGGTCCATTCTCTTCTACTGTCTATGGGTACCAAACATGGGCTCTGACCGCAACACCAAAGAGCCAGGCTCGTTGGGATGGCAGTCAGAGCACACCCACATCTTTAGTGATGGTCACTCCATCACACTGTCTTTCCCTCCGGGAGGTGCAGCCATGTGCTTCACACACTCAGGTGTCCCTCACGCATATATATGCCCTTTACAACAGATATATTACATATACATATATTTTTGTGTGTAGGTCAGAATACTGATCTGCCTGTGTTCTGTGCCACTGCAGCTGCTGGTGAGGGGCCGCATGGTGGACTTTGTGAGCCACAATGGGCGGGCAGCGGGGAAGACGGCCATAAGACGCTCTCAGTCTCTCACAAACCTGAGGACCCCACCCAGTGCCGAGAAGGGAAAAGTGCCACAGTAGTGAGTCTCAGGCCCTTCCATAAACCAATTAGACACACAACACACGCATGGCAAACAGTGTTAAGGTTCAGACTGACATGCTTTTTTTGCTACCGAAAATTGAGACGGACCATAGTATTCCAAAATCTGAGCATGTACTCCACGTACTGGAGATATCAAGATTTTTTGTTGTTGCTAAGTTCCCAGTGGTTTTTCATTTTCCCATTTTTTTCTGTCAATATTTGGCAAAAGTTTAACAGATTTTGACTGCTTCTTGTTTTAAGGAGCCTTGTTGTTTTAGTTGTTTTACTAGCTAATGGACAGTGTCTCAGCCTTACATTTTTTTTAACATGGGTTAGGTATGTTGTGGTGACACTTTTAGGCAGAGTAGGGTGTCATGTTAAAGATCAGTCATTATTGGCTGTGAGAGTATCACAGACATTTTCAATATGGGATTGACCTTTGTTGACTTCCTTGACATCTAATTTCACCAAGGGAACGAGGCACACCACGTATGAACATACATCCTTCCAACATGTAGTAGAGTTTGATTAATGTGAAAACATATGAATTCACATCAATATCCATCCTCCTGACACATAAGTAGGGGTAATTAACTGGTAGCTGTGCAGTAAGTAGGCTGGTAAACCTCCCTCCTGATACCTCATAGGGATGTACTACTGACTTAGCTGATAGCCTGGCTTTTAGCTCACTTAGTAGCACATCCTTGTCCCAGCTTGTGGTGCTACAGAGGTGTGGGCTCAAGTCTGGGTGAATGCAGCTGTGGCCTAATGGTTAGGGAGTTGGTCTTGGCATCGAAGATTCGCAGGTTCAGTTCATACCAGGAGAACAAACGTGTGGGTGGGGCGCTCTCCTGCACGCTCATCCATGACTGAGTGCCCTTTAGCAGGGCATCTAACCCCACAATGCTACAGGGGGGCTGCCCATATACCTAATTCACTGTATGTCGCTTTGGATAAGAGCGTCAGCTAAATGAATTGTAATGTAATGCAGTGCTGAACTGATCGACTAAAAAAAAAAGAGTTTTGAGTTGCTGGGCAGGGGACATCTAGGCAAGTCTTTTCTTGTGTCATGTGCAAGAGAAGCGCTGGGAGGGGGGGAATACAAGGGCAAGTAAACATATACACATATGTGCATGTATGTATGTGTATGTATGCATGCATGTGTAGTTCAGCTGTTCAGTAGGGTGATGGCAGTGGGGAAGAAGCTGTTTTTGTGTCTGGTAGTTTTGGTGCGCAGGGATCTGTAGCGTCTACCAGAGGGAAGGAGGTCGAAGAGGGTGTGTGCAGGGTGAGAGGGGTCTTTGATTATGTTCTCTGCCCGCTTCCTGGTCCTCTCAATGTACAAGTCCTGGAGGGAGGGCAGGGGGGCACCGATGATTTTTTCTGCAGTCCGAATTTTGCGCTGTAGTCTGTGTTTGTCATGTTTTGTGGCTGCTCCAAACCAGACAGTGATGGACGAGCAGAGGATGGATTCTACTACAGCTGTGTAGAAGGTCACCAACAGTTCTTGTGGTAGGCCATGCTTCCGCAGCTGGCGTAGGAAGTACATCCTCTGCTGAGCCTTTTTGAGGATGGCGTTGATGTTGGACTCCCACTTCAGGTCCTGAGAGATGATGGATCCCAGAAACTTGAAAGTTACAGTTCATGCATGTAGATATAGAGTGTTTTGTTTTGACTTGATGTAATAATTAATGTAATAATTGTTTAATCATTATTTGATGTAATAATTAACGGCCCACTTGTTTGTCTCAAGTCTGGTGGAGAGGAAGAAGCAGTGGAAGAAAGAGGAAGAGGAGAAGAAGAAGAACACTCCTGATCCCTCCATCCCGGCTGGCCACACACAGATGCCAGAGAAAGACAGACAGGAGACCCTGCACTCGCTTAAAGAGAGTATGTTCTCGAAGATACACAGAGATACCAGTAGTGACATAATAAGACACACACACATACACACACACACACACACACACACACAAAAACACCACCAAGTTAATTTGGTGCATTAATCGCAAGATGCCCATTTTGCATCTTAATTGCTTTGAGTTTTCTGCAATGATACAACATTTCACAGCACAGGAAGGCTACAGTGGACACTAATTGCGGTGCATGGTGAGTGCCACAGGGGGCGACAGTGGGTCAGGTGCTAGAGGAGACGCCCAGTAACGGAAGGGCTGGTTCAGTTCCACCTCCTGGCTAGGTCGAAGTGTCCTTGAGCAGCACACTGAACCCCAAGCTGTTTGTCAGTGTGCTGACTGGCACCTTGCATGGCAGGCGTCACCACCGGTGTGAGAATATGTGTGTTTATGGCTGAAGAATAATAATAATAATAACAATAATAATAACATTTCATTTATAAGTGCCTTTCAGGGTACCCAAGGACACTAAAGAATGTGAGGTATTCTGTATAAAGCGCTTTTTGGTACTCTGTGGTGTATATGAAAATAGTGCTATATAAATGCAGTCCATTCACCATATTTCTCTGTCTGGCTCTGTTTCTCTGTGTGCACAGGTCACAGGGAGCTGGTGAGTGAGCTGCTCTCCCTACCGGTGCGGGCCGACGGCCTGGGTGTTCGCTCCAGGCGCACCGAGCTGGACCGACGCCTCTCGGAGCTGGAGGAGGCCATCAAGATCTTCTCTCGCGACAAGGTCTACATCAAGACAGACTCCTAACCTAGCTGCCAGCGGCCGGCTCTTTTGCAGTGACATGCCCGGATGGACAGGCCCTAATGAGACAGCAGTCTACTGGGCATAGGAACAGCTTGACACTGAGAGGATCTGACAGGGCTGGATTTGCAGTACAAAAGACCGATTCCTTTGCACCGGGCTGAAGTTTGGCACATAGCAGAAATAGTTTTACCTCTGGGTAGTTCATTGCATAAATAAACATCCCGCTAACCTAGTCGTATCGCTACAACTCAGACTATACAACACAGAACTGGAGCGTTCAGTCAAAACAAAAAGCATTTGAATGAAACACATCAGAGGCAGAGAACAAACATGAAATTCAGATACATCTGTGTCTGTGTGGCATTGCAGTCTGTATATGCATTGCAAACACTGATGTACTGGAAACTAAAACAGTCTCTTTTGTAGATATTTCTAGAGTTGTGTTATGGAATTAGTTGTATCTGCTTGACTGGCATAAATGTTTTCAGTATAAAACATCATCACACATAGTTTTTTTTTTTTTTTTTTTTTTACCATGCTTATACGGTCTGAAGGAGGATGTTGAATGTGATATAATGACTAGCTGCTGAAATGATGACCACTAGGGTGTAACACATTGGTATGTTATCTCTGGCTAAGCCGTCGAATGTTTTATTGTGGTACTGCTGCTTATCACGTTATTAGAGACACTTATAAACTAAGGACCATCACCTACAGGTCGATCTTAATCATAAACATTTGAAGAAATTCTTCTGGAACTCATTACTTGCAATGCCATTGGTTTCCTACTGCTAGAGTAGTCCTGCTAAGTGCATTCATCCCTGACACTGTGCTTCTCTAAGTTCAATGAGTTTTTGTTTTTTTATTTATTTATTTTTTATAGTAAAGTGTGAAAGACAATTTGTTGCAGAAAGTAAAGTAATTTTGTTGCATTGCACTGAATTTCAAAACAATTAATAAATGTTTTATGTTTTTAAATAGTGTGGACTGTTGCAACAGTAGCGTCACCGGCTATATTACTTTGACAAAGGTCATTGGGTGTGACAGGTACAGACATTATAAAGTGCTTCAGTGCTAGTTCTATATTGTAGTCATATCCAGAGGCGTTCACTATGAAACGGTTATCATAATAAATATTTATGATTGTTGCATTTATGTTATTTCGCATGACACACGTCACCAACCTCACCATGACGGAACACGCATGCCCCGCCCCCTCACTCAGGCTGCAAGCCTGCTCATTGTCCGATTGGTTTGGAGAGCTGATTATAGATTGATTTCTTGAGAAAACCGATGCTCTAGAATCCAGTCGGGCAGATTGCTAAATTGAGAGAGCAGTAAACTGCAAATATGAGCAAAAGAAAAGCCCCACAAGAAACCCTGAACGAGGGAATCACCGACTTTCTCATTGGTAAGGACTATCATGGTGTGGTAGCTTTCCTACGTTAGCCCCTGATTCTTTCTGTGAAGCCTCCTTTATGTAGTAGGTGTCTGACCTTATCTGCTTTCGCTACTACAATATATGTATATGAAAAGCTTTCGTCTTAATTTAATACGACATTACATGTCAACTGCGTCTCACTTATCCAACAAGCAAGCTACGGATAGCAATTGAATGTTAGCCAAACCTGGCTGGCAGCTAACGCTAGCTAACAATGCATATGTCACAGTCAACAATCTCAGGGTAACAAAGCGAAAGATCACTCATACATATTTTTGGCCTTTTTCGGTGTTTGTCCTCATACAATTCCTTAGATAATAAATGGCCCACCAAGACTGGTCTATATACGGTGTGATTTTTATTGTGTGGGTGAAACAGAATGGCAGTATATGGAGGTTTAAATGGACACTGCTAGACTTTTCATTGGTTGAAGGCAGGTCTGCCAGAAAGACGTTACTGACGTAAACAAGTCGTTTCAGCCTGTTTCTTATTTAGTGCCATATAATAATACAATAGTTAATCCATGGTGACTCGTGATTAGGTGTTGATTTTTGACAGACGCGCCCAACCTTTCTTGTCGTTCTCTTTCACTTTTCACAGAGTTGGCCAACTATGAAAAAAATGTGAACAGGGCGATTCATAAGTACAATGCCTACAGGTAAATATATTCTGGTATGCGTATGTCACATATAACTTACATTATGGAAGCTTGTCTTGGACTTGACTAATGTCTATCTCTGGATTGATATGTTCTGATTGTGTCTGATTCATGCATGACATCGTCCTCTTCCAATATCTTTTACTCTGCAGGAAAGCTGCGGCTGTCATTGGCAAATACCCCAATAAAATCAAAAGCGGCACCGAAGCTAAAAAGCTGGTAAAGATTTTTTTCAATTCTTTCATACATACTTCTTACATTTGACTTTTAACTTATCATTCTTTTTCTTCTTCCCTGGATAGATTTAGTTGAATAGTGCACTAATGCATGTTTTGCAAAAGTGACATTTTATTTTATTTCTTTATTAATCCTTTATAGGATGGAGTCGGAGCAAAAATTGCAGAGAAAATTGACGAGTTTCTGACCACAGGGAAACTGCGTAAACTGGAAAAGGTGAGTTCCAGTGTAGAGTTGTCAGAAGAGACATGTAGAGAGAACATTATCTGGAACACAGGTCTACAATTCAGTCGTCATTCTGAATCTACCTCAATAGAAGACATTTGTGAGGTTGCTTTTTGAAATGAGATGCTCTCTCTTACAGATCCGTAATGATGACACAAGCTCTTCAATAAACTTCCTTACACGAGTCACAGGCATTGGGTTCGTCAGTCTTTTTACTAATTACACTTCCCCAAGTGTTCATGATGCACCATTGCATTGGTAATATGCTGGTATTGCATTGGTATATGTATTGGCTTTGCCTTGTTGAGCTCCCCTGGGAACCACGGGGGACATTAGTGGAGCTCTCCTCAGCATCCTGGCGGATTTCTCTGGCGCTACTGGACAATAACAAAGCTTGCCATGTGTACCTTTGTCCTGTGTGTCTTTGCCAAACTGTTGAAGCACTTTGAGCGACATCCTTTGCATGAAATGTGCTAGACAATATTCATTGTTATTATAATTATCATTGTGATTATTGTTGTTGTGTATTGTTTATTGTTATCTTATATGGTATGTGTCTTTAAGAGTTCCTTACACTCCTCTCCTTCTCTTTTCCTCCGTTAACTTTCTCCATCTCCTACATGTAGGCCAGCAGCTGCAAGGAAGTTCTTTGAGGATGGAATTAAGACTCTGGATGGTTTGTTTGCTCCCTTATTTACTGTTAGAAAAGCTAGCGCTTGTTTCCCTGTGGTATATTTATTCTATGTGTAATTATTATTATTTACCTTCATTACCTTTTAGATCTCAGGAAGATTGAACATAAGCTCAATCACCACCAACAGATAGGCCTGAAGTAAGTCAACACACAAATCACAGGCTGCTTAAAATGCTGTTTGTTTTAGGATGTTTATTAAGTGTCAGTAGTTCTTTGTCTGAGAGTACAGGCATTGGAGGCTAATGATGTGACGCTTATATTTTCTTAGGTACTTTGAGGACTTTGAGAAGAGGATTCCACGTTCAGAGATGAAAAAGATGGAGGTGAATTAATAATAATCTTATGTGCCTCAATTAAATCAGATTATAAGTATTAGGCTAGTCCTGTTCATTAGCCAATTAGTCCTGTTTATTACATATTTTATGTGTTTTTAACAGCTAAACATATCATTGCAATATGTTCATCTGCATACTTTGTCATGTGTTGTTGCATTGTTACCCAGACCCTTATTCTGAAAGAGCTGGACTTGGTAGACAGAGAGTACATCGGCACCATCTGTGGCAGCTACAGGAGAGGTGAGTGACCCAAGCTAAAAGTACTACTACTACTGCTACTACAAGTAAGCATGTTTCATGGTGTTCATTTTGAATGTATTCCAGATCCTTATTGAAAATCAAACATGACAACTATTCAATCGTTGTTATGAATGAGCCTCTCAGATTTCCTCTCAGATTGCAAGCCTCTCAGATTGCGTCTTTGATGACATGGTTGATCACTGATAAACTGATCAACTGTCATTGAATCCGAGTCAATATTTATTTGTTTTATGTACAACCCAGAAAAGTGGTCGGCAAGCGGCAAATTACGCTGAATAAACTTGGCCTTCATAGACAGGATGTACAGCATGCTGTTATTCCCTAAATGCAGAAGTGTGATGTGTATCTCCCCGAGCGAAATGAGAGCTGTGCAATGATGTGTCATGTCTCCTCTCTCCTCTGTCTGGCCCTGACTATAGGTGCGGAGTCGAGTGGTGACATTGATATCCTGCTGACCCACCCAGACTTTACCTCCCAGACTGACAAGCAGGTCTGACTCCGCACTTTGTTACTTAACTTGCATGCTGTCATACAATACTCATACATCTGAACGTTCTATAGTGATCTCTCTTGAATTACTGGTTAATATAGGTTATATAACCAGTGCTCATTTTATGTATATAAATGTGTATATTTAAATGTGCTTTAAAAAAATACATAGGAAAGCGTACATAAGTGAGTGATTTGTTATTGCAACAAATGCAAATGTATCATAGCCAGTGAGTCATCATAGTTGTGGTGAATGGCTCATTATTTGTGTGTGTCTGTTTTCTCTGTCCAGCCTAAGTTGCTGCATGCGGTGGTCGATCATCTGGAATCTATCGGCTTTGTGACTGACACGCTGTCCAAGGGAGACACAAAATTCATGGTCAGTAAACTCCTTTAGCCCCCCCACCCCATACAGAATACAAAAAAAGAAGTAGCCCACATCTGATGTAGAGATAATTCTGCACATATTTTATCACAGCATGTAAACACAGCGTGTTCTATTGTGTGCATTAGTATATGCTGCTAATGGTGAACTCATAAGGTCTTTGACTACAGGGCGTGTGACACTGCATGTTATATTGTAGCATGCATTAGTATATGCTGCTGATGGTGAACTCATAAGGTCTTTGACTACAGGGCGTGTGTCAGCTGCAGTTAAAGGATGATCCCGAAGCAACAGAGGAGAATCTTCACAGGCGCATTGACATCCGGTACAGTTTCTCTCTCTCTGGAGACTCATCCAGCCATCACTGGGATATTAGCAAAATGAAGCATACTAAATTTCATTGATTTTCTGAACATGACGGATTAGCTTGAGTTCGAGTTTTTTGTCACATTCACAACACTACAGCTAAATACAATGCAATATAAAAATGCATAGACAATGTATACAAATGAAGGGCCAGACTAAGGTGCATAGAAATGTTTAAATGATTCAAGACTTGATCTCTCTTACCTCCAGGCTGATTCCTAAGGACCAGTATTACTGTGGAGTGCTGTATTTTACTGGCAGTGATGTCTTTAACAAGAACATGAGGACCCATGCACTGGAGATGGGCTTCACGCTTAACGAGTACACCATCCGCCCACTAGGGGTGACCGGTGAGTCTTCCAGTCCTACAGAGATGCAGAGATGGATGCATTCTGACCTTTCTATTTCCTGTTTCAACTCTTTTTTTTAACATGTATCATGTCAGATCAAGGCATCAGAATTGTCATTGTGAAAGAGAGTGAGTGAGGGTCTGTTTGAAAGGATTCCAGTCGAAAGGATGCCACTATCTGTAGCTTTCGCCTGTGTAGCCATTGTCATCAGAGCTCACACAGGAGAAGCTGACTTGGAGGCAGTTGTGAATACTTATACCACTACTAAATCCATACTACTGTTATACAGTCTATATTGCAGTGTTAGTGATGGTGTTGTCTCCATTGCAACAATATGACTTGTGTGGCAATGATGTTGTCTCCATGGTAACAACATGCTGTTGTTTTTAGGTATGGCTGGGGAGCCCCTGCTGGTGGATAGTGAGAAGGACATCTTTGACTACATACAGTGGAAATACAGAGAACCCAAGGACCGCAGTGAATAAGTGGAAGATGGAGACGGGGAAGATCTGGGAAGGATAGAATCCAGAAGGAGAGGGGGGTATAAAGAGACATCAGAATGAGTCTGTGAAACAGTATTTTTCTAGCCTTATTCATCTGTTTATTTAAGTCACGATTCCCATATTGCTGTGTGCCTGTCTGTTTAGGATGTACATGAGAGACTGCATATACGTGTGTGCATAGTAGGTGCTTTTTTTTCCTCACTCGGCTCGGTGGCAAGGTGGTATTTAAGATTTCAGTGGATATCGATCAACAGCCAGTCGGATTCCAAAGACAGGACACAGTATTCTGTGTGTTGTTGACATCATTGCTCAGGACTACCTATCGTACGCCAGGTCATCTAGAAATCTAAGGGGACACAACGACATGGAGCTCCACATACCCATAGTAAACAGCCAACCACCCAGCCACTTCTGGCCTTGCATCGGCCCGTGTACCACAGGGCAGAGGATGGAGGCTGAAGTGATGTGGCAGGGTCTCCTGTATTCCTCTTGTGCCCACACTAGGTTTGGACCCTCGTGGGACTGGGAGCAGTGACTAAGCTGGTGCATATGCAAATTATTTTTGAAAGACATTTATTTAGTCCTGTCTAAGAACTGCCTAGCAACACTCCCACCTTGTCAGATATGGTCAAATTGCAAAGCTGAATTTGACTTGATGCTGTCTTGTGACAAAAACAGATTGTCATTTGCTGTGTGGTGGAGCAGGAAGCTTTTTAAAATTGATTTTAAATTATTCTACAATGTTGCATACTGAGAAACCACGGATGTCTATGAAGACAGCAGGATTAGTGGAAATTGGCGTTACAGTTTAAACACATACAATGTAAAAACATGGATAAGGTAAAAAGAATCATGTTACAGTAATATTCTTTAAAAAGAATTTTGTTAGAATAGAGAGCATGTGTTTTCTTGTTTTAATGAAACATTTTATTTAATGTATGATGGTATGCTTGTGAAAAAAATAAAAAAGCAAAAAAAAATGGCTGATGCATTTAGTTACTTTTATCTGCATACACAGGTGTTTTGCAATATGTCAATGAATACACTTTTTAGAGAATTGGGCAATAGGTATTATCACCTATAGCCTTCCTATTGACTACGACTGGTACAATTGAACTAGTCTGACTACCAGCTGGGTGCTCTCTCCTTCACATACACATTGCCCACCTGCACCTGCGTACCACCACTCACATAGGTGAGCGCACTAATCGGGCTATCAGCCATTTGGAATTGGGCACCACCAACCTATACCACCTGGTATCACCCATTCACCACATTATAAATCTACAGGGTTTCCATCAAGGAGGAGTCACTGTTACAAGTAAGAAAATTCTTGTGTTGCCCTACAGTTTTGAACGTTCTTGCTAAAATATTTTGTTGGAGGGACTAGTTTTGTTGAAAGATGTAAAACTTAAGATTATTTATTCCAAAACACTTGATGAACATTATAGCTTTTATATATATTGTATGGGTGGCTTCAGATGCTTTCAAGGGTGAAAAGTAGTAGCAGTCTAATGCGAAAACTGTATAATATATATTGCTTATGAAGAATAGACTACGGCATAGGCCCTTATATTTATCAGATTTATCCTATAAACAGCTAATAACTTACTCTTTAAAACTCCGACAGTTTTCGTATTCCAGAAAAGCATTTAAAATGTTTCCCTTTAAATTACCCTTTAAAGCCTTTTGGAACGAGAAGGGGGTCAGCTGCCTGTATTGATAGAGAAGAACATTTCCAGGGCCAACTGGTGGACTGTGAATCATGGTTCACTAGAATGCTTACAGCTGTGGAGACGATCGGGCCTGTGGACAGGAGGTAAGGTGTCTGTGGATGACTGTGCACAGCGTTAATGACTGCCTTTGCTTTTTAGGTTTTGATGGTGGCATACAACTCCGAGACATCAGATTTATTAAACATGTTTACCTAGTCTAGATTATAAGACATTTTCGCTCGTAAGAACGTAATAGAACTGCAGAAGAATGCAGCAGACCCTGATGATAATTGTGGAGATGGAGGACTTGCACTTAGAATATCAAACACTTATGTAAGCGTGTTGGTGATTCAAAAGTGCCTTTTTGCGTCATTCAGTGGAAAATGTTTTTTGGACAAAAACGCCTACAGATTAACGTCTTTGAAGCTGAATAAAGTGGCTAGTGTCGTTCTTTTGCTTCAAGTTAGTATCCAAGGACATCAGCAACGCAAGTGCAGCGATGTCGATTTGTAAACGGAACCTTTTAGAACCTTTTAGAATCAGCCGACGAGCAGACGTTCCAGTCAGTTCCAAGCATTGGTTGTCATGGGAACCAACAAAGCGTCTAATGCGCAGGGCATGCTGGTCTGAAATAAAATGCAGCAAGAAATACCGGAGAAAACCTTGAAGGATAAACCAATAGTGTGAGACAATGTGATTAAGGTAACCAATCAGAATCAAGAAACCTCGGATCCTGCGTCAGTTACACACCCACCATACTTTTGGTCAACCTTCTAGCGGGAGTTGTTGTAGTTGCACTCTAGGACGTGTACTCTGTGTGTGTAGTCAACCTCAGAAAATAAGGTAAGAAAACCTTTACAAATGTTCATAATTTACGAAGGGCAATCTAACGAAAAGCAGCAGTTTGTGTAACCCTGATCCATAGTTTAAAACAGTACAAATCAGAAGAGTGAAGGCTCTTAAATTGACATGTTAACGACTTATCCATTCATTATTGTGTGCTGGTTTAGGATAATAGTGCCTAGTCGGACAGCAAACGGAGTTTATCATTTACTTAACAAGTCAAATAAATGTAAACTATACTTTGATACAAGTAAACTTGAGCACGGCCCTGTGAACGGCAGTGACGTATGACAGCAGAATAAGCTTAGTGCATCTCCAAGTTTGCATGCTGTCTTTTCACCATACCATCCCTTCTGGGTTGTATATAAGCCATGTAAAATGTTTTTTCCTGTCGTCAAAATCACCTAACGTCACACAACGCAAGGTCACGTTAGTTATGATTTAGATGGCTTGATTGCTTAAACTTAAACACTGAATATTAGCTTGCCTCACTGTAGGAGGTCCTCGTTTCAAAAAATCCTTAATATGATTCATTTAGCAAACTTATCATTACAAGTAGTTGCCAAAGTAAAGTTTTTTTCCCCAAAACGTCACATTCATGCGTGCCCATAATTTAAAGTTAGAAACGGCTAATTGAATGAATTGGACCAGAATAATGTAATATGGTGTAGCCATAGAAACCATGAACAGCTAGGAATTGGCTCCGCCGCGCGGTGGTTCAGTTATGCAACGAAGATAAAATAATGGCACTTTCGTATGCCATGTGCAGCCATTATGTAACGAGTGTTTGCACGTTAACCGCCGCTTGAACGGTCAGCTTAAATAGAGAGACGCTGCACGACATCAGTGCCAGTAACAATGTAGTCACATTAAAGATGGTGGTCACACTTCTGGTTTGATATAATAGCGTGTTTGGTGAGGCGCTGTGTAGTTCATTGCGCTGATACTGTTGTGAAACCTGTGATGAAGATGCTAACGGTGCCTGTATTCTTCCTGTTACTGATGCCAGCAGAACTTGACCCTTGGACGTCCAGTGGTTACCACATTATAGCATACATAATGCAACCGGTCCTAATGTGATGTTTGTGTGCATCTTGCAGAGCTACAATGTCTGACCGAAAGGCAGTGATCAAAAATGCGGACATGTCCGAGGATATGCAGCAGGACGCAGTGGAGTGCGCCACCCAGGCCCTGGAGAAATACAACATCGAGAAAGACATTGCCGCCTACATCAAAAAGGTATCTGCCACTCAACACCGTCTTTTGCGTCTTACCATTGTGAAGAGGTTCAGTTATCTTTTATTGAATGGGTGGGGCGATAAACCTCAGATCTTGGATCACAGTCCAGGGAATTTCGTTTCTTGGCCTCACTACAATAAAGAGCTGGATTGTGTTTTCCCTGCTTTGAGCTGTATTGAAAAAGCCAAAGTGAAATCTTAGCAGCCACAGGAACTGCAAGCCAAGTGTAGTCAGAGCTTTTTTACTGGCTGGCTGGGTGGGTGGGATGCCCTTCCCTTGATGCAGAGTTGCAGAGCATGAAGTAATTACCGTAATGCCATTCAACATACTTTACGCAACGCACCCTAGCGCACCCACATTCTTAACCTCCATCCTATTTCTGTTCATCCTAGGAGTTTGACAAGAAGTACAACCCCACCTGGCATTGCATTGTGGGAAGAAACTTTGGCAGCTACGTGACTCACGAGACCAAGCATTTCATCTACTTCTACCTGGGCCAGGTAGCCATTCTCCTTTTCAAGTCGGGCTAAAGAGTTGGCCTGATCCCCCCACTGACCATTAAACACAGACTGACTTTGCAGAAAGGCTCCTCATTCCTGACCTGTGGAGCGATTGTTTCTGGGCTGCTTCTTTATGTTTCTGTTTTGAGGGGGGGGAAATATGGCTATATGAATGGCATAAAAGAATGAAACACTTGTATTTATTTTTGTTTTCTACACTGTTGAAAATGTTTAATGTCCCTTGAATTCTTTTTTTTTTTTTTTTTTTTAAATATTAAAGCGGAATGGTCTGGCTGTCCCGTTCAAATGGCTAGGAGTTTGTGTTGATTGAGTTGCTGTAATGTGTCTGGAGGGTTTGCTACTACAAAGGTGCAAAAAGTAGGCTACGAGAGATTGGGCTTCATTCTCTTCACAATTGCCAACCGGTTCTTCTCAGATTTGGGACTACCAGTGGGTTAAATAAACCAGGTTTGTCACTTAACCATGTTTATAGTACACTCATGGCTGAATTGGTGGACGGGCTAACCGGGGCCAGAGCAGGGGCCCTACAGTTGGGTCCGGATATTCAATATTCTGTAACCCTGTAGGGCAGGCATTTTTGAGAAAGTTCAGTGTCATCTAAATACAGATTTACTGTATACCATTTAAATCAGGGCCCAAGTTTCTAGTAATTTTTTGTGAAATTACAATGGATTTGGTCATCGTGCTATTTTGGCTGGTAGATGCTTAACAACTTCATTTTTTCACTAACATTAGGACAAACTTTTTTTTTTGTATTACAAGTTGCCTGGGGTGTAATGTTTACATGTGCAAATGAGACTTAATCTTTTGTGTTTTTGTAGATGACCAAAACCCCTACATAATATCTAAAGAAACTACATTAAGCCAAGTGGAAAAAAATAGGAGGTTGTGTTATTTTGTTATAATACTGCCCATCTAGTACAGTTGGTCCCAGTAAACATATAGAGATGTACTAGTTAGAAAAATGCTGGCATCCAGGTTTTAACTCCCTTGCTTTGGGAGTTTGATATACAGTATTACTTTTTATTTGCTTAAGAAATGGAATATGAAATGTCAAGCTATTAAGGATAGGCCTTCCTATATAAACAAGCCAAAACTGAGACTATCAATAGGAGACATAAGAAATAAAATAAGAGAATCTGATGTAAATGTAATCAAAATAGCCTATTTCTAACTGGGAGTATAAGAGTAAACTTGTTTTTTGGAAACAAGTTTAAAATGTATTGAAACCGAGGTCTACTCCAATAGATAAAGTGTTGTAAAATTGTTCACATTCAGGGAATCAAAAAAACACTCAAAAGTAGAACACAAAAGTGCAGTGAAGGCTTGGTAGCAAACAGAAGATCAATTGAAAACAGAGATAGGGAGAAGTGGCAGCGGGATGTTGGAGAGCATTATTCTTCAAGGACAAGGCTGACCTTGCACAACTGTAGTCACAAAACCTGATTGTTAAAGCACCAGCCAACAATAATCACAGTTCAGTTTGCAGGTGGCTTTAGCAATTAGAATATGTTTGGGTGTACAGAGGGGCAAATAAGTTGAATGCCTTACTGTTTTTTTCAGTAAAGGTATTTCAAATTGGACTACTGATTTGACATTTTTTTGGCCAGACACTGGCATTTACCCATGCAATCTTCACATGTAAAAGGAACATACTTTTAAAGCCCAGTTCCAGTCAACCACAGCATACCCCAGGGATCTGTACTTGGTCCCCTTCACCATCCACATGCTCTCCCTTGGCCAAATTATTAATCACCATCGACTCAGTTTTCACTATCATGCTGATGTCACCTACCTGTACATCATCACCAAAACCCTTACCCAATTTCCACCCATACGACTTGTCAACTGCCTGCATGAAATAAAAAACTTACACTAATTAACTGAATCTCAACAGCAATACTGTGCTTATGGTGGTGGCCCCTGCATCACTGCTCAGAAAGGTTGGGGATCTTTTTTTAGATGTGGATGGATGTTTCATCACTCCATTCTCAGAGGTTCACAGTCCTGGTCATCGGTATACCTGTCAGGCTCATGAAAAACAGATCAAGTCCATCACCTTCCATCTGCCTTCACTCTCTCTGTGACGTAGACACTTATACAGTGCCAAAACAAATGATGTTAACCTTTGGAATTTCATATCTTTTTGAAAACATCTGAGATGCATCTAAAATGCTGTGTGCAAAAGTAAGTGAACCTTTGGGATTAATCATTGGTTTAACTCTCCTTTTGCAGTATTAAATTGAGCTCTTGATAGCTGAATCAGACCTGTACAATGTTCAAGATGTATGTAAGTGCATTCTTCTTTCCGTTCGGGCATATTTTCAGGATGTCTGGTATAATTGTTTTTCTGTGCATCTCTATAGGTGACGGTTACTATCCATCACTATCCTGTTTAAAGGGTGATAAACTTGGTACTTTTTTCTTTGTTGTCCAGCACCTGCATACATCAAAGCAACCACAATCATATTGCTTTTCCTACTGCAATCCAGATTACAGAGGGTACATTAATGGTGACCTGAGTGTGTTCATGGAAGAGCATCACAGTGGAGGCTTTGCTCTCAAATACCTGCCAAAGAGCACCTTAACACTCCACAATTCTACTTGGAGAATGGTTTGTGGATTGGTTAAACATACGTTTAATTGTGTGTAAACACCATTAATGCACCCTCATTATTTTGAACTGCAGTTTGGGGAGCACCATGATTTGTGGTTGCTAATGTCTCAGGTATTGGCAAATGTGCCAACACAGCAAGAAAAAAATGTCCAAAGTTTACGGGGATGCGTAAAAACATTCCCACCAGAAATCCTAACAGTATGGCTAAACTGAAAGAAGAATGAGCTAATGTACTTCCTGAATGTTGTGGAGATTTAAATAACATTTTATCAGGAGCCCTAGCTTCAGTTCCTTCCCGCCAAAAGAGACTTAAACCAATGATTAATCCCACTTTTACACAGCGTTTAGGATGGCTCATGGATGATGTCAGCAAACACATAATGTATTTCTTTTGTGGTATTAGCTCGTGACTTAAGAGAAACATGAGAACATTGTTGGCGATAAATTAAGGTTTCCACCACCACCACCTAATGTACTTCCACAGAGGGGATTGACCAGGTATTGTAATGACCCTGTCCATGTGTGCGTGTGTGTCTGTCTGCCTGCAATGACCCTGTCCGGCCACATGGGGGACTAGATTGCCATCTCTGATTGCACTTGTTTCTTTGTGGCAAGTATAACTCAGGATGGACACATTTCACACAAAATGGTGGCAGCTGATTTCACAGCTGCTTTTTTAAGGTTAAAAGGGCATGGTGTGCAACAACTAGAAAGCAGTAATTCACACACGGTAGTTATCAATGCTACACGAGTGAGCTTGAACACTTGTGCTTCAGCAGTCTTGAAGACCCCCAAATTGGGCTCGCCTGTAGTAATAGGCAAGGTCTGGACATATCATAACCCTTCACTCCATAGCCACAATGTGGAAGTATTTTGAGGGAGTACTGCTACTAGTGACCTACTTATTGCTAGGTTACACTCATTTTCTTTTCAGAGGCCATCCAGGAGTGGTGGTAGTAGAGATGCGTATCACACGTTATCACAAAGGCCATAATCTGTATTATGACAAACCTGTTTAGGTATTATTGTAAAAATGTTTGTTGGTGCCTTTGCATTTGCTATGGGTGTAGTGTCCAGCTTTCACTAACGCCTAGGGAAGTGGGATTATATAAACTTCATCTTGAACATGAACATGATTGCCACTTGTGAAAATTATCAGGAATGAAATATTTCACTTCCAACAGGAATTGACAGACCAATTTACATTTACAGCTCATTCCACAAATACTAGAAAGCAAATAGCAAACCACTGATGGTTTAAGATCAGTTTCAATTTAGTCAAAAAGGAGCATTGCAGACTAAACCATTTACCCATGACAAAGTATTTAAAGCAAAGGACAGGCAAGACTGGCACTTTCGTTGGAAAAACACAGCTTTTATTGGAGTTCATTTAGAAGACCAGTTTATGTGGGTAGACCCCATTGGACAGGAAAAACTGTGACCGCAGGTAGTCCTTCATGTGTGGGACTTTCCTGATGAGGGGGAGCAGCTGGGAGTCGACAGCCTTCTGGTCCTCTTTCCGCTGTTCTGTCACTGCATACTTCTACAGGGGGCAAAAAAGAAAAACACAGGCGACATTTGTCAGCAAAGTGCCGCAATCGCGTCGGGTAAAGAGGGTTTCACCTGACACTGGTGAAACTCAATCTTTTGGAAAGGTACCAGTTCCAAGGCTTAAACGGCCCTTTGCCAACATGCTTCTCTGAAAACATTCCACTCTTGGGGGCAAAAACTACCATCAACGGAGGGAATGAAAGGTTTAGGTTTTCCCATGTCTTTGAACATTTACACAAAACTGCTTGAGACTCGCAAAAGCTTTTCACAACGACTATCACTAAGAAGCACTTTCACACTCATCCGGATTTAACGGCTTTACTACAGTTAAGTTGTCTCTGCTTGCCAAGAAAGCCAATTCAGACTTCAGATAATCCATTCTGCTCCTGTTAAGGTTGACGGAGGGGATAGAAGAGCCTTACCTCCTTCTCGGTGTCGAAGATCTCGCCCTCCTGATGCTTGGGCTTCCTCAGCCTCTTCTTCTTGAAGTAAGCGTCCGTCAGGGTCTTGGGGACCTTCATGCTGGAGATGTCCACCTTGGTGGCAGTGGCGATGACAAACTTCTGGTGAGCCCTGCGCAGTGGCACTCTGTTGATAGCCAGGGGGCCTACCGTAGAGGACAAGTTCACAGGTTATACGCAGGCCATGCGCACAGACATGTGAGGGAAAATTAAGACTTGCAAAATGTCAAAGATGTGAAATTAAGGTGGCAAACATATGAAAACTTGGGAAAGAGGGTGGACTCACCAGTGACAAGCAGAAGACCGCTAGCCAGCTGCTTGAGGAAGACCACACGCTGCAGAACAAAATGACAAGAGCGCCAGTCACAAACATGCTCTGTACATACGCAAACATATCAGCAGTTTCATTTACAACTCAGTTACAGAATTTAAAGGCCATGCCAGTGACTGCATGACCTTCAAACTAACAAACATTTACAAAATGTCAAACACAGATGCAGAACAAAATGTGTAGCAATAAGCCATCTTTTGCTTCAGTGGGGCTGTAAGAGGTTTCCGTTCAGCCTTTTTCTGGTGTGGCAATCTGGCATTAGCTGGCTTTCCTCCACTAGTGTGCATGTGTGTGTGTGCATGTGTGGGAGTGTGTGTAGTTGACAGTAATGTAGGGCAGTGTGTAGCTCGGGGGTGGGTGTCTATATGCATCTTCACACCTTTAGCTGCCTCATCTGCCAGCAAGCAGCTGAGTGCCTGTATCTGCGAGAGGTGTGAGCAGCGTGTGTGTGTGTGTGTGTGTGTGTGTGTGTGGGGGAGAGTGAGTGGCCCCGGTGGCCCTACTTCATTGCGTGGGTGCGATGAAGCCGTGTGGGCTGGGCATAATTCGCTGTGCGTGTTTATGCTTCATGCTTTGAAGTAGAGGTGTGAACCTTCACTCATCGTACGATTCGATTCGATTACGATTATTAAGCTAGCCATTCGATTCGATTCGATATCTCGATGCATCACGATGCATCGCGATTCTTCACATCAATTTTCTATATTACTGCACATGGCTTTGATTTCATCAACAAGCACAAGCAGTCAGATATTATTTTCCTATTTTATTTAATAAAACTCAACAGCCACCAATATTCATGGCAAATTAAAAACATTATGAAATAAAAAGTAACAGCATAGTTTAATACACAAGAAAATACATTATAATCGATTATCATCTGCTATTGAAACGATTATTAATCGTTCATGTCTGCATCACGATGCATCGATTATATGATTAATTTCAACACCCCTACTTTGAAGTGCGACACCGATGTGTGTAAAAGGCTGTGTGTGTGTGTGTATGTCTGCACAGAAAACAGTCAATTTAAGCAGACTGGACAGACCAGAGGGGGTTCTCTCACTCTGCATAGAGAGAGATGTGCAGATTGTGCATGGTTCACAAAAGCCACTGGAGTAGTGTTTAATAGGTTTGGTTGACTGCACTACAGGATGGATTGTAACTAGGGGTGTGCAAAAACATTGATATCGCGTTACTTCTACTTACAATACACTATGTCCATTTCTGAAACAAAAAATCAGTTTTTAATAAAATTACAAACATGGTTTAAACCATTTTGTGTTCCTATATTACAGCTCTGCCCTCCAGTAGTTTATTTTTCTAAATCCTATGCACTTTATGTTTTTGACATCAGTGTGTCCACTGGTTCAGTTTGTGTGAGTGAGTAAATATTTTTGTTGTAATGGCAGGTACATTGAGATGTTCATTTTTCAATACCATAAAGTAAATCGAGTTGGACATTGAGTTACTCTGAGTTATGCTGATTTAATTTTTGACTGTCCACTGAAGTACGCAAAACATTGATCACCACAATATACCCAGTATCGGGACAGAATCGCATTGTGACAAATGTATCGTGATATGCACCATATTGTGAACTCCTTGCCAATACCCAAGCCAAGTACGTAAAGTGTACGAGCAATCGTTTATCTGAATGCACAGCACTTAAAAAGCAATTTGTACAAAGATGTCAAATACAAAAGTACTTCAATTCTGAACTACATAAAATGTTAACACTGCATTATTTTGCACCAGATGTGGCATGCTACATTCTCCCCCATGTTCTATTCAACACACCCAAATATTCCCTAGTCTGCTTGTTGTACAACATAGTTGTGAAGGGAACTGCAAGGGGGTTAAGTGAACCGTGTTCTTCTCATGTTCAATGGTGGCTGCAACATGATCACAAAGCTTAGGGTGTCTAAATGGCCAGCTTGTCTGGACAAATGAACCTAAAACCCACACACGCACAGACACACACACAGACGCTTTCAGCACACTAGACCAGGGCTCCCATCACAGTGCCAGCAGGTACCATGCAACCTGCCGGGAGCTTCGGATGGATGTTCTAGAAACAGCAACTACTTTTTTCTAACCGTCTTTGGTAATTTAAAAACTATTTTGGTGTTTGTATGTTTACAATCCAGCTTATTTCCTGACTTAATCAAAAGGAAATAATCACAGTGATATTTCAACTCGGAATTTGGACAGATTGGTCAGATTGGTCAATTTAGACAGTTTTAAGTAGATTATTGTAAATAAACAGCCCTCTATACAGTTTTTTCATCCTTTAGCCATCCAAAAGTCCCAGAAAAGCTGGAGGTTCCTGATCTAACCCCCTCCCCCCCTCCGCACACACACAAACTGTTAAAAGCCGGCAGAGAGGCTGTGTGTGAGGCGTGCCCTCCTCACCTTTCCGCGGTGGCGCCCTGTGAGCAGGATGAGCACGGTGCCGGGGGTGATGGCGCTGCGCAGGCGGCGGGTGTGCTTGCTGAAGGGCTTGTTGCCGTGGCTCCTCAGCTTGCGGGCCACGTCCTCTGTGGGGTAGTAGCGGGGCTACGGCACGAGGACAGGTGGGAGAAAAAGACCAGGATTACTCACGTTATTCTCAAATTAAGACTGAGCACATTTGATTTCAGACTTCTAAAAAATCTTTTGAAGACCAGGATTGCTGTTTTTGTTGAATCAGAAGCAGAGTTGTGTGCACTGCAGGGCAATCAACAAGGCTACCATGACATAACTTGGACTGGGTTTTGGAATACATTCTATGTACTTTGTTACAGCACAAAGCAGGAGCCTTACAACTGCATTTTACTTTCTTTACTTATTTACTTTACTGTCTCGTTAACTGGCCAGAAAAGCCTCCACCACCATTCAGGTGACTGAAATTAACTTGGTGTGAGACTGGTGTGGAATGGAAACCAAAACTTAAGGCCATTATTGCAATTACCCTTGTCAACACATTACTGTACATGTTGAACAGCCATCATGCATCACAAGACCAATGTTTGAAATCTGTTATTTAAAATAATCAAGTTAGTCACATAAAGGCAGAGAAGAGGGAGCAACTGATAAAGTGGTGATACAAACCTAAGACTGCCCTGACAGGGAAAACTTTAAAGTCTTTATACATTCACACAAAAATGCAAGGACAGCAAGAAACAAAGTCAGGATTAGTGGCTACTGCCAAGCATACATCTCAGTGCCCACATCACCATAGAACTGGCAAAATCAGACTATAATCTAATTTTTCCAACAGACCTCCTACTCAGCATACATTCTTAGTAGGGCTTGTGCTGACTATGTTCAAATTGGTCCAGATCATTACATTTACGTTGGCTTCAAGTCATGTGCTTAAATGGTGATATACTGCATCCTGACCAGTAGAAACAGTAGTACTGTAAGGTTACAACTTTGATGTTCTCACTGCACACAACACACTAGCAACAAGTTGCATTTTATTTTGACAAGCATACAAAGCAGTCGTCACATTCACTTTGACCCCGTGCCCATCACCACCAATGGCTGCCTACAACTACAACTGCCTGTGGCGCAGACACTCACCATCTTGCACAGCTTGACCACACGGTTGCCTCCGTTCTTGTCTCCGCCGACGGGCTTGGTGGTCTTGGTGGGGGCCTTGACCTTCAGCTTCTTCTCGATCTGAAAACCAGGAAAGATGCGACAATAACCTCAAGTCAAGTTAAGTCAACTTTACTGTCAATTCTTCACATGTGCTAGACATAGAAGGAATCAAAATTAAGTTTCTTACTATCCCATGCATAGACAAGACAGGACTCTAAATATTAGTCACATTAACATTAAACCTGTCAGTTAGTCATCCAATCAGCACTCTGGTTCTCCATCTGTACGAGGCGTCTCATGTCCATGTGGGATGTCTGCTCTTGCCCCTTACCTTGGTGACCGGTGCCTTGGTCTTCCTCTTGTACATGGCACGGCGGGCGGCCATGGCAGAGCGGGAGTAGCGACCGATGCCCCGCACCAGGACGGGGTTACGGCTGCCGTGCTTCTTCTTTGCCGCCTTCTTGTCTCCCTCTGCCATCTGGGAAAATCAGTTAACAGGAGAGCGGTGAGTTGGTTGTACAGCACACTTGATTCAATGTTTTGATTCAATGATACAAGAGACCTACTTTCAGCAGTAATAATCAACTGGTTGAGCTGGGCAAATTAACATTAGAATTAGTGGTATGATGCAAGTACTGCTATAAAATTAAGTCACTCTAAATTAACTTACACCATTATTGTATGCAGCTACCTATACCAACAACTTATCAAGACCAAGGTAAATCCCTAAGATAGACTTGGTGATAGATTATATACTTGTTTAGCCATTACAACGTTAGCAATGCTACACGACTGCAACTGTGACATTTTTCAAGCAGTGGCATGTACACAGACTTAGCAAAACGGAAGTACTGGCTATTTATAAGCGCCAGGCCAAGATATGAATTGCCATTTTAAACTCTACCGGTAAAACTCTCATTACAATATATGACTAGCAAAACATAACGTGACGTTAACGTGCTAGCATCATAGCAGTGACGGTTCTCCTGGACCTCACTGACATAAGTTTCATGTCCACTTCACAGCCTTTTTTTTTATGTCACAGACCAAACACCACCCGCAAACAAACCGCTTATGTTTACGGGCCTTACTGACATGTACAATTATTTCAGAAACGTGCTACCCGACCGGGATACTGCAGTACTCGACCCTGGCTTCAGGCCTGCTATCTGACTGAAACATAAACGTACATATCATCGCAAATAACCAAGTCCGATAACTAATTTCTGTTTCGCATAACGTTACGAGCATGACATTACGTATGCATGTATACATTTTGATCATATACAACTCCTAGAACACAGATGACCACAGATTAAATTTCCACAAAAGCGACGTGGAAGCCATGATTACCTTTAGTTAGAAAAAAAGGCCGTCATCCGGGGATTTGGAGAATATATACTCATGACGTAATACAGACTCTTCCTCTTCTAAAGCACATGAAATGTAAAAGAAGCATTTTGCCACCTACTGATCGGGAATAAACATTGCATTGTACTAAATGTAGACCGTACTCGAAACAATCGAGGTGTTGCATGCTTCTTTTGTGTGTACTACTGTAAGTTATAAAAGTTTTTAAGTGTACAGTAATTTGTGTCGGCTGCCGGTGCCAAGTGTTCTCAGTCTTTTTTTTCCTTTTTTTGGTGCCTTAATGGTGGAATAAATTGGATACAACCACCGTTGCAAACAGTTTACAGAATTCTAAGATGTAGATATTTTTTAAATGTATATTTACTTTACTAATGATCTGCTATTCATTTTTGAAGTGTATTACACCTGTGCGCGTCTCCACTACATCAAGGTATTGCGATATTGAAAGTATGTATGTTATTCTGATAACTAGGGGTGGGTATTGGCAAGGACTTCACGATACGATACGTATCACGATACATATGCCACAATACCATTCTATCACGATACATTGCGATACTGGGTATATTGCAATATATTGCGATATTCTACATTGTTCAGTGAAAATGTCAAAATAGAACTGAATTATCAGTTGCTATTTACAATCTAGATAGTCTCACATCTTATCAAAACTTAATTAAATCAACATAACTCAGAGTTACTGAACTCAACATAACACAAAAACATAAAGTGCATAGGATTGGAGTCAGAAATTGATGTAGTATATTGTGAAAATTAGTATCACGATATTGATGTTTGAAACGATACATGTATTGCGATACGATATATTGCGATACAATATATTACGATATTTTTGCACACCCCTACTGATAACAGGGTTGCAAACTGCTGTCAGTGGCTGTCTGAAAGTTTATTTTGGCAGTAAAATGCATTAATTATACAACAGTTTTGGATGATGGCAATAATAATAATATGCACAACACATTGGAGTCATAGTCACAATGTTCAACACAACAGGTCACTGTCACTGATAATTAAGGCAGTATGTTTCTGCAAACTTTATTTATTTATTTTTGATATTCTTTACAAAATATGAATGAACAGTCACAGCCATTCCCATGAAGAGTGTATTCTTCCGAGTGGATCAACAGGAGTGAAGACGTATGGTGAGAGAGAGTGAGTGACACAGAGAGAGAGAGAACGACAGGATGAGCGAGAAAGAGAGAGAGAATAAGAGCGAGGAAAACAGAGCATACCAGTCACTGAATGGTTTAGGAAAAGCTAGATGGGTGTTACATAATGCATTTAGGAGGCAACAACCAGCTACAATAACGGCAAAAGAGTTGTGTAGTGTGCATTGTGTAACACCAGCATATTAAGCACAAGCACACAAAAGGCCAAGAAGCCATTTGGTGTCTGCAAGGCATCATTATCACAGTACAGTACATTCTCCTGTCCTGATGAGACACGAGTAACAGTCACACTGTAGGAGCACGAGTCTCACAAAATTACACACATTCCTATAAATAATCCTATAAAATTCAACCCACAACTCAGACCATTTGTGGGGTTTTTGTTCTTTATGCGAATTCCTGGGTCTCTCTTACTTGTACGCTGTTTCAAAGATAGTTTCTTTTAATGGCAAGTGCTTGTGAGTGTTTGATATGTCTTCCTGAATAAGGTTGCTCTGAGTTCATGTTTGAGTAGTAGTCTCTCTGTATGAGTGTGTGTGCACGTGTATGTGTGTGTGTGTGTGTGTGTTGGGTTGGGTCTTCATTTTCACTGGGTGTTCTCCAAGATGATGGCAATGCCCTGTCCGCCACCAATGCAGGCGGAGCCCACAGCGTACTTCCCTCCTCGCCGCCTAAGGTCAAAGTTCAGGAGGTTAGCCAGCATGCTCAGTCAAACATCATTAAAATCAAACACTATTCTGTAGCATCAGACCCCTAAATTAAGACTTGGGAGTGGGACAGTTTTAATACACTATTGCTCAATACTTCGTATGTGTGCGAGTGTGTATGTGCATATCTTTGTGTGTGAGTGTGCTTCTTATCTACAGGGGCAAATTTTCTTTCCCCTGTGTGTGTGTGTGTGTGTGAGCAGCTGGGTTATGAGGATCAGGTGAGCTGTACTATTAATTACCAGCTGTATTCCCTGCAAGAATACATGCGTGAGCTTGCATACATACCTAAACATGTACAGAGGCACATGCATGATGCTACCGGTGAGACAGGCATGTACAGCTGCAATTTTATTTATTTCTGCATTTGTGAAGCATTATATGGTCCAAAATTTCCTCCAGGATCAATAAAGTATATAATCTAATCTAATCTAATATGTTGCTAGCATTTGTACAAGCATGTAATAAGGAGTGCGTATCTGGGTGTGTGTATGTGTGTGTGTGTGTATACCTGAGCTCATGGACCAGGTGGGCAGTGATGCGTGCTCCGGAAGCCCCGAGTGGGTGCCCGATAGCGATGGCTCCTCCGTTCACATTGCTCTTCTCAGGGTCCAGCCCAAGAGCCTTGGCAACCGCCAGGTACTGAGGGGCAAATGCCTCGTTCACCTGCAATACACACACACAGGAGCACATTCACACACAAATGAACGAACACACAAACAGATACACATCCTTGTGATTATGCCTTACACACGCACACACACGCACAGTAAGGCATAAGCACAAGGATCACCCAAACCGCAAATTGGTTTCAAACCACAAATTTATATTGCTGTGATAAATTGATGGTGAAGCACATGACCACCTTGTCTACTGGAGGTATTATCAGGTGAACACCGTTTCTGAATACCTTTATGTGCGCTACTGACATGTAGATGTTATATGTATTGAGTTTAAAAACAAACAGTTTGGTGAACATTGTGCTTTGTGCATTGTGTGCATATGTGTTTCTCTTATAAGCTGCCAGATGGTGGTTTCATGTTTTGTGATGCACCTCCACCAGGTCCATGTCCTTAAGAGAAAGCCCCGCTTTCTTCAGAGCCTCTGTGACAGCTGGCACTGGCCCTAGGGGGACATGGGGAATGTAGTCCTTAGATGCACAGCCACAGCACACAAACATAGGCCACAAGGTGTTAATTTCACAATTTTCATGAAAGTAGTTAAGGGAGGTTTGTGTTTCGGCTGACTTACTCAGAGGAAAGCATTTAAGAAACTGTTATTATATGTTGTTACATTCCTACATGGACTACTAAATGTTTTAGGTTTTCAACTTTGTCACCAACCAATTCCCATGATGCTGGGGTCACAGCCTGAGACATGATAGGCAACGATCCTGGCCAATGGCATGAGCTTGTGCTCTTTCACGGCATCCTCACTGGCTATCACCACAGCAGCTGCACCATCAGACACGCCCTAAAGGATGACAGAGGAAGCTGACACACAGTACTCCTCCCACCATCTACTCTCTCATAATCATAACTTTTTCTTGTCAGCAACATTTCTATTTAGGAAGAAAAACACATGATAATAGGCCTGTTTTTCAGAAAACTATGACCACGATCAACAACAGTAACATAAAAGTATGTAATGTAAGACTTTTAGGACTCAGACTCTTAGAGTCAAAGTTCCGTTTGTGGTAGAAGTCCTTTAGCTTAGGGCTGGTTAGAGGCAAAGGGGGAGACCCATCAGAGACATCGCTGTTTACTTTGACCAAGACAACTCTGCCTGGTACAGATCAAGATTTATTATTCATTAGTTTAATTATTTATTATTGTATGTACGGCTTAATCCATTTTTAGCTGATTTTAGTAAATACAAAAGAAGTAAGTATTAATTAATTAGCAATAGGGGCATGAACTGACTTTGTACAAAAGAACAATGTCCATCAGACGTACCGATGCGTTGGCAGCTGTGACGGTGCCCCCCTTCTTGAAGACCGGTGCCAGCTTAGCCATCTGCTCCAGGGTGGTCTGGGGCCGGGGGTGCTCGTCCTGGGTCATGGGCACTTTCCCCTTCTTCGCCTTCACATCGATGGGGGCAATCTCAGCAGTGTAGTGGCCCCCCTCATGGGCTGAAAAGAGACATAGAGAATGTAAGAAAGAACTTTCTAAAAACAAAAAATATAATTCTATGTTACCAAAAAAATTCTAAATTCTATGTCACACCACATTTGGCCATGTAAATAAAAGTGCCACTGGACACCCTTATTAAAGTTTATTTACGAGAGAGAGAGAGAGAGAGAGAGAGAGAGAGAGAGAGAGAGAGAGAGAGAGATGAGAAAAGACAGATACAGACAGAGATGACATATGATGCATTTGATAGAAGAAAATCAGAAAGGGATATAGAGAAATTATTTTATATCATTCACAGATCCATATCTCTCTACAATCTTTACTCGCAATTGACTTTTGTTGTTTCTTGACTACCAGTACAAAAACAATACAAAGACGAAAACCAGAAGTAAGTGCGTGGGTCTGTGTGTACGCACCTGCCTTCCACCTCTGCTGAGTCTGATAGGCATATTTGTCACAGTCCTCTCTGGTGATCTCGTACTTCTCTGCCAGGTTCTCTGCTGTGATGCCCATTGGGATCTTTACATGGAGATCTGTCAGCCCTGCCCACAGGGTGTCTTCCAGCTACACACACACACACACACACGTGCACATTACAACCCAACTGACAAACCCGAAGGGCTTTATTTCCTATGTTATTCTTGTGATGATGTCTATGCAGTATGTTAATTGCTGCTGGATGGAAGCAATTTGAAATGTAGTCTCTCCACTCTATGTGTTTGTGTGTGTGTGTGTTTGTGTGTGTGTGTGTGTGTGTGTGTGTGTGTGTGTGTGTGTGTGTGTGTGTGTGTGTGCTGGGGTAATTGTGAAAGACTGGCTGGTTGTTCAGTAGTAACATGTATGAGTAGTGTAAATGTTTTAAGGCCAGAGGGTAATTATCTTCTAATGTGTGTATGAGATAGAGATAAACAAAGTACCTTGAGGTCGAAACCAAACCTGGTTCCAAAGCGGATGTTCCGTACAGCGTAGGGTGCCTGGCTCATGCTCTCAGAACCACCACACAGAACCACCTCCGACTCCTTGAGACAGATCTCCTGAAAAAGTCCATTCAGCCATTCACACATTAATACCATAGACTGTATATATGAAAACTGGACAAACCCTATGTGACGTCACGCATAGATTTTCTCACAGACCAGATGAGGCTTAAATTCAAGGTTCTGGGTGCAGCCATCTTTGCCATGTCATTTCATTACTGCCAATGTGTTATCTGGGGATGAAACTAGTGCATTCTAAAAAACTACTGAAACACACCAACACTGTTTCTTGAACCAGGCTGTAAGTACATTTATTTTTACTGTGAAATTTGACTTTTTAATATGGGTCTATGGGAAGTTGCTTGCTTCTGCAGCCAGCCCCCAATGGATTTGTGGGGTATTTCCACTTTAGATCGCTCAGTTTGGGCTGTATTGTTTAGCCTGGAATGTTGCCACTTGATTAATACACAGGCTCTATCCAGAAAAAGGACAAGATCCCATTAAGCTCCTACCTGTAAAGGTACGCCCAGACATCCCGATTTTTAACCCTCATGTAACGTCGGGGGCCAGTCATGGATAGTCAGAGGCAGTCGGGGTGCTCAGTCACAACATGAGTCGTCATGTTTGTTTGGGAAACCAATTTGATTCTAAAATGATCGTTTTCATTGCTGAGGAATTTCTGATTAAATCAAATATGTTTGATTTGTTTGGTACCAGTCTGTCCTACGTTGACATGGTTGTGATTGTGATATGGAGATTGTCCATTGTTTTTTTCCCTGTCTCAATGTTTGTGCTTACGTACGACTCAAAATCACATCTGACGCTGTCAACTGGTGTGCTCAGTCGTGCCCTAATTATGAAAGACTGAAAAAATCGTGAGGTCTGTTCCCAGCTTAACACTTCTTCCTTTCCCTGTCATGTCCCCTTGCACAATCATACCTGATTTTTTTGGTGCATATTTTTTATTATGTTATGTGCCTGTTGTGCAAAGGAAAGACTGTACATTTGTATCTGCATAAATATAAACATTGTCTGCACATGTAAACCACCATTCTTGTGCATTGATGTGTGTGCATGATTGTGAGATACAAGAAGATTGTGTGTGTGTGTGTGTGTGTGTGTGTGTGTGTGTGTGTGTGTGTGTGTGTGTATGCATGCATGTATGCATGTCTGTGTGTGAGAGTGTGATTGTGTGTATGAATGCCTGGGTTCATTAATGAGCATGAGTGTGTGGTGCAAATGTGTGTGTGTGTGTGTGTGTGTGTGTTTGTGTGTACCCCCACCTGAGCTCCGTTAATAATGGACTGGAAGCCAGAGCCACACAGACGGTTGACTGTGAGTGCGGGCACTGGAATGGGCACCCCACAGCGCAGGCCCACGTGCCGTGCAATATAGGGCGCATCTGCTGAACTCTGTGGGTGGGGGTGGGGTTGTGACAGGAAGGACACATAACATAAGAGGGCATACTAGATATTCAGACATATAGTTTACAGCAAATGCCAGTTTTGATGTAACATGAGGAGGAATTGGCTTTTGGATTCACTCTGCATCATTAAATATTTTAAGACATGTAATTATTATCATTTTTTATTTTGGGCTGCATTTTAGTCCCTGACCATATTATTAGGTTGAAAAAAGCTAAAAGGTTATCTGAAAGGGGTCCTATGTACATGCTGTGTTGCAACAACTGACTGCTGTAGGTCAGCAGTGGACTGTGGTAGTCCACAGAGCTAACTCTAGTGGAAGAGACCTGTCATTTCACCTGCATGACGTTTCCCATGATAACGCTGTTGACCAGCTCTGGGGCCACATTCCCAGCAGCCAGAGCAGCTTTGGCTGCGTGTTCAGCCAGATCAGTGGCACTGTGGTCCTTCAGTACACCCCCATACGTACCGAATGGGGTGCGCTTCGCAGACACAATGAAAACACCTAAAAATGGAGCAAACACACACGTGCACACACACAATACATAAGTGATACATAAATTATCAGTTTTGCAACAGGATGGCTTAGCATTGAAATAACAGATGCATTTCTAAAATATAACAAGCTACTAGATCAAACCTACTCCTCACTGTCATGTTAAATGTTAAAGAACTGAACACCACCTTGAATTTGTGCACTGAGCAAGCAGGATAGGCCAAAGGGGCACCATATTTATAAGGTGCTTTTCCATACCCTCCATTAAATGTAGCCAGTTTTAGTGACTTATGGTTAAACACACAGGTAGGCATTAGGAATACTTCCCAGAGACGTCTGATTGACCACGACATAGAGGGCATTTTACAAGAATTGTGACAATACCCCAACAGGTACAAAGGGGAGTTCTGTTGTTGTTTTAGCTAGCACTTCATGACCTAGATCTACAACAAAACAAAAACACGTTGACAATTTGGGAGGTTTTTTTTTTTGGCATGCATGTCAAGCTGGGCCGTGGATATAACAAGTAACCAAGTATTAAACAGTAACTAGCCTAAAAGCACAACTTGGTTGCATGTGAGTTCAATTGTATTTAAAAATGGTAACAGCTTTGATAAATGGTCAAACGTTAGCATTCGCTCTGTCTGTTGCCATCCTTACAAGATTGTAGTGAAAAACTGCATGTTTCTTAACAACAGCCCTTCAAGTTCATTCAAACCTCAGTCAAAGCTCCCAACCCGGATACAACCACCACTTGGAAGCACATTTCAACGTTATGCAACATGTGTGTACACGGAGTATTTTCTGATATCGAGCCAAAAAAGCAACTTTCAGTTACGTTACCTCTCAGGAGCGACATTGTGTTTTAGTTCAAGTCCACAAAGGTCAGCTGTACTATCCACAGGAGTACTGGGTTTGCCTTTTCTCTTGTTGGCCACTTGCTTCTGCGCAACGATGCCCTTTCACCCAAATAACTGATATCTCATTTTTCACAACATAACATTCGACAAAAAATCTGCGTCGCACAGTTGTACAAAAACAGTGCATATATTATTTTTTTCTTCATCTATATATCTGGCACATACAAAACACCTGTATATGAAATAACAATATAAGTATCAGTCAACAACAAATCAGTTTGCCGAAAGTGCTGATTGCAAAACACAGAATATATATACCTAATGTACCCCAGTCACTTCCACACACACGTTCAAGGTGGGCATGATGGCATGCTAACGCCAGACAAGTTATGCAGTGTAGTGAAAACAGACGTCTTTAAAGTATTTTTGCCGACTGAAATAAATAATGTCCTCCCTACTTACACGCGTTGTTAGCACGCTGTTACCCAGGCAGAATGCGATGCCATGGTAAGTTGCAATATTTGCATTTTACGTAGGTCAGCTGAGTAAAGCTGTGCTAATGACAACCATCCTAGTTGTTAGCCACACAAGTATGGGGAAAAGGTATCTGTCATTTTAATTTGGTTGGATGCCAAATAGGGTCATTATGTGTATCTTTGAACTGCTTTTGTTACGTTATGAAGATGATTTATTATACTGAACAGTTTATTAGATACTAGTCAGAATGCTAGACCGTAACAAAATGACAGGCACAAGATGCTATGTATAATAAGTATAATGTCCTAGACCATGTTGTCATATATTTTAATTCACATCACATATTGCGTTTCTGCAGTTCCGCGGCCGCTTTTGTAAGGTGTAGCCATTGGTTTGCATCCGTCTTGTCTCTTAAGAGTTCTCCACCTTTAAGGTAAGTGTTTGAAACCCCTTAAATGACATTGAGGTGACTGCCTCCTCGGGACCAACATATACACCGTGAATGATACTTAGGGATGTCCACGAGTTGGTGACATTAACTGCAGGTGCAAAATAAGTGTCGACTTGCTTTTTCAGCGTATCTTTTTTGTTTTTTTTGGCGATACATTTGGACAGCTTTTTCCCCCACATCAGGTTATCGGTGAAAGCATTTTTCTGTTTTGCAGAGCGGAGCCGAGGAAGAAGAAGAAAGTGGACCCTCGTAGGGAGATCATGGCGCGAGAGCGTCTGAAGAAGAAGCTGAGGAAGTTGGAGAAAGTTCCCCCTGAGTTCATCCCCATTGAGGACTTCATCACGTCTGCCAAATGCTTTGATGAAATGAGGTATGTGTTATGAGAATGACAGGAGACAGCCTGTTGGTTGGCTATCCAACAGTGAACATCTCCAACTCCCTAAAATTAGGCCACAGCAGCTTGTGTGGCATTTGCTAAACCACATTTATGCTACTGCCCTGAGACCTTTGTCAGATCTTTGATTCTGTTTCTCCGTTCCAAAGAGTCCGCAGTGAACCCCGCCTGTCATTCGAGGAGAGCGAGCGGCGGGCACTGTTGCATAAGGAGTGGACGGTCTTCAAGCTTGCTCAGCACCAAGCTGAGATGGCCGCCATTAAGGGTGCCATGGAAGCACAGAGGCAGGCCCTGGAGGAGCTGCGGCTGGAGTCTGAGGAGCTCTACCAGGCCGCCCTGGCCCCGGACCCAGGCCTCTTCCCCTTCACCCAGCAGGGCCCCAGTTACACCCCACCCCTGGAGAACTACGAACCACCCGAGGGCACATACCACGACAAAACTAAAGTGTACACACAGTGAAAGAAGCAGTGTTGTGGTTAGGCACTACGCCCATCAATATGTGTGTTGCAGTATGAGTTTTCCTGCCTTGGACAGTAAAATGCAGCGACGACAACACTGTTGGCCGAGATGCCTTCATCCCGGCTTACTTTGGTCCATGTACTGTAGTTGTTCAGTCTGACTTGTGAAACTAGCCTGGCGTAAGATGTCTAACCAGGTGGTCTCGCTTTCTCTACGGTTGCTCAGTCAAGGTCTCTTGAACAAAGATGCAAAATTCGACCAAGATTCTTTCTCTACTGCTTGAAGCTTTGGACTAATTTCAGACATTTACTCAAAATCAAAAAGCAAAAACAGCCCTCCATTCTCATGTGAACCATATCTATTTGGATATGATTGACAGAAACCAGTTGTACTGCTTATCTTTTTATATATTAATGTGCATTTGCTTTTGGAAAACAGAGCACTGTAAATAAGTTTTTTTGTTTAATATTAAAACAGTGAAGATTACCTCATGTTATACTACTTTGGTATGAATCATCTGCTTTTGAGGTACAAATCTTAGTGGCAGATCTAAGTTCATGTTCAACACAGGATACACACACCATCAGCATCATAGCCAAATGGTAACCATGAATTACTAATGTATTTTAATGGAAATGTAGCTTTTTATTGCAGGCTCAATCTGTTGATCATGTCTTAAAGTCAGCTGTTCAGAGTGGGCTGAGCCCATACCAGAGTCCTGCAAATGTTAAACCTCCAAATAGAAGATTCATTTTTGCCAGCAAAACAAAACTGTTATTCTTGTCTATTAGCAGATTTACTTCATACTTTGGAGTTAACTCGGTCAGGTTTGTCCTCAAAGCTTACGAATGTCACTGGTGTTGATTGCACATATAGAATGGGCATCAGTGAAGTAGAGCTTCACCTGACTTTAACAAACATACGACTCAATGCTTTGAGTGGTCTGAGAAACACACCAATAGAAATGAAGGTCTGTCCTCTATAAGTAGTACTTGCGAGGTGTAGTTTGTCCATGTGTGTAATGGAAAAAAAAAAACATTAATTTTACAAAAGAGCACCTCAGATGCACAGGGTAACCAGGCAGTTCAATGAGTCCTTATGCATATGTTAGGCCTTGACAACTGCTTTAAATTTTGGTAGTCACCTCGACAAGCCCCTGTTAGGGAGTGAAAAAGAATGGCTGTATAAGGAATAGATGAGGTATTGAAGAGTGAGGGTGAAATGTGCAAGTATGTGTGGACTTTCAGGAGTCCTTGCCCTGATTGAGGGGCATGTGCCAGTCTCTTGGAGGCTCTTTCCTGAGCTCCCAGACGGGGGTGAACTTCTTCTGTTCTGCCACACGATGGCGCTCACTCTGCCGCAGAGCTTCCTGCAGTGATGAGAGAGACATGAAACATTTTTGTTGCTTTCCTGTTTATAGTCTTCTTTACTACTACTAAACTAGATAGAGATTTGATGTGGGGAAATACAACCTGGTGACTACACCTGCTCAATAACCATGAGAGTGTTTGTTCATTTGTGTAAATGAACTGCAAAAACTCCATTAAACACTTGGATACTTTGAGAAAAAATAAATTTAAGCAAAGCAGTGTTCTTAGGCATTTCAATGACTCTTGCTCAAGTCATGTTGATACAGATGTCTCCTGTGAATCAAGTGTGTCTGAAAATACCATTTATTCATTGACAGAGTGCTTATTGCTGCAGTAACTGCGGTCCAGAACTGTTGGGCTCACTCACCTTGGCTTGTGTGCTATTGCTCTTCTCCCACTCTTTGCAGTTGGCATAGTCCTCTTTCCACTGTCCACAGGTAGGAGATGTGCCAAAGGTGTAGTAGTTGTGGAAGCGGTTCCACAGACTTTTGCAGTGTCTAAACTCACTCCAGTAATCTTCACATGTACGAGGAGGCTAGGGACAAACAAGTCACAATGGGATAATGTCTCATAAAATAGTCAAGAAAATGGAGGAGAACAAAGTTCAGAGGTGGGACATAGGCAGATATGACAGTAATTATCCTTTACCCCAACACCACACTTGGTACAAAACACCAAAACTATGAATATAGACATACCAAATTTGTAGGTAGAAATGTACATAAATGTCCACCATTTTGCAGTTGGGTGAATAACATATTAATAAATTGGTTAAATGCCGCTGACGGCATATTATGTTAAGACCATAGCTACATGACTCCACATACTGTAGCTAGCCATAGCTACATGACTCCACTACACATGGCTTCTTGCTCCATCTTCATGCCAAAACAAACGCAGTGAGAGTATAATTTCCCACACATTTTCCCACCAATCATGGCTTCCTGATTCCTGATTCTGATTATTTAACCTCCAGTGGCAGTATGCATGTAGTTTTATTAAGCTGCCAGGTAGGTTTATAAACAGCATTTAGCTAATTGACTAGCTAACTGCTTAAAAGATGGCTGGCTTCACTTTCCTTCATACAAACAGCATTTCAAGCAATGTCACTGATGAATCGAACACAATTCATACAAAACTAACCATTTCAGTAATAAAACGTTTACTGGTGGTGTAATGATCCAATGACAATAGCTGACCCCCAAAACAGATCTGTTATACAATTCAAACTGACGTTAGCTGGCAAAAACTAGCTATCACATGCTAGCTAGTTCAATAAGAATACATAGGCTCTGAATAAGCATTGCATTATACAAATTGCTATTCCTTGAAAAACAAGCGCAAGGATAACAAATATACATAATAATGGTGGTGGCAATAAAATTACACGAGGAACTTACCCTCCAGTATGCATCCAAGTCAGATCCAGCCATGACGTTAGTGTCGAGTGTGAAAACTGACACAACCACGCAGCTGTAACTTCCGCCAGTTCCATCTCACTGTTGCAAAGTGCGTGAAACATTATTTAAACAAATTTCCTCTGCCTCTTCATATTATGAAGGTAAAGTACCCTACTGGAACTTACATCCTTTAATCGTTAATTGGGGCCAAGCAGCTTTGCTGCGAAGGCACCTATAGTGTTTGTATGGTTTCTTCTTATTATTATTCAACATCTTTCTTCCGGATGGGGTTTCTATGGCAGCCCATAGAACCGTATGGTAAAAAGTTGTGAAATTTTGCACACTCCTTCCTATCTTGGCAACGCTTTAACAAATAATTACCAAATTTGGTCATGTGATACAAGATGATATTCTGAATAAACACAACAAATTTGGTGTCATTCGGCCACCAGGGGGCGCTGTAATAAGCAAACTTGTGTTTTGGCTTATATCTGTGACTGCATTTTGGTTTGAAACAAAAAAATCATGTCCTCTGAATCCTTCCTTCAGGCTGAGTTCAAAAACCCCCATGACATCAATTTTTGCCTCCAAATTTTCCCGCCATTTTAGGAAATGTCCAAAGTGAAACTAAATTTTCACAGGTCACAATTTTTGACCGATTTTCATGAAAATTGGTACATAGCATCTTTGGACTGAGCCGCTATGAGATGGATTTTTGATTTTCGTAAATGTTTGACGGGGACAGCCAATCGAAATTGGCGGCTAAGACGCCAAACAGGCAGTGACCTCATATCTCTGCAGCCCTTTGACGTATCACTACTAAATTTAGTAGTATATCACTACACCACCTCCCAAGGGGACACGCCGAATTTGGTGCAATTTGGCCACTAGGGGGCGCTAAAATTAGCAGAAATGTGTTTTTTTGTCATATCTGACAACAAGCTATTTTGAATGGGATGTCTATGGCAGCCCATAGAACAGTAAGGCAAAAAGTTGTGAAATTTGGCACACTGATTCTGTACAATTCCATGATTCTTTTCAACAAGTTCCATGTTGCCATCTCAATCTCTCTAGCGCCACCAACTTGTCAAAGTTGGAGGTACATTTCTGCATGTAAGTTTTGAACCGTACATGCAATTTTCAAAAACCTGAAATATTTGGAAATCGTGGAGTTCAACGCACCCTATGACGTCAATTTTTGCCTGAAAAGATTTTCTGCCATTTTCAAAAATGCCAAAAGTAAAACTACATTTTCACAGGTCACAATTTTTGACCAATTTTCATAAAAATTCGTATATTTGATCTTTCGACCGAGCCACACACAAACCATCGGACTATGCCTAACACACTCGATAATGTGACTTTATTGTCTGTCAAACCGTTCAGCACTCGCAGCCAATCAAATTCGAAGGCAAAGCCCCCAAACAGAATGTAGCCTTACATCTCAGCCAGATTCAGCTGTATTGGTGTGAAACTTATTTTGGGTGCTTATGACCGTCTCTGTGGCAGTTCATTCTGTTGGAATGGCAACTTGGGTCTTATTCGCTGCTTGGCCCCTCATCGCTGCTTGCAGCTATATTGTTATCATTTCACTTGCTTTTCTACAGACTCAGTAATTTTCAGATAAGTGAAGTTTTAACAACATACAATGGTACATTTTTTCATTATAACAACATGTGCAGATGCTGATCAACTAAGAGTGTGTATGCTGTCATGTTCTTTCCATATGTACTTCAAGTCAGAGGCATGAAACATTACAGGGGGAAAGAATTTATTAAAGGTCTGTAAATGATTAAAAGTATAAATAAACCAAAAACAACTTGTCCTAGTCCAATGATCTGAAAGAGTTTTCCTTTATGTACACCCCACGCACACACATTTTATTTCTGCATAAAAATGAAAGTAGTCACAATCTTACAAGAAAACACAATCACACAAAAACCTAACCCTTCACTCCCTAATATCTCAGGGAAAAAAATACCCATTATTTCTAAAAGAGAAGTGAAAATAAAGGGCGGAAGCCAACTGGATCCACATCCGTTTTGATTCTTTGTTTATTATCAATGACTTGTCTGTTGTCTCATTGTCGCGGTTTGTTCATGGCTTGCGTCCTTTCTTACGCAGAGACTGGCCTTCTCCTGAAAATGCGATAAAACTGGTTCCTGCATCATCCTGCAAACACACAGTCAAAGATCATACGGTCAGGAGGAAATTCATCACCACCACTCCTCAGTTTCATGCAACACTGCAATAAATGCAAGATACTTTTTTTCATACAACACAGACTAACTGGACTTAATGGAAAGCATTCCAATCAATTTAAGGTATTATTCAGTTAAGAGAATCGTAGTTCTAGTCTAAACGTCTTCTTAATGTGAGAATCTCCTAAAACAGAATTCTGTCAACATCAAATGTCTTCTTCTTTTCTCACCTCCTCCATTCTGCGCGTCTGAGGACGGTAGTTCCTCATAAAGGTGATGCGACCGAGTTTGAACTCATAGTTGGGGATTCCGCTGTGGGGGCAAACCCTGACTTTAGAAGACATGCACGCATCTCTGCTATACAGCAGTAGACCTATTTATGACATTAGCTTTACACATATTTATGACATTAGCTTTACACATATTTATGACATTAGCTTTACACATATTTAATCAATGTGAACACAAAGACAAACATATACAAGTAAATTCCAAAGGTATGAGGGATTGATTGCAAGCACCCAATGCCTACATTGGAGTGCATGGGAAGTTTAACCACTAACATAACATCAACTGCCTGGCAAATACCATGCAACTACATTAAAATGTATTTTTTGTGCCAGTAACAATCTTAGGATATGACCTACTCTGTGTATTTCTTGGTAAGATCTATGCAAAAAGAGGCAAAGAAATTCCACTGATATAACACAGCAGATTATAGTGCCCTGCTGCATTCAGTACTTTGGTTGTATGCTACTTGGACATAAGAGAGGCAGAACTAAAAAGGGCTCATGGTGGCACAGAAACGAATGAAGCCATCAGCATGGGTCGCTGCAGAAGGGTTTGACTGTGTGGGCAACTGACCGTTTGATGTCACTGGGGTCAATGGGGGCGGGGCTGGGCTCTATCCCCTTCTTCTTCCCATCCAGACGGTTGCCTGATCCCGTGAAGGCCTAAAAACCAAAGCAGAACAGCACCCAATTAAATCCTTCAAAATGAACTTGGTGTTATCGGCTCTGTAATTACCCTCAATTTAGAATTCCTGTTTGATTGATGATAGAGGCGATATACTTACTCTGAATCCTAGGTCCATCTCATAGTTGCTGGGATCTGTGTCTTCCTCCTAGACAAAATCCAATACGATGAACAATATTTTAGGAAAATAAACCTACATGTCAAAAGATTTTTTAGGCAGATTGTGTATATATGTAATGCTTTTCAACTACCCCATACCGTAGGTTCCTCATGGTGCTGTGAGTGTCTCTCTGGCTCTTTATATCCCAATGGGGCATCAAAATCCACCTGAGATGAGAGACAATACCCAGGCACTCAAGAAATGAGTTTTATTATTTATTTCACACATCAATCAAAGATCACTGTGATTGGTTCACTGGCCCAATAGATTAACCTTTAAGGGTGTGGTTTTTTTTACATTCTATAAAAGAATGCATTCTACAAAAATTGAAAGATTCCAACATTGCAAAGTATATTCTATGGAACACAACATTCTTCAGAACCTTGATGGTCCCAACATTCTCTTCACTTCATGAGTCACAGTACACCCAAATGGCAAGGAAACATGGCTAAACTCATTCTGCATTAAATACATAATTAATCTGACTGCCTTTATACATATTCTTTTCTGTCCCACAAATTACCCACAATCAGTTTGTTCCTTTGCTTAATTACTGGCTCCAATGATGTTGTGGTATGTACTCACGTTCATGTCACATTCGATAATTGACACAGCTTTGTCAGGTTTTGTTTCCATAACCCGAAGCTCATAGATCTAGGAAGAATTGTGAGACATGCTCTCATGTAACATAACATCAATGACTTTACAAAGAACCAGAACAGTTTTGTAAATGGATAAGAAGAAAAACTGCCTGTGGCTGTCACCTTCTCATTGTAGTTTATGGCAATCACATCGCCAGTTGTCAAACAGGCAAAGTTTCTTAAAGCATTTTCTAAACTAGAGAAAAAGGAATAAGAACACATTAAAACATGATAGAAAACCAAAGCAAAATCTTTCCAGATTGCTAATAAAATCTAATGTTTATAAGTAAGCGCATGTTTATAGAGATGACCTACACTGCTTTGGGGTTGGTGATGTCCAGGAAGTCGGGACTCTGGGGCTGGAACTTTGAGTAGGTGGCCACCATCAGGTTCACACTCTCCACCTGCACCAATCCTCCTTCCTCCAGCAACAAGTTCTGCATCATCTGATGGACAAAACCAGTACAAATATATTAAAACACACACACACACTGTTCTGTTCGTCATGACTGTTCTTTATGACTTCTGAAACTTACCCAATGTGGCAGGTAGCAAATCCCCTCATCAGCCACAAACTCCAGAACTCCACAGTGTGTCATCCTGTCTGAGTTCTTGTTGGTGAGTTTGAAAAGCATGGGGTATGTGATGTTTAGCCTGCCTAAATTGGAAAGCCATCAAAAAAGCCGCATTTCAAATTCAGCATAGATGAAGAGTCTGGTGTCACTTGAGAAAAAGACGTATTCGTTGCAGTGATTATACACTGATCAGATCTTTCTTAGTTTACTCACTTAACTGGTCCAGCGCTGAAGGTGGCATTATAACTACAAAGAAAAAGACAAAAAACATCAGTAACTTGACCTGTGCAGAACAATAATCCGAGAATATGCTCAATTTAGTATTTCAGCTCAATTATGATATTTTGTAATGCATAAAGCTGGTTTGGCAGGCATGCACTCTGCGTAACAAGGCTAAAGTAGAAATCCAATTAAGCAGTTTTCTCTGACAGGACGAAAAAGTGCAGAACTTCATGCAAACAAATGAGGTCGGTGTACTTTTTCCTCCCTTCTCCACGTCAGATCTGTCGTTGGGACCCGCTAGCATGGACACAGAGTAGCAGCGGTACTGTGTGGAGAAGCGATTTTGGAAGGCCCGGGGCATCGGATGGTCAAACATGTTGAAGGAAAACTGTATGGCAAGAAAGACCATATTCAAAAACACAAACATGTTCTGAATGTCCACCAAAATGCTGACATGGTATTTTGGTGGACATTTGTAAAGAGGAATGGCTGTTGTCAGTCAAACCAACAAGATGGATCAAACTACTGATCCCAAGTTGATCACACAAACACTTTGACAGCACTTTTCCTGGTTATAGTTATGGTGATTTAACCTACGGTGACTTGCTCATGGACAGAATCGCTGACAGCTGTCAACAAAACAAAAATCTAACTAGCTAGCTCGCTGCCTTGCTAACTTAATAATGTAGCATATCTATCGGTATAGTTACAATGCAAAAGGGGGTTAGAAAACACAGACCTAATGATCAATGGCGGCTTACAATTAGAATAAAAGTTTGAGGAGAATACATGCATGTACGTACCATGTCTGCAAACTATTTGTAACTAAAGCAATGGTCCAAAACAATAGCAACTCCAGCTATTTCACAGACTGCTTTCTCATCTCCAGGAAGTTCAATTGTGCAGCTGTGAGGGAAGTGACGACACAGCAAAACAACCCCGAAAATACCAATCATTACACAGGAGGGGCGGTGCATGGGCTGTATGATATGATAGAATAAATGCTTTTCGGTGATTTAATCATATAAATAGTGATCAGTATTCTTTCTTATGTAATTTATAATACCATGCAGATGATTGTAGCTGAATATGTTATTTAAATATCACATGGTTTTGAACTGTTGAACCCATGGAGGTGGGAGATACCTCCGTGAGACACCCGATTGGATAGAGGTAGATGTGCACTACAATACTATTGGTTTCGTGCTTGTCATTTTGTTATTTGGAACGAAAATGTCTATTGGCTATTTCACTTCAGAACGCCCAATGCTACAATAATCATATTTGGCGCCAGATTTTTAACAAGGGAAGTCAAGCTCAGCAGAAACTGTCGAAAACAACTTGGGCAGCAAGGTTTATTTTATATGAACAGTTTTAGACTTCATTCTTTTAAAGTTTTAGAGGCTTATTAAAGGTGTTTTATCGACCAGGTTTTTAATATGTTTGTAACCGATATTCGAAAGGAATTTTATGACGTTGTAGTCCACCAGGTGAGATCTGTTAGTAGCTAACCCTTAGTATTTTGCTAATGTAACGTTACCCGGCGTACTTACAACTCAGCTGGTTTAACTAGTTTTTTGTCATTGGTGCATCGTGTTCAATTATCAGGATATATGAAAGTTTACTGTTATCATAACTTGACGAAACAATAGTTTGTATGTTTTTAACTTCCCTTTCAGAGAGTAGCACTCCTGGTCGCACCAGACATCGATGCGTTATGCGCCTGTAAAGTGCTTCAGGTGAGTGACTGTCCAGTTTCTGCTCTGGCCATTTTTGTTAGTTTCCATGGCTGCTACTTAAAAACGACATGTCTGTGTCTTCGTTTGAACCTGTAAGGCTTTATTCCACTGCGACCAAGTGCAATACACGTTGGTGCCAGTGACCGGTTGGCAGGACTTGAGCACCGCTTTCACGGAGCACAAAGAACAGGTGAAGCATTGCTATCTTCTCTTTCAAGACAGTAAAATCCTCACTGCGTATCTATTATCATAAAGTCCACTAGCTTGAAACAAAATCTCAGATCTCTGTTTGTTAGCTGTCATATCCAGCTGTTCTGGTGGTGGTAAGTCTCGAGATTCGCAGCCAGTACTTAATACCCAGTTATGACAAACATTAGGGCCTATGCATATAATTTGTTGCTAATGGTGATTCTAGTGTAACAAACCTTCTGGTTTCTAGCAAAGTTCTAGAAACTTAAACTCTGTAAAGAATGTCACCCAACACAAAGTTACCTATGCAGAAGATCTGACCCTGATATGTTGTTTTCAACATATAGTGCACCTTGCATGTTATTATGTGAAATACTGTTTTCAGTCACTGACAGTGTATCATGTTTTGTCATTGGTTAGTGACAGCTTTAAATGTTTATATGAAATAAAGTACTGACATTAAATTGTGTGTGTGTGTGCGTGCGTGTTTGCACATGCTTGTGTTTACAGTATCGTTATTTTGTGCTGATAAACTGCGGTGCAAATGTTGACCTTCTGGAGACACTCCAGCCAGATGATGACACCATCTTCTTCATCTGTGACACGCACAGACCTGTTGATGTTGTCAATGTCTACAATGACACTCAGGTAACCTTAGAGAAATTATTTTATTTAAATGTGTTAAGTTACAGCTTTTTATTTATTTACTTGCATACTTACTTACAACATGGCAGTATGGAACAAACCCCAGCCTGTGTGCCATACTCAAATATTAAAGTATAGTTACACAGTTTAGTACGCAGTTCACCGTGTTCCAAATTCAACCCTGTCTCACTCACCTTTGCTGTGTCCAGATCAAACTCCTGATCAAACAGGATGATGACTTGGACATCCCTAACTACGATGACATCTTCCGCGACGATGAGGATGAAGATGGGGAGGACTCTGGAAACGAGAGTGATGATGGCTCCGAGCCCTCTGGGAAACGCAGGCGTTTTGATGAGGTTCATACGCTGAGCATTTCATCGAATCAAAATGTCGTTTTTGTTGATACTTCGTGCAGTATGTATGTATCATAAAATGTCATTGCCTTGTAAAAAAAAAAGAAAAGAAAAGCTGAACAGTTTCACTTTCTGTTGACTGAAATTTAATTTGCAAAAGGGATGTGTCATACATAAGGTTACTGACCTTGACAGTCAGCCTATGGACATCCAAATCAAGGCCAGCTCTGTAACAATTGCCTTCACAATTGTGATGTTTTGACATACTTAAAAGCAGCAGCAACAGGGTTCAACATAATGTACATATGTGTTTACGGCATCTTCAGCTAATGTTGTGTTTGTGCGTTGACCCTTTGTGTGGTGTGTGTTTTATGTTGTAGGGTGCAGTGGAGAGAAGGATAGAGAGGCAGAGAGCAAAGAGAGAGTGGGAGGCTCGCAGGTAACAGAACTTTTCAGCTTGCTTGCATAAAATGTTATCTAACTGCAGCCTACTAATGCTGACATAGTATGTGTCTTTATACAATGTTCATGTAGAAACTTTGTTTAGAGATATGGCATTACAAGGTAGGTGTATGAAATGTAGCAGAGAGAGTAGAGAATTTTTGTCTTGTTTGTCCTTAGTTTAAAGTGATTATATTTTCAAGCTGATATGTAAGTGTGTGTTATTTCAGACGGGAAATCCTGTTTGATTACGAGCAGTACGAGTACCATGGCACCTCAGTAAGTATGAAAACATATTGCTCTTTAAACAGACCTTCATACTCCTTCAGGGTTTAAATTTGCTGTCAGCATCCAATGAGGGGGGATATCAAGCTTTTTTAGTTTCTGAATAGCAGCATATTTTAGGAGTTCTCCTGATGTAGCTTGCTGCTGTACTCTGTAGGTATATCCTTTAAAGCGTATGCATCCTTAATCATCAGTAGATTAACAAAATGTGTGTGTGTGATGTTTCAGGCAGCTATGGTCATCTTTGAACTGGCCTGGGTCATGACGAAAGACAACAAAGACATGCTGTGGTAAGTCAAAGACTTAGAAAAGCACAAGTCCTGCAGTAGTTGTTTGTTTATGCATATATCACCGTGCTGCTTTGTGATTGATTGATGATTTAATTAATAGGTGGGCCATTATTGGTTTGACAGAGCAGTGGGTTCATGACAAAATCCCAAAGTAAGGTCTTCCAGTTGCTATTTCATATATAAATTGAAAGTATGCCTGTAAGATGTAATTTGTACCATTGATTCAAGTAATTTGAAATGTTTTGTTTGTGTTTTAGTATGAAGTATGTGACAGATATAGCCACATTACAAAGACACGTGTCAAGGCACAACCACAGGAATGAGGATGAGGAGAACTCTCTGTCCATCGACTGCATGAGGATTTCATTCCAGTACGAGTATCCTTTACAACAGTGTCTCTCTTTCTCTCTCTCTCTGTGTCTCTCTCTCTCTCTCTCTCTCTCTCTCTGTCTGTCTCTATGTCTCTGTCTCTTTCTCTCTTTGTCCTTTGTTCTCTCTCTCTCCCTCACTGTGTATCTCTTTCTGTGTAGTATATTTTATGTTTTCGTGTTGCAGTGCTTAAGTGTGTGCATATGTGTGTAAAATCCTTAACTGTGGTGTAGCTTGCGTCTGGCTCTGTACCAGCACTGGTCTCTGTACGAGAGCATCTGTAACTCCTGCTACACCTCCTGCGGCTTCAAGCTCTGGTCCATCAACGGCCAGAAGAAACTACAGGAGTTCCTCGCAGACATGGGGTGAGTGTTTAGAAAATCTCTCTTTGAGATATGCTCTCTTTCTTTCTTACCCTCATAAACACGCACACTTACTTACTCTGTTATACTCAAACACTCATTTTTTTTTTCTATCCGACACAAACACATACACACACACAGTTTTAGCACCATGCACTGCAGACAAAATGTGTAGTTTTCTAGCTGTAATTTATAGTTGAAGGCCATCGTACACGAGGAGGAAGAGAAACCATGTTTTTGGGGCCTCTGTATGTCCTGCGCATGTATAGGTTTTTGACAATAAAGACTCGTTGAATATGTGCAACGGCAGTTATCGCACACATCGAAGAGTGTTATTGCGTGTGTGGGTTGTGTGTGTGCCTGTCAGTCTTCCTCTAAAACAGGTCAGACAAAAGTTTAACTCCATGGACATGACCATCAAAGAGAACCTGCGTGAAGTCATAGAAGAGTCTTCCAACAAGTTTGGGTAATGTAGTGTGTACACTTGTTCTTCTTGTTTTTATTTTTGTAATATTTTTGTGTAGTTTTTAATCCCAGCCTTTATATTATTAATGTATTGAGTCTGTGTGCGTGTTCAGTTTGAAGGATATCCGTGTCCAGACGTTTAGCGTTCACTTTGGCTTCAAGAACCGATTCCTAGCGACAGATGTGGTACACGGTGCTGCCGCCCTGTTGGAGAACGTGGAGAAGGACGAGAGCGCAACAGACAATTTCATTCGGGCGCTGGACTGCCTTAGCCGGTACACACTCCCATGTTGTTATACTTGTGTGCACTCACTCAAAATGTAAATGAGGAGAGTGTAACAGAAAATTTAATTGAAGTGTTTCACTGCATAATCTCTCTCTCTCTCTCTCTCTCTCTCTCTCTCTCTCTCTCTCTCTCTCTCTCTCTCTCTCTCTCTCTCTCTCTCTCTCTCTCTCTCTCTCTCTCTCTCTCTCTCTCTCTCTCTGTCTCTGTCTCTGTCTCTGTCTCTCTGCCTCTGTCTCGCTGGCTCTCTTGCTCTTGCTCAGTCTCCCTCACACACACACACACAAACACACATACTGTACAGTACTTTAAAACACATAATATGCACTCGCACACCCCTGCACTATTCCGTTTGGTGGAATGAATGTAAATGTGTTGATTGTAAATGGACATTCTCTGTCTCCAGGAGTAATCTGGAACAGCTGCATCTTGGTATTGATTTTGCCAAGAAGAAGCTGAAAGCCATTCAGCAGACCATAGCCAGCTGCATCTGCACGAACCTCATACTGTCCCAGGGGCCTTTCCTATACTGCTACCTCATGGAGGTATTCGCTCTTTCTTTCTTACACTCATAAACACACACAACTCACACATGCTCCGTTATACTATAACACTCATTTTCATTTATCATCTCACATTTTTATATTCCTCATTTATAACATTCTGTCTGTAATACAGTTGCAATGCAATGTGACATACATACATGACCATTCATTTAAGACTGTGTGTGTGTGTGTGTGTGTGTGTGTAGGGTACTCCGGATGTGAAGCTCTTCTCCAAGCCCATGGCTCTGACTCTGCTGTGCAAGTACCTGCTAAAAGCCTTCGTGTCATCGGTAATTATGTCACAGATGGCTTTTGGATTTCTGTGTGTGTGTGCGTGTAAGTTTGACTGAGGTGTTTGCTAATGAGTGTCAAGGTGTGAAATAAAATTTGGTTGAGTATTTTGTGTGTCTGTGTCAGGGAATCGGTGTATTTTGTGGTGGCAAAGGTGTTTTCTCTATTGGATCCAAACCTGTAATATTTTGTGTGTGTTTACATGTCATCCTGTGTGGGTGTGTAAGTTTCTTTGGTCTGTGAGTAAAGTTGTGCATTTGTGAGTGTGTGTGTGTGTAGTGGTCAGACCATGGCTTCTCCTCTATGCAGATGGGTGTATGTTCAACTCAAATTGATATGTTTTTTTAGTCAATGTTCAGATACTCATTTTAAAAAATGCGCAAGTAGAAAATTGCAAAAATGTAACACACGTTGACACCACAGAACAGCGTAAGGGAACACACCTGCTCAGTAACTCTTTCTGTGTGCGTGTGTGTGTGTGTGTGTGTGTGTGTGTGTGTGTTAGACCAGGAATAAGCGCTGTAAGGTGCTGCCACTGATTATGGCTGCTCCACTGGACGTAGAGAAAGGGACGGTCATTCTATTGGGCATCCCACCCGAGTCTGACACCTCAGACAAGAAAAAGTAAGTGTGTGTGTGTGTGTGTGTGTGTGTACATGCTTGCAAGTGTTTGCAAGCCTTTGTTTGCATTGAAATACATTGTACATTTAAACAGACAAATAGACCATGAAATAATACTCCATCCCCCTCTCCGCCCCCCTCAGTTTCTTTGGCAGGGCCTTTGAGAAGGCTGCAGAGAGCACCAACTCTAGAACGCTGCACGATCACTTCGACACATCAAGTAAGTCTTTGTGATCCTATACATGCTTATGGAGGATTTCAGTGGGCCATTAAAAAGTATAAAAATTAAATTAAAAAGTAATTAAATGAAGTTTAGGACTTTGAAAGAACATGCTAATAATGCAATCTCACTTCAAACTGCAGTTAAACATTAATGAAAGTAGCAAGAACTATATAAGATTTATTGAGTGTACCTAAATAACTGTAAGTCGCTCTGGATAAGAGCATCAGCTAAGTGTAATGTAATGTGCATTATCTGTCATTAGCGTAACATTTTGACAGATTAAACAGTTGTTTAAAATGTGAAATGTGATGGTGATTTATATGGAAAAAATATCTTAAGATTAATCAAAGTAAATCGCGAATATCCATGGATTGTCATGGGTTGTTGCTAAAATAAAATGTCTAAAATGGCATTAAAAAGCAAATTACATTTGCCGATATCTCCATAAACCCCGTAATGTAAACACATTTTTGTGGTTTTAGTTTATCGCCACTAGGGGGCAGCTGCCGCCTTGAATGGTTATGCTGCTGCTACACAGCAGAATCAGCTTTATTTGAGCAGGCATACTGGCACATACAAGGAATTTGTGTGCAGCAGTTGTTGATTCTCTGGTTGTACAGCAATTGGACAGGAACAGTATATACAGTAGTGTGAAAACATTTTAGGCAGGTGTGAAAAAATGCTGTCAACGAGGAATGCCTTCAAAAATGGAAGTGTTCATCATTTATGTTCATCCAAAATTCAGCGACTGAACAAAAGCCACAAAAACCTAAATCAAATCAATATTTTGTGTGACCACACTTTGCCTTCAAAGAAACATCAATTTTTGAAGGAACTCGGCTGGTAGCTTGCTCCAAACATCTTGAAGAACTAACCACAGATATTCTGTGGATGTAGACTTCCTGACATATACAACCAATTTGGTGTACAGTGGTCTCTCGCTATATCACGGTTCACCTTTCGCGGCCTCGCTGTCTCGCTCAGTTTGTACAATTTACATAAATCTTCCATCGCTAGCTGTGTGACTGAAGTGCTGTATGTTTGCAAGTTTGAACTTTGAGAGTAGAAGAGAGAGAAATGTGAGAAAATGTCAATGCCTGTCTGAGAAAAGTGTATAAGTGTAGTGAGTGGCTTTATAGCCTTAAAACATGTATAATAATTGTAAAAACTACTTTGTGGATTTCGCCTATCGCGGGTTAACTCTCACAAATAACAAGGGACCACTGTAATTGGTTGATCATACATCTGACTATAATCCTGCAAAATCCCTGACTTTGTGTGTACCCCTTTGTGTGAATTGATGCTGGCTTGAAGGCACCTGCCTAAATCTATTGCACAGTACTGTATCTTCTTAGCCATCCACATGTTTACTGTTAAAACACCCATGAAGCTGAAAGGACTTGATGGGCGTCAGTTGTTTTTTGACAAGTTTTATGCAGGTGCACACAAAATGTACACACACAGGGGTACACACACGCATGCACGCACATATGCAGGCACATACACATGTGCATATGCAAACATGAGAAGTTTCCCACCTTAAGACTCAGTTGGGTGTCGGATGCCTTTCCAGACCTTTCAGCAGGTTCACACTCTCACCCCTCGCCTCCTGTGACGTATAGGCACACACATGTACACACACAAACTCTCACACACACACACACCGGCACCCTCAAGCTTATACACTGACACTCCCCGACCAAAATATTTGAACATGCCATTCGCCCTTTTTCTCCCTTGAACTTATCCTCTCTCTCTGCCTCCCTCTCTATCTCTCTCCCCCTCTATCTCTCTCCCCCTCTCTCTGTCTCCCTCTCTATCTCTCTCCCCCTCTTCCCCCTCCCTCCCTCCCTCCCTCTCCCTCTTTTTCTACTTTCTCTCTTCTCTCTATGCCTGCTCTATCCATCTCTGCTGTAGTAATCGAGCTGAAGACGGAGGACAGGGGGAAGTTTCTAGATGCTCTCATCACTCTGTTATCCTGAGCACTGAAAGGCCAACTGGGAAACCTGCCAGAGGAGACGTGTGCGTGTGCGTGTGCGTGTGCGTGTGTGTGTGTGTGTGTGTGTGTGTGTGTGTGTGTGTGTGTGTGTGTGTGTGTGTGTGTGTGTGTGTGTGTGTGTGTTTTACTGTGTGACTTAATGCATCTTCAACTGCTTATAAATGTGTTGAGAATGCTGCAGATGTGAACTGATATCAGACTAGAGTGGAACCTCCTACATACGTGCATTCCCTTTTTCGCACGCACGCATGCACACACACACATACACATACAAGAGTACACACTTAGCTGACACCCCAAACACAAGACCTACATAGTCTATACCTCAGAGGAATCTTGCACCCTCTGTGCAAATGCCAGATTTACCATGTTTAAACTCAGTTTGCTGCCAAATACCATTTCAGGTCTTTCAGCCAGGGCACCCTTTGGAGACAAACACAGACACCCACATGGCACCCCGTGTGTGTGGGTGGGTGTGTGTGAGGGAGACTGAGACGGGGTGACAGGTGGGGGTGTTTTATGTATGTGTTTGGTGTTGCATGAGACAGAAAGTTGACTTTGCCTGTAATATGATGCCGAAGTCTTGTTTATAGTGTGTATAGGTTTTATGAGCTAAATTGTCTGTCTGTCTGTGTGTGAGCCTTTTATTGTTAACGGTGCTGTAAATTATGCTGTGTTTTTATTGTGCTGTCTACGTACTCGGTTTTAACTAAATAAAGCTAAATATTCACCCCGATGCTGTCTTGTGTTACCTTATGATTGATTTAATAGAAATGCTAAATTTGGTGTTTGCATGGTGAGTTTATTGGCCTGCTAAAGTAAAAAACACCCAGTACTAACACTTTAAAGTATTTGTATGCTTATATATATATATTATAAGGTAAAACTACGCAACATCGGCAGATTAGAACGCTTAAATTATTGCTGGAGTTCTCCATTTTTTTCATTGGTCAGAATGCTAATGCTCAGCCATATGAACCACTTTGACTGGGCAGAATAAACAATAGATTGTCTACAGGTTTGTTTCAGGTCAATGATTGTACTTCCTGAGCTGGAATTAACTCCTTAGCATCACATCACTCGCTTATTTTTTCCTGTCCAGATATAGAGTGACGTTTTCTGTTCTTTTATGGCCAGTTTATCTGCTGCACTGTAGGAAGATGGAAGGGAGGCGTTTGCAATGTAAGACTCCTCCGACTGGCGAATCTGAGCCCACTGCTGGCAGTGATTCCACAGCAGAATTCCAGAACCTTCTGGAGCCAACTGCCATCTGGTTTTGTCCTCTCTACTGTTGGCTACTCACTGGAGAGAGTGTGGGTTG
>CM050217.1:25700000-25730000 GCA_027475355.1 Coilia nasus
ACACACACACACACACACACACACACACACACACACACACACGTACCTTCTGTGACATACTGTACACAGCCTGTCAGAAACACAACCTCCTCATCTTAGCCTATAAGATTCACAGACGTGTGTGTGACCATCTGCTTTTGTCATCAGCTCTGTTTGGGTTTGTGTTTGATTTAGTGGCATCAACAAGTAGATGATATAAGAGAGGGGTGGCCTTATGCCTTATGTAAGTCTTGAGTAAGAAAGAAAGTGGGGTGCAATTGGAGTGGGGTGGACTGGGGGTGTCACATGAGCTGGTATCCTGCAGTGAAAGCCAATTCATGTGTGTGTGTGTATGTGTGTGTGTGTGTGTGTGTGTGTGTGTGTGTGTGTGATTTAGAGAGAGAAAGAGAGAATAGAGAGAGAGTGTTTTCTGTGTGGGGTGTTATAGACACGTAGATCCTTGTGATGTTAATGCGACTAGACAGACAGAACCTCGTGATGGAGAATTCCCCACCCAAAACAAACAGTAGGAGACACACACACATACACACACACACACACACACACACACACACACACACACACACACACACACACACACACACACACACACACGTGTGTGTATAACACACACAGACACTTTTATACACAGAGGCAGATCTGTATTAAATTCACACACACCCACTATAAGCACTTTCAAATGTAGTACTGTCATTGCTTTTTATCCAATGAAACATAAAAGTCAGATACAATATATATGTTGACCTCATACCTCAACAACATCTCATTCCTCATAATGATAACATCTTTACATTAAAAAGTATGAACAGTACATAATGAAAAAATATATGTTTGTGAACATCTGTGCAGTGTGAATCATAGGATGGTGGCAAATACTTTGGGAGAACCCTTAAAAGGTTCAGAAAAGTCCATGTGTTTTCTCATCATTCACTATAATTTGTTTGGTGACATACAGTATGGTAATAACATAGATAAGGGTCATCAGACAGAAAGGATGCATTTTATTTTTCTCTTTTTTAAATTGTAATTTATTTTGACATGTATGAGGGAAATGATTACTCTTTTATGGCTTTAACATGCTTTTACTGGAAGCTGCATTGAGACTATCTATGCCTCGATGTGTCAGAATATCAGCTCTGGCAGCAGTGTCCACCGACCTTGACGAGCATACAAAATCAGCAATGCTTCTAGAACCTTCTCAGACATTCTGGAATCCGCATGTTCCTGGCCCTCCACTCAGCAGCAATCTGTCAATCACCCTTTTGTTGCCTTGCAAACCCCCTGACCGTCTCCTTTTGTTGCTAGCGTGAGTTTGTTTCAAGGAGGTGCTCTTTTACAGCCATTGTATGTGGGGAACCACACTTGTTCTCACAAGGCTACAACACACTTGTTCTCACTAACACGTGAAGCCTGTATCACAGTGTAACCATGGAGAAGGAGCAGGTGTAGAAGTTGGCATCTCGTTCTCACCATGACGTTTCCTGTGCAGGTGAGGTCCACTAAAGAAGTTCCTGGTCCATTGAGGTGCATGTGGATGAAAGAGTGTGCCGTTGGACATTACGCACATAGTAAGAGAGGAGGTGACTCAGTGGCGAATGTGTGATAGGACTGTTCTCCAGATTGCTTATTCTTGTGACTAACACTGATGACCTCACCCCATTGGTGCTAATTTTAAACTTTATTGTTCCCATAGGAATAGGCTTTTAGCTTTTACTATATGCTTGTGCATAGTAAGGTAGAAATGAAAAAATACTCAGGGATATCAAACTCTCACTATTTAAATAAAATATCACAATGTTGACCCTGATGCAGCTATCAATGATCTATGAAGATGCTGAATCTGAAATTCTTCGTCCAAACTGGTCCAAAATGTAAAGTCTCCTGCTCTCTGTTTCTGTCTCTGTCTTTCTTTCTGTCTCTGTCTCTGTCTCTTTCTCTCTCTCTCTCTCTCTCTCTCTCTCTCTATCTCTCTTTTCTTCTTATTCTTCTTCCTCTGTGTTGTGGGTACAGTATAAAACGAACATGCAGTGAAACTGTGGAGACACATGCAACTGAGTGCTCAGCCTCTCCCTTAGTCTCCTTCAGTTCCTTCCTGGTTCCTGTCCCGCTGACCTCAACACAGGAAGTATAATTACTGTACTGGGCTTTGGCCAGAGCCCTAACCTTCACACAATCCCACACACTCACCCTCAGGGCAGGGGCTGCTGTGTAAATCAGTGCTTCTGCACTGCTCTGCTTACTGTTTCCTTTCTTTGCAGTGTAAATGCTAGGATACACATATATATGAACAAGTTTGTAGAAGTTCGATGCCTCTTATTGCTACCTCCAAAGACCAGGTTTTGACTGGAGGCTCGTTTACGGTTGAAGTGGAGACCTCTCACACCTTGTGCAAGTAAAATCTTCCACGACATTTTCTTTTAAATCTTGAACAATCATTACTTAACATTTCCTTTTGTAAAAATCTTCTTACAATTGTGTTAACCCAGAAAAATGTTCATTACAGGGTTTTCAACAGCTCTTTAAGGATATCAGGTCAAGCTTGAGAGTTCTTTGTTGTCTGTGAAGAGAGAATACCTTTTCAGTGTTATTACGTAAGTATGGTTTCATAGCCACAGTGCTTGTGGAGGGTGCTTCATTGGTCTCCATGGCAACGCTGGTTTCCGGGGCTCTGTGAGTGACAGCCAGGAGAGTGAATAGGGTCACAGGGTCATGGCAGTCCGGCTGTCACGGTGACCACAGGGCAGGAGATGACATCACGGAATAGTCAGTCAAGGGGGGAAATGACTGCTGACCGCAACAGGTCAAAGGTCATTGCACATGTCAGAAGAATCTGGCCCATTACAACATCAGACAGAGGTGTTTTAAGTCTATGTGTGTGTTTTTTGTTCGTGAGCTGTTTGTGTGGTTTGTCTGCTAAAGTGTAAAAACATAAATGTGTTGTTCGGTGCTTAGTGACAAGATTATTTTTAACAATTTTGTCATCAGTCTCAGACTTATTATGTTTTGCTGTGTTCTTACATTTCCTGAATGTAGAGATGCATTTGGTGGTAGAATGGGTTTCATTTGACTTCAATTTTAGTTTTAAAAGTTCCAGTGACCTGTGGTCTAAAGAGATATATCACTGAGTGATTTGAGACTGGAGCTTCTTTGCTACAATTTTTCTGAATTCTAACAAAACTAAAATCCATTGGTTGAGCCAAGTTCTAAGGTGCCTAACCCCTTTTATTGAAATAATCCCCTTTTCTCAATTACATAAACCATTTTCACCAAGGAAAACAAAGTTTGCAGAACTTCACTTTTTGCAAAACTCTTAACACAGTCCCGTGCTATAAAACACATTTTATATTTGCATTGTCCTTATGCTATGTAATAGTGCACACAAGTTGCAAAAGGTAAACACAAATTAAGCCGTCATAAAGTGAATACATCCACTCAAAATGGTTCATATAATGTGACCCAAACAATATAAGCCAGTTCAGAATACACGGAAGCTGTTGACAAATGCAGGTTTATATCAACCGTGGACCGGAAGTTCTTTATCAGAGAGGGAGAGGGCAAATGTATCTAAGAGATATGGTGTGATGAGGACAGGGAAAGGGGCCCAGGACAACAAAAAGTGCAATATGTACTGTAATGCAGTACTGCAATTTGAAATTTACACTACCATGATAGATCATGTTCTTGTCAATTGAATGACAGACAGCCCTATTCCCGCCTGGGCAGAGTTGTCCTGCATGCCAGGGAATTGGCATGAGCTGACAGAGGGGCGGAATTGTGTCAAGGCTAGATTACAACACACCAGAGGGTTGTTTGCCATGGTGCGGCAGAATGTGGCATGTGATGCTGATTAAATCATTTGTTTACATCCCTTGAATTTGGTCACATTTTGCAGTCCACTGCAGGCTGCAGACTGTGATGTACTTACAGTATAATTTATGCAATGCTGGTATTCTGTGTTTCTGGTACCATTTTTGGTGTATGTACAGCAATAGCTGATTCCACTAAGTTGTGACATCTTTTTGTCTTTTTACGTTTTTGGAGATGCAGATGCATGCATGACATTGTTCGAGAAAAGAGTTTTGCACTTACAGTTCTGAGAAAATGTTGGGAGGTTTCAAAAAATGAGTTGTTTCAGTTGTGAAAAATTTGTAAGATGGTGAAGGGCGCTGTCAAGATGCCCCCATTTCAGAGGCGATTTTAGACTCAAGCAGAAAATCCACCATCTCCACTGACCACTGCATTACCACCACTGTAGTTTAAAGGTGCATGTGTCACCTGTTGGCTAGCTATGTCTCTGCCTCATCTCTTCATCTTGATGTTGAGTTGCTCACATCTTCCTGGTCCAGCCTAGTCAGATCATACAACTGGAGCCAGCAAACTGGTCAGTGATATTAGTGCCAAGTTTGGTCATATGTTGTGGTTGGTTCCAGCTCCATGTGCAAGGCTGTGTGACTCTTTAGTTGTTTGTCTTTTTTGTCTATTTGTTTGTTTGTCTGTTTGTTTGTTTGTTTGTTTGTGTAAATGTGTGTGTGTGTGTGTGTGTGTGTGTGTGCGCGCATGCACGTCTTTGTGTGTATGCTTGTGTGTGCAGCAGCACGTCTTGGAATGTCTGCGTTTGGGGGCCCTCTCATTGTCTTCATCCATATGATCACATTATGGGGCCCCGTAGCCTAGCAACTGCAGGTTCTCTTAGGTTGCCATGACGAGGGTTCTTTAATGACGTTGAGGCTGGCCCCCGTTTGCCTATGTCCTCTGGAATGAGTACCCTCCACCCCAGTCCCCTCGCTCTCTATGTACACACACACACACACACACACACACACAACACACTCCCCTCCCACTGCCTCAGCATGAGGAGTGGAACTAACAGTCACACAATGCCGACTGGAAAGGCCTGGTCTGGGCCGGGGAGATAGGACCTGGCCTCTGCTATTGTACAGGGACTGTCAGCAGTCCAATAAATTATTGTAAGGAAAAGAAAATCACACTTTTTTTCTCTCCCCGCCACAGACTGTTTACTGGCTGCATTGTGTCCAAAGCTGCACACTTGTCTGGGAATAAACATGGCCGCCATTAGCGAGGTATAAGCTTCTTCTGGACACTGGAGCAGTAGGTAGTTATGACCGTAGACTAGGGCAAGGATTTGCTGGGGGACCAGTGCTCCAGAATTCTTTTTGACTTTTTAAAGACTTGAGCGGGAATGCTTGCTCTGGAGATTAGCACAGTAACCCTGTGGTGGCTACTGCTTACTGGAAAACAATGTCAGGGTATTAGGCGAGTCTGAGGTGGCCGCTCTGTGACTGAAGTGTTTTCTGTCTGAAAGTCGGCATATGACCAACTAAGCGTCTTAATATAAACGGTCTTACTGAAAAGCCACGCTGTGCCATGAACTAACCGGACCAGCTATTTTGTAGCCAAAAAGAGAGATGGCGCCTATCTTGTGTTTATTACAAATAGCCTATGTCTAAATATGCCTACTTGTAGAGAAATCGTCTGATCTCTCATTTTATGCACATTATTATCTTCCATTTATATCAGCCTAGAGGGCCTATACTCTGCAATGATTGGTTAATTCGAGCAGCATTGCATTGACAATTATTTAATTTTGGTTTATTATACACAAAAATGTAGATTTTTATATCCTTTTCGGCCCTTTGAACATTTCCCTGGACATCCCTCTTTCGGGCATGTAACGGGGCAGGGTGTATGAGGCGGTGGGGCTGTTGTGGGGGGTAGTGCGCTGCGCGCAGTGAAAAGCTTTTGTCATCTGGATTTGTGTGGTTTACCGTAAAGCTGTGCACCCGCAGTGGGGGTGAAATCAGGCTTAGAGAGCCCAAAGTTATAGCCTACAGCCAGAGAGCATCATCGCTCTATTCACACACTGTCATAGTTAGTGCAGCCCTTTGTTGTTCCATCAGATTGACCTCTACTGACTTTGAATACTTACATTTCGCCTCATCTCTTTATTGCACAATTTACTCACTTGATATGCCATGCTGACACAGATCATTTTTAAAACAATTTCCCTGCATTTCCAAACGACACCCTGCATAAATGGCCTAAAAGACAAACAAAACAAGTCGAAAATGCCTTCATAATAAATGTTTATTCAGAGATCATTTTCAAAGCATCACAGTAAGCATTAAAAAACTTTAAGAGTTACAAAAATAGAGGCTTTGGGATGACAAATACAGCATATCCCTGGATAACCGAGGGGCAACGTTTACGGTTTGTCTTCGGAGTGATCCAGCCGCGCAGCTGCACTCATCAGCACTCGAACAATAACAACTTCGGCGCTGCGGTGTTAACAGGTCATGCGTATCAATTGACTATACACTTTTCTCTCAAAGGGGAAGTTGGCCTATCAACTCGGCTGGACCACTTTGGTTAGGGGGTTCGTTAATTTACGCGGCGGTAACATCTCCATCACTGCAATATGTGACGATGGACTCTTAAAACAAATCACTGGTGAGCCCTTTGAGATGGAAAGACCATCTCCTTGTGAGAAACGATAGGCTATATGATACATTTACCAGCCATCCAAGATAATATAGAAAACAAACATTTAAAAGTAAACATTAGAATCATGACAGTTTTAAAACTAACTAGTCTATATAAAATGGCGGACTTGCGACTGAAGGTACCTAAATAAACCCATGTTGTCCTTAATTCCACTGTCAGCCAAGACGCGCAAAAATGTTTCTGAGACAGGGGGCAGACGACGTGCCCATTTGTTAACTTTTCCGTGTGCAGTAGCATAGTGTTTTCTCATGATTCCGTTCTGAATGAGAAAAAAGGTAGGTGCAAATCTTTTCTTACAAAAGAAACAGCATAAAAAACATCAAGAAAGACAAAAAAATCGCCCTTCTCTGGATCAGCAATTGTTGACACTGCCGAGTGAGAAGTGGACGCTTAAACGTAATTCCTTTTGTCATAGTCTCCGTTTGCCGTGGCCCGTGTCGTCGCTGCAGGATACTGTGATGTGGTAGCATACTGTACAGAGTAGCCGGAGTTTGTCGTGGATGGGCAGGAACAGCAAAGTATGGCACCTCCGACAAGCAGCAACGCCGTGGCCGCCCATCCGATGTAGAGTGAAGCGCCAATCTCGCGCTTTCTGGCAGTAGGCACCTGCGGGTTGTAGAAATTTGAGATGATGTTATTTGCCATCCAGCACAGCGGCACGAGCACCAAAATGCCGCTCACAATGTAGATTATCCCTCCAGCGTTGACCACACGCGCTTTTACGGTATCGCCGCGGATGCAGTTGGTACACTGGGCGCCCGCTATAACGACCATAAGCCCGATGACGCCCATCACAGACGAGATAACGGTGAGAGCCCTGGCGGCCTGCAGGTCGTTCTCGAGCGCCAGCATGGAGTCATGCACTTTGCACTGCATCTGCCCGGTGCTCTGCACAGCGCAAGACATCCACAGCCCGTCCCAGATGATCTGCGCCACTACGATGTTGGCCTCAATAAACGCCGTCACCTTCCACATGGGTAGCCCGCAGGCCACCATCTCCAGGAGAGTCCCAATCACGCACAAAGCCAAGCCCAAAATCTCAAGTCCAGCGGAGGCCATTTTTAATTCCTTTAAAATCTGTTATTTTTTATTTGAAGAATATCCCAAAATCAGTTTCCCCTCGGTATAGCCTAGTACTCTCTGAAAGCTATGTCTCTTTTATCAGCGGTTGAGATTGAATGGCTGTAGTACAGGGATGACCGAAACCTCATCACTCCAATGTCTGCCTGCCTGCTGGACGCCTTTCCTCTCAGCACTGCGTGAGAAACTAACTGAAAAGAAATAATGGAACCGCGGATATGTGTGTGTGCGCGTGTGTGTGCCTGTGTTGAGGGCAGGGGGTGTTCAACAAGTGTTCAAGCTAGAGAGGAAACTTTCACCCAATCAGACGCCACCGCATTTTTCCATCGCCAATGAGAAACCAGAGAAGTTTGATGAGAGTGGATAATACGAGGGGGGTTACATTGTGTGTGGGTGTTGGTGGGCGTGTGTGTGTGAATAGCGGTCCGCTAAGAGAGAGACAGGTCGAGACAGTTCATGCATAAGATTGCATGGCACCGACTATGGAGGAATTAGCTTTTAATAATGATTGTGAGACTGGTGATCCTAGTGCACCCTGGTTATTGTCATGAAATAAATGTGGTGTGCTATTCAGTAATAGTGTTTATTACCACACCATTAGAGCAATAATACAGAATATATTTATTTATTTTTTGTTTGTTTTTCTTTCGATTAACCTAGTTGTGGATTTCATGGAAAAGATTTTATTATAGCAGATCAACCGATCTAGTCGTGAAACGTCATGGATATAATTCTGCCCATGATGAACCCAAAATCTGACTACCAAGGAATCGACAGCACACAAACATACTCTTTCTTCATTCATGGCCGAAACAGCTTGTTTTTGTGTTTGTGCGAAATACACACCTGTCTGCGTCTGACCACAACCACAGCCCTAACCTGGTTGTGATTCATATAGAACAATTATGAAGGAATATTAGGAGTCATGTGCATGTGCATGTGCTTGGCGTCGACTATTTTACACAGAGAGAGAGAGAGAGAGAGAGAGAGAGGGAGAGAGAGAGAGAGATTCAGTCTAGCTGTCAAGTATGCACTATGTACAAATTTCGTTGTATTTATGCAATCACAAATAAAGCCATAACATAACATAACATAACATAACATAACATAACATAACATAACATAACATAACATATAACATAACATATAACATAACACATAACATAACATAACATAACATAACATAACATAACATAACATAACATAACATATAACATAACACATAACATAACATAACATAACATAACATAACATAACATAACATAACATAACATAACATATAACATAACACATAACACATAACATAACATAACATAACATAACATAACATAACATAACATAACATAACATCAAATAATATGCGTTTTAATGTGATGGAGGTTAGGATGTAATTTCAACACCATTATTTGTGGCGTGCGCATAAGGCACATGTTTTGTCTGAGGACTTTTAGGAATTTTGTGACCCCGAAGCGTGTGTGGACACGCCTGTCTGCGGTGCACAGTTGATTAAACTATCGGCCTGGGTAGACATCTTGGTTCAAAATCATCCTTGGAACAGTACAGTGATGAGGCGCTTTTTTGAGCCACAATGGCTGCGCCCCGCCCGGCAGCAGAAATGAGAATTGTGGGATAAGGGCGGAATACATTGGACAAGTTTCCGGATTCCCAGGGTTGGCCTGTGGCGGCGGCGGCGGGGTGAACAAAAGTGAGGATAAAACTTCATCGTTTGTGTAACATCGCGTATTACGCAGAGGTAAGCACAGCACAGCTAGAAACTAAAATATTTTTGTAGCGGTGTGAGCGTACCACCAGTCAGAATCGGAAACCTGACGTTACATGCTTGTTCACTCCGTGCTGACCACAAAAAGTGTCACAGGAAAGTTACATTTGTGACGCAAAAAGTTGCATTTTCACATACTAAGTTGGGAAACATTTTTGAGTAAACAAGCTGAACCCATGCCTTTGAAAAAAATCTGTTACTGTAGCCCTTTTCTGAAATAAGGTCATCAACGTTCCTCAGTGAACGAACTAGTTTTTTTTCGATCAGGGCGGGGATGCTTTGGCAGATGGACGTCAAACATGGAACGTCAAACATCTTTATTTGGCCGACATGTACAATTCAACTTCAGAGAGTATATCAGAGATGTAAGTTATCTGTTTAAATGAACAAACAAATTTAGCGCAAGTACAGTTCGTCATTTTGAGTTGGCTTATTTTAAAGTAACACCAAACATCAAGCCAGCATAGACAGAAGAAACACGACTGGTTAACTCCCTTTCAGAACAGCTGTTGGGGACAACAGACAGACGATCTGAACTCTTAATGCAAGATCAAAAGGTCTCCAAAGTTGTGTTCCATCAACATCCCATTTTGCTGAAAACATGGTTATATTACATTTCAGTTGAAATATTTTTTCTGTGTGCATGGAACAATAGTTGCAATATGGCAATAGGCCATCATTCATAGTTGGCTTAGCACAATCCTCGTAAGTTTCTTTGGCTACAAATAATTTGCGCCACAAAAAAACAAACGTGTCATCGAAAAAAACAAACAAACATAACAGTTTATTCGGAAGCATTTTAAGATGTAATCTGGCCTAGGCTTGTAAGGACAACAATAGCTGGTCAGGCGTCCCAGTCAGGGCTTTAGGAAGGCCAGGGGTTATCTCCAGGTCACTCAGATAGATAGGCCACACTGAGGTCATGTTAGCTACCATGCAGCCCAGTTGTGCCAGAGCAAGTAGGCAAGACTGTGGATTCTCCTAGCTACCTTCAAATTATTGGACTCCCTGTGTGGAATTCATAAACAAATTTGGTTTTACTCCTGCCCCCATCAATAACAGAGAGAGAGAGAGAGAGACAGAGAGAAAAAAGAGAGAGAGACTGTAGCAAACATCTAGGCCCGGGGTGCTTACGGGACAGGTAAAGAGAGAGACGGGGCGGGGGGATGCAAAACTATTGGAGATTGGAAAGAAAGAAGTGAAGATGGAAGAGAATCCTATAAACGGTTATGGAATGCAGACGGACATAAAGAAGCAGGAGGAGGGATTTCATTATGAGAAATAGGAAACGAAAATAAATGATGCTAGAGTGAGAGAATGAGGGAATGAGAGAACCAGAGAAGAGAAGAGTGACCTGTGTGTGATCCCAGGCACTTCCTGCTCTTTCAAAAGTGTCGTCAACAAATGTGTGTGAAGAGAACTGTCACAGCATCCATCACTAAGTGTGTACAAGTCTCTTTGGCTCCATTGGTGCCCATGCTCTGTCTTTGATAGGTGTACATGTGCACTGTCTATTAATCTTATAGTACCTTATAGCTATGCACCATCTCTCTCTCTCTCTCTCTCTCTCTCTCTCTCTCTCTCTCTCTCTCTCTCTTTGTGGCTGTAGGGGCTTAATGATTCCTAGCATGAAAAAATTAGTTTTTTTTTTTTTTACTTAACTGATGTAACTCTGTGCATGGTGGCACATGTATTTGTATATTCACAAAGACTTTAATGCGTATGTTTCTCACAAAGTATCACTATTTGACCCTTTTGTTCATGTGTGTGTCTAACCACTCCTGTCCAGAGCTGACTCTCTTAGCATTAAAGAAGTGTGTGTGTGTGTGTGTGCGCGCGCTCAAGCGTGTGTGTGTGTGTTTGTGTGTGTGTGTGTGTGCGTATGTTTGTCTATGTGTGTGCATGAGCATGTATTACAGATGGGCCGGAGTCTTCCACACTGGTTGTAAGTGATTCCGTCCATTGTGTTAATGGTTTTTCCCCTCTTGAAGTCTAAATGTGTGGATAGAGAGGGAGAGGAAGAGGGATAGAGAGACTGGCAGGAAGAAACAAAGAAAGCAAGAAAGAAAAGAAGGAGAAAGAAAGGAAGAAAGGACAAAAAGAGAGATGGATGTCACTGACGCTTTCCCAGTTCATGAGCGAAGGCTTTCTTAGAGAAAATACTATTGTGGGTCTTGTCTCTGTACTGTCAGAGAGAAATATGTTTTGAGATCACAATCACCATTTTCAGCCTGTCACAAAAGAACACTAAACAGGAAGTGTTTGTGTTTATATGTGCCTGTGTGTATGTGTCTGTGTTTATCTATGTGTGTGTGTGCATCTGTGTGTGTATATGTGTTACCTCTCATGGTACCATGGTATGTCAGCCATCTAAAAGACTTTGAACTAAAATCAAATCCTGAATAAGTCCCCTATATTGCAGATATTAAATTTTCTTTGGTCAGGTTATTGTTTATGAGTGTGGAGCGCTCAGGATTAATCCCCAAGGCCTTTATTAGGCCACAGAAGGCTTAGCCGTCAGGGGTCTGCTAAAACAGTTGTGCATGTAAGTGGTTCGGTGGAAGTGTGTGTGTGTGTGTGTGTGTTTGTGTGTGTGTGAGCGACCCCAGTGGTCTGACAGCCATCCCTGGTGCGGATTTTTCTGTGATTAGCGTGGCGATCACTGTGTTCATAATGGAGACGTTTAATTAATCTGCCACTTGCTGTTTCTCCAACATGGCTTCAGCATTTCGGTGTGAGGCCTGTGGACAAAGAATGGACCACAAGGTTGTAAAGTTTTTAGCTCTAGTTTAGTTATTGTACTGTATTGTGTAGTAAAGTTAATGTAGTGTCCTTGACTCTGTGTGTTAAAGCTGGTCTTCTCAGTGTGTGTGTGTATGGCGCTTTTGTGTGTAAGAATGTTGACTCAGTTTAAATGTCTTGTGTGTGTGTGTGTGTTTAAATGTGTGTGTGTGTGTGTGTGTGTGAGTGTGCGGAAGACAGAGAGACCAAGTGAATGTGTGTATGTGAATGTTAGTGAGACTCATAGGAAAGCCCTCAGGAAAATCAGTGATAAACAGCATTGTTCTTCAGCAGAGCTGATGAAACACAGATCGAATATTTTGCCTCTTAGATGTGTGTTTTCTGGACACACACACATGCACACACACACGCAGACACACACACGGACACACACTCTGCTTATCGTTAATGACCTGTCCGGTTTAGTGCAGGTCATTACGGCGTCACTCAGCGAGTAGTGTTAAGTCACGCATCTCGCAAAGTTTCTTAGAATTGCACCGCAGTTCAGCAGAATGTACTCACTGTAAGTGCACTGTGCTTACGCATACACACACACGCATGCAGACAAACAGACAAAAACACCCATATACTTTCATAAACACACACACACACATACACACAAACATGTCACTTGATCATTGATTCAGGTGTTTAGCTCCAGTTTTTTGCCAGGATAAAAAACATAAAACTGTGTGTGTGTGGACTGGTGGACGTGGTTTCAGACAGCATTAAAGAAGAGCAAGAAGTAACAACAAAAATGTACCCACACAGTTCTGTGCAAATGGACTGGTTAAATAGTATTGTAATCGTGTAAATAGTGATAATATTCAACTGAATAATATTCCAAATACCCCAGACATCACTGTCATAAATGAAAACAATAGAACAGTGACTATTGTTAAAATGGGTTGCCCCTTTGATCTTTATATGGACACTTGTTTTAACTCTAAGATGATAAAATATCAGCCACTTGTTGAGACAGTCATGGAGTTGGTCTTGGGATCGGAGAGTCACACGTCGCAGAGTTCGAATCCTGCCTTACCCGTGGCTAAAATGCCCTTGAGCAAGGCATCTGACCCCACACTCCACAAGGGACTGTAACTGAAATCCTGTAAATAACTCGCTCTGGATAAAAGTGTCAGATAAGTGTAATGTAATAAAATCACACACATTAGGTGCACAGGCAGAAATACATGACTTTTTACTTCCTGATGCTGGCACTGACCCCTCTGGATATGTCCCTTCTGTCTCACCGCAGGACACAGCAGCAGCCATGTCTCAGTCTGGAGAGAAGGGAAAGGTGAGAACCATCGACCCGGTGGATGAGGTTTTTATATTTATTTATTTCAATGAGCGTCTGTTTGTGTGCATGTATCTTCCATCTCAGACAGAAAACAAAACCAGCAACACCAGCACACACAAAAATACACACATGCTCTCACTCTCTCACACACACATGCTCTCACTCTCTCACACACACATGCTCTCACTCTCTCACACACACTTAGCAGTGGCTGCACGTGACTGCAGAGAGCATTGGTGACAAACATCAATTTGATTACATCTGTTGCATGTTGCAATGTCCTCAGTCTGCCAGTCACTCACACAGACACACACACACACACACACACACACACACACACACACACACACACACACACACACACACACACTCATACGCACTCATACACACACGCACAGTAATTCTTTCATTCATTTATTCACTCACCCACTCCCACACACACACTCGCTGTCTTTCTCTTTTCTCTCTCTCTTTTACACACACACACACACACACACACACACACACACACTTGAATTTTGATTCAGATGTCGCATTTTTATGGTAAATCAGATTGCATTTGCAGTATCTGTGAGAAAATTCCCAGTAAAGAATTTTTTCATCAGTTTGTGTAGCCCTAGCATTCAGAGGCTTAGTGCCCCCTCTGACTAGTTCATAGTTTGTCACAGATTTGTCATCATAGTTCATTAGTTCAGTTCATATACCACTAAAGCCTTGGGGTCTATATTGTGTGTGTGTGTGTGTGTGTGTGTGTGTGTGTGTGTGTGTATTGTGTGTGTGTGTGTTTATTAGTTCACAGAGGCAGCAGGATATGTGGGCTTTGCTAACCTCCCCAATCAGGTGCACAGGAAATCAGTGAAGAAGGGCTTCGAGTTCACCCTCATGGTTGTAGGTGAGTCATACACACACACACACACACACACACACACACACACACACACACACACACACACAAAGATATAAACACCCACAGAGATACACACGCACACAGATTGACACACAGTCCCTTATCTTTATCTGGAACACATATACACATTCACCTCTGTAAATGTACAATATGGTCATGCAAATGTTTAGTGATGTTACATACAGACATTTTGGTAATGTGTTTTGTATGTGTTTAGGGGAGTCTGGTTTGGGTAAATCAACCCTCATCAACAGCCTCTTTCTGACTGACCTCTACCCTGAGCGCTACATACCTGGAGCTGCAGGTAACACACACACACACACACACACACACACACACACACACACACACACACACACACACACACACACACACACACACACACACACACACACACACACACACAATATAGTTGGTCCAGTGGGGTCTCAGACTGCTGGTCCCTTGTAAAGTCCTTGCTGATATCCCCAGTAATACAGCCCAGACTGCCGGTTATTGGCTAAGGCAGAAGGGCCCTGGGGGGTTGGGGGTGGAGGGGTGGCTGGCCAGCATGGGCCAAATAGATGAGCTTTTGGGCTCAGGCAGGCACGCTGAGAATGGCCTGGCTTAGGTGGGACTCAGTGGGAGAGGACCTGCTCCTGCAGCTCTCTCCTCCTCTGACACTCCACACCCACCCCCACCCACCACCCCATCCACAAGGGTATGGGCACAGTGAAAACATAAAAAAAACAACTCATCTCATGTCATTTTGTAGAGCAGTAAAAGATGGCACACACTTCCAACTTTAGGACAAGTTAACCTTAGGACATATTTTACATTTACATTTAATAAGCACAAGCAGGCAGCTCTTTATATTGTTTTTATATTCGTAAAGTACATGAATGAGGCACTTGTACCCATATTATATGTATATTTACTTCAAACAAGGTGATTTTAGATTTGTTAATTTGCCTGTTTACCCATTTGTTATCCCAGGCTTGAGCATAATTTAAGTCCTTCTGGAAGTGTTGGGTGTGGTTTGTTGTCATTTTTGCCTCACAAAACTAATTGGTCTTATTCGCTGCTAAAACTCGAACTTCAACGTCACTGACGTCACTAGACATTCTTATCTAGTAGCGTAAGCCCATTCGAGGCTAAAGCTTTTTATTCCTCATGGGAAAACTTTGACATCGTCAACATTGCTGACGTCACTAGACATCTGTCTAAAGGCCTAAGCCTGTCAGAAGCCTGAAGCTTTCACTTCAAAGCAGTTTCATCTGGAGGGGTGCAGAGCTGGCTATGACTATGGTATGGAGTTGCTGGAAGCAATACCCACAAACACCATGAAACTTTAGATTTTTTTTTGTTGTTTTGAGATGACCGCTTTATCTGTAACCAAGGCCAAAGATGACCTAAACATATAACATATTTGCTTGCTAAAGGAAGTGAGTGCCAGAGCCAGGAACTATGTAATCACTGTCAGGCCTGGCCCCAACCTTGTGTGTATTCCGAGCAGTCCTCTCCAGACGTGCGGACTTGAAAGGACTCTTGAGAGGATGGAAAAGAACACTTTATCCTCATGGCTAAAAGGCAAAGGGGACACAAACCCTACCTGAGACTGAAGGGATTTTTGTACCCTAAAAAGAATTCAGAAAGACCATGGTTTTGGTACACTGTGAACTGCACTTCACAAAAATATGAACACAACAAATGGTGTTATGTCAAAGGTCTCATAGAGCTGCACTGCACGTAAGGAGATTAATCCTTGTGCTTTAGGCTGTAGACTACAAAAGCATTCGCAGATATGAATTTGACTTCTTTCTGACTGTCAGACAGGATTAGGTGTGCTAACTATGAATTTCAGTGTAATAGGCAAGGTAACTATTGACCTAGCATACTCCATGCATATAGCCAAGTCATTGTACGTTGTACTAAATAATAGCAGAAAGAACAGCAGAAACATAAATATTTAAATATATTTAAACATATACTTTGAAACAGTCCTTGAATAGGAAGAATATAGTCTAGCAAAAAAAATGGTGGTCATAATAGTTATATAGGAAAAGAAATATTTTTAATCCAGTTTTAAAAACAATTGCGTTTTGGACCCACCTGATATATCTGTCAGTTTCTTCCACCTTTATGTAATACTACTACTACTACTACTACTACTACTACTACTAATAATAATAATAATAATAATAATAATAAAATCTGGTATTAAAGTGCAACATAATCATAATTCATTAATATGAGTAATATTGTGAAACATATAAATACAGTAATATTAGTAATATGAATTCGAATCATAATAGTAACACAGTAACATAAGTGCTAATGTGAAATATGATAACACAATATGAGTATTAATGTGAAATATAATATGAGGTATAAATTATAGTTTTAATACTGGGAACTGGCATGGAATGGGACAAGGACTACTGAGTATTGAGCGTCCGAGTAGGGCTATAAAGTAGTTGTTATTGCTATGAATTAGTTGTTACTATAATACAAGTATGAAGTGCGAATAAAAGAGAGATTATTATAATATGTCAGCTGATTCTGTTGTGTGTTGTGTGTTGTCTCTAGAGAAGATCGAGCGTACGGTACAGATCGAGGCATCGACGGTGGAGATTGAGGAACGTGGTGTGAAACTGCGTCTGACCGTAGTGGACACTCCTGGATATGGAGACGCCATTAACAGCCAGGACTGGTGAGGAAAAGTGTGTGTGTGTGTCTGTGTGTGTGTGTGTGTGTGTGTGTGTGTGTGTGTCTGTGTGTGTCTGTGTGTGTGTGTGTGTGTGTGTGTGTGTGTCTGTGTGTGTCTGTGTGTGTCTGTGTGTGTCTGTGTGTGTCTGTGTGCCTGTGTGTCTGTGTGTGTCTGTGTGTGTCTGTGTGTGTCTGTGTGTGTGTGTGTGTGTGTGTGTGTGTGTGTGTGTGTGTGTGTGTGTGTCTGTGTGTGTGTGTGTCTGTGTGTGTGTGTGTGTGTGTGTGTGTGTGTGTGTGTGTGTGTGTGTGTGTCTGTGTGCGCCGGTTGAGAGTGTGTGAGTGTGTATGTATGAGCATAGCAGATTTTATGTCATGTTCTCTGTTGTCATATGTCTGCTTTGTCAGATGTCACTGGCCAAAGAAACTTTTGCTTTCTGTTTTATGTTGTTGTTAATATTTGTGTGTGCGTGTGTGTGCATGCGCGTGTGTTTATAAGCTGGTGGCACAGGAATACTGTTTATTGATCATATGATGCGATATCAGCATGTGTAAATGTGTGTTTGAGGGTGTTGGATTCTGTGTGTGTGTGTGTGTGTGTGTGGAATGCCGAGCGTGTCCTGTTTGCAGTAGGCTGGTGGAAATGAGAACATCTCGGCATGAAATCAGCAGCAAATGAAAAACACTGCCCTCCGGAGGCACACGGTTTCCACGGTTACTTGAGCCCCCTTCTCAGACCCCAGAAAAGCCTACTGCTAACACATGTCTCCTCAAATAAATGTATGATAAATAAACTCTAAACTAAAATCCCTATGCACAGCCTTTTATAAGTCCCAGGTGCTAATGCTGAGTAGCGTTACCTGAGGAAGCACCTCCTTCACCCTTCAATAAAACAGCCAGCAAAGATACCAGTGTGCATTGCTTATTATTACTTATAAGGGCTTCATAACCTCAGTCCCATATATAATTGTTGACAGCCAAGTTTTGTTAAGAGTCATTGAGGACTGATGTAGGTAACAGCTGATAGTATCTAATTTAACTTTCGATAAAGGTAAACTTTGATTTCTTTTCTCGTTATTTGCCTGGGGTAAATAGTCATGAGTCCGTACTGTCCTACATTCTTTCCTGGTTGTGTAAAAGATTTAGTAGCTTTGGCATCTAAACCTCCTTGCCTCCTTTATGTTGTAATCTGTTTGTACACCTCTCTCTCTCTCTCTCTCTCTCTCTCTCTCTCTCTCTCTCTCTCTCTCTCTCTCTCTCTCTCTCTCTCTCTCTCTCTCGTCCCCTCTTCCTCCCTCTCCATCTTTGCCTCAGTTTTAAGACCATTATCCAGTACATCGATAACCAGTTTGAGCGCTACCTGCATGATGAGAGTGGGCTGAACCGCAGACACATCGTAGACAACAGAGTCCACTGCTGCTTCTACTTCATCTCTCCATTTGGACATGGGTACAACACACACACACACACACACACACACACACACACACACACACACACACACACACACACACATACACATACACACACTCCCTTAAATTCCTGCAGACACACACACTCACTCTCACACACTCACTTAAACCCACAGACTCACTCACACACAGGCACCCCCCCCCCCCCCCCCCCCACACACACACACTCCCTCAAATTCATGCACATACACACAGGCATCTCCCACATACACACACACACACACACACACACAAGTACACAGACACAAAGAGGGGAGTGTACACAAGCACTAATATAGTCAGTAGACAGTTGCTTCCATTGTAGAGTAAGTTATTGTGAGTTTATTGTCATATGAATGACTCTGTGTGTGTGTGTGGGGGGGGGGTGTGGGTGTGTGAGACAGACTGAAGCCACTGGATGTTGAGTTCATGAAGGCCATCCACAGCAAGGTCAACATTGTGCCGGTCATCGCTAAAGCTGACACATTGACTTTAAAGGAGAGGGATCGCCTCAAGAGAAGGGTGAGCACGCACACACACACACAAACACACACACAGTCATTCACACACACACACACACAGTCATTCACACACACACACACACACACATACAAACACACATGAACACAAACACACTCACTCATTTAATCATTTAAGAAGCACACACACACACACACACATACAGAAACGCACACACAGTCATTCACACACACACACACACACACACACACACACACACACACACACACACACACACACACACACAGAATTTCCCATGTATGCTCATGCCCATTCCCTATCTTTTAAACACATCAGAGCTCTAGCACGTAACGGCCCATCTTGCTGCCCAGTAGCGATACGAAGGTCCTCGTGTGTGTTGACTGTTGAGAGGCCTTCAGGAAATACAACATTAAACTCAATTTCAGAGTAGCGTGTCACAGGACTAGATGTCTCACAAGCAGTCCTGAGTACGTGGAGTAAGTCTGCTCAGAGCTGGCAGGCTGAGGTAGGACCGCTCGGTCCTCGACCCCTCATTTGTGTCGCTTTTACAGAGATGGTTTGAGTTAGTCATTTTAGTCCAGTTAATTTAACTTGAATGTTAGTTTTTTAAGTAACACACAGGCACACACAGACAGACAGACACATATGCGCGCACACATACACATGTATACACACACACACACACACACACACACACACACACACACATACAGACACAGTTGGGACAAAAGACAAAAGTTTGTGTTTGATGTTGAAGGCAGCTAATTCCAACTGTACTTATTTACTTACGGAAATTAAATTACATTACATTACACACTTAGCAGACACTTCACGCCACTTCCAGTCAAGGACACAAATGCATTTAAAGACTAATTTCATAAACACACACCCAGGAGTTCAATCAAAGCACGCACATCCTAAATGAACACTGGGAGCAGGACCAAGAGATAGTCAACATAAGTAGAAAAGGAAAAAGTCCGCTAGATCAGAATTTATGCTCATTATTGAAGTGAAAAAACCGTGACGTTTCGGGCTCTCGCCCTTCCTCAGACGTCACGCATAAGTTCTGGTCAAGCGTACTTTTTCCTTTTCTACTTATAAACACACACCCACTCACGCACCCACACATACATGCATACACACACACACACACACACACACACAACCAAATTAAGTACATGGCCATTAGCTGCTGAGTCATGCGACTTGTCGTCTAGACACCAGTGTAACATCCACTTATCATGACCAGTAAGCTGTGTATGTATGGCAATAGTGTCTTGGCAGAGTAGTTCATCAGCACAGCGTATGGCAGAGCAGTTCATCAGCACACGTATACGTACACAAGCACAGTTCCGGATACATGCACAGACACAGATGTAGATTCATGTACACACACACACACACACACAATTATCCAAAATGTACATACTTGCTTACACATGTGTGCTCACATATGCAGACACACACACGTACAGTGACATTGGACAATCCATCTTAAGCTTTGTTTTCATTTTAGATAAATATGTCTTCATTTTCTCAAATCTGTGCTGAAATATTTCTTTGAGTAGTATTGTGTGTGTGTGTGTGAAATAATGGGAAAGTATAAATAGGACATCCTGCCTCTCAGATATATTTAAATGTCTTTGTTACCCCCTTATGATTCTCTGGTTTAAACAATCTAAATCCATTTGATCTTGACTTCAGAGAGTGTGTGTAAGTGTGTGTATAGAGGAGAGTGTGTGTGTGTGTTAATATGCCAGATTCTTCAGTCATATCACAGACACTACTCACACATGTTGCCACACACACACACACACACACACACACACACACACACACACACACACACACACACACACACACACACACACACACACACTCCCACACACAGTTAGACATGGATGTGTCACTACATGACTTGGGATGCTGGGTAATCTTGCTAATGGGGGGTACTTCCCGTTTAGCTGATTGCGGGCAGGCTATTTTTGGTGCCAACGAATCACCCCATGAAACTGTGTGACACGTAACCATGATGACGAAATGCTGCTAAGTGGCCATATATTTAGTGCGTCCGTTTTTAGAGCTTTTACCCCCTCTAAGAAAAGCACAACAGCGTTGTTTTTTTTATAAAACAAGTTTCTTTAATAAGCATCCCGTTTGCGGAACATTTCACAGACAAACACACACAGGCCAGAAATAGGCAGTACAGTTGAGAAATCCACTGTACACAAACACACACTAACAGATCTCACAGATTAGCCCAAAGTGTTAATTTTAAGCTCAACATCGGTATTGCACCATTTATGCCACTTAGGCATTGACCAAGTTGTGAAGTGTTTTTTTTCAACAGTGCCAGCATTAAAAAAAAAAAAAAACACACACACACAAGTCAAGGCCATTTACTCCACCTAAGCTGTGTAGTTGTGTCGTTCACTTTAATGCAGTATTAATGCAGTGTGTTTGGAGCAGCCTAAAGATACTCTGTGTGATGTGTTTTCATGCTGTTTAGAGACGCATAGCTAGCCAACAGGCACCACACACAGGCAACTGCTTGGGGCTCCCAGGCCCCTAAAGAGGCCCAGAGGGCTGACTACCTTAAAACTACAAATGTGGCAATATGAGTTTTCAGTGAAACTGGTGGGGTTTTGCCTGGGGCACCAACAAAGTGTAGAATCGCCTCTGGCAGTCAGAAGGGCCTTTCTCCTAAGCCAAAAGGACAGAAAGTCACAGAGGCATCTATCCCAGTGTGATGGTGTGTGACAAGTGGCGACATTCTCGCACAATAGGCAGAGAATTTATCGGGGCGGTTGAAATGGGGGCGTGTCAAGAGCATATGTTTTTAAAAAAGGTCAAGACCCCCTAGGCTAGAATACGGAAAGGTCCTTGGATAAATGTGACATTTGGTCACCTAATTCTTCACTGTGATAAATGGCCTATTGTATGTGTGTGTGTGTGTGTGTGTGTGAGAGAGAGACAGTGTGAGAGAGAAAGTGTCTTTCTGTGTGCGTACATATTAGAGAGAGGGAGAGAAAGAGAAAGTTTCTCTTTCTGTGTGTGTGTGTGTGTGTGTGTGTTTTCATGCAGATTTGTCCATTTGTCTATCGGCTCTCTCCTTAACAGAGGAGTTCTTCCAGGCCGTCCTGAGATTAGTTTGTGAGGGTATAAGCGCCACCCCACCTCCCATGCATGCACAAGTGCATAGCAGAGGAAACAGCTTGTCGAGAACAATATCAGCTTCCTGTCCAAGGCCTCAGCCATGTTTGGGGAACAGTGCTGCCATGGGCATGGGGCAAGGGGGGTTGCTTATCATGGCACACACCTCCCTCTTTTCATGTCTCTCTCTCCCTCTCCCTCTCTCTCTCTCTCTCTCTCTCTCTCTCTCTCTCTCTCTCTCTCTCTCTCTCTCTGTCTCTCTCTCTCCCCCTATCTCTCTGTCCTTCTCTCTCTCATTCTTTCACTTTGTGTGTCTTTACTGTCTTTACATATCTAGTTGTCTCTTTTTTTCTTTCTGTCTTTGCCCATCTCTCCACTTCTGTCTTTCTTACTTCTCTCTTTCGCTGTTTTTTCCCTCCGTCTTTCCGATGCCCGCTTCCCTGTCTGAGCTCATAACTGCCTCATAAAGTGCCAACAGGAAGTATTATGCTGCCCACTGCCTAGAACAGTGAGCCAATGCACAGGGTGTGCGTATGTGTGTTTGTGCACACACACATCTCAAGTTAAGGGTTGCATGTTATGATTTGGAACGTGTACGCCGTCAAAGTAAAGCCTTGGATAAAGTCGCTGTGCGAAGTCGTGCGTGCGCAAAAGTGACGTCAAAATGACGTCAGTGCACATCTGGTGCGGCGTTTTCGAGTGTGCGTTTGACGTGTCTGCACCTCATTTTTTTTGTAACTTGCGTGCGACAGCCCATTGAAAACAATAGGCAATGACTAGTCTGTTTGCAGCTAACTTTAGCCTAGTAACGACCAGCCTAAACATGTCTTTTCCATTGCTACAAATCGGCTAATATTACTGGAAACTCACAAGAAATACAAACACTGACTAAAACCTTTAGGATTTTGTCCATGTGTTTTATCCACAAACCAACATAGGTGCAAACCTGCAGTTCGTTTATTAAGCTAACTTATTTTGCCTTGTCCTATCATCACCCATAACGTCTCATACAGCTGAAAACATCGTAAATATACACATTGACTCAAACCTTTTCAGATTTATCCAGTTTAATTCCCAGATGTAAACCTGCAATTCAGTCATGTCTCACTCCTCTGACATGCAAGGTTCCCGAAATACTGTGGCATTTGACACCTCTGATGAGGAGAAGATTGCCGTGTGTGTCGGATGAAGTATAAAGGGTCTGGCGCATCGGTGACGTCACTTTTGCGCGCACATGACTTTGCACGGCAAGTATATCCAAGGCTTAACACTAAAGAAGCTAGCAAACTAGCTACCTGTGAAAGTATTATTGCCATAGAGACGATCAGAACATCTTTTTTGAAAAGCGGTGGGTCCAAACTATTCCTAAGATTTCTCTATCAGACCTGTTTGACCTCACAGCAAGGCCACATATGAGCTGAGATCATTGGATTAGTGTGTGTGTGTGTGTGTGTGTGTGTGTGTGTGTGTGTGTGTGTGTGTGTGTGTGTGTGTGTGTGTGTGTCTGTGTGTGTGTGTGTGTGTAAGTGGATGGGTGTGGGTTGACATTTACAAGTATTTATTTATTTGTCCTTGCACTCTTGATTGTGCTGCAGTATTTTAACAATGCAGAACCACAGCACACACACACACACACACACACACACACACACACACACACACACACACACACAGCCCACAGTCTATCTAATGACTGAATTATTGCACGTCTAAGAGGTGTTTTCCTGCCTCCGTGCCGGAGGGCTTGTGGTGTGAGTGGCCTCTTGAGCGATCTAAAGTGCCTAAAGGGCGCAGAGCAATGCCAGAAGGATGCCAAGAGCATTTTTCACCCCCTTCACTTCGTGGATAAACCGCAATCCCACCCTCTTGTAACATTTGCTCACTCTGTGCATTGTTGATTTCAAAAAAATATTTTCACTTCCAACTATTGTTCCTTTATGGACTGTGAGCTGGGACTCAGACAAATGTTCTTGGTGCTGCCTGGAAAGCGCAAACATGTGTACAGGCCTTTGTTTTTCTTTCTGTGTGTGTTGTCTGTGTTCATCTGATTTCATACCTTATGTATGTGTTTTTGTTGGAAATTGATTAATGGTTTTGTTTGATTTGTGACAACCAAAGAATGTTGAACGTGTGTGTGTGTGTGTGTGTGTGTGTGTGTGTGTGTGTGTGTGTGTGTAAGAGAGAGAGAGAGGGAGAGGAAAAGAGAGAGAGAGAGAGCTTCTTAATTTTGTTGTGTGGTTGTAGAAGATGGTTAGTTGTTTACTGTTTGTGACCACCAAGGAATTGTCTGTCTTACTATGTGTGTGTGTTTGTGTGTGATGATTGCTCAGTCTGTTCCCCCTTTGGATGGGTGTGCTGGTCTGGTGTAATTGGTGTGAGCCTTTAAAGATACACTACTGCCAGCCAGAGGTGCCTGTTTAATGACTGGTTTCATGTGAGAAGAATTTGTTTAGGAGGGTTTGTGAATCCTGGAGTATTGTGTGTGTGTGTGTGTGTGTGTGTGTGTGTGTGTGTGTGTGTGTGTGTGTGTGTGTGTGTGTGTGTGTTTATGGGGTGTGGTGTGTTATGTGGGAGTGTGCAGAGGAGGGTGCACTGAAGTGTGTAGGATTGTATTTTTCCCCACAATACAGTGGTGTATTTCACATGCTCACAGTAATTAACTTGAATTGAGCAAGTGTGTGTGTGTGTGTGTGTGGACTGAAGAGGCTATTTGTTATCTTAACTGTGCATAAAAAAATTGTTTAAAGGCACAGTCTGTGATTCTGTGATTCTAAAAGCTTGTTGATGGCAATAATAATACAAATATGATTTTAGCAGCCAATCAAATTGCACCTCTTTTGGTTATGTGCCCTATGGGGCAACACATTGATTGGCTGACATTGTTTGTGGCTCAGCCAGAACCACAGTCTTTCTTTCCAGTTTACAAAGTCAGGGCTGCGGATGAACACCAGAGTTTCTGATACGGTTCGCAAGGAAGGGCTGTACTGCCGGATGATGTATTACTGTTCCTTTGATTTCAAGTGGTTGGGCTCCATATCAGTCACAGACATGGTCTCTGCCATGACATTCACACATAGAGACACGTACACCCATTTGTAGGCAAATGCGCACACACACACACACACACACACACACACACACACACACACACACACACACACACACACACACACACACACACACACACCTTTACCCAGCACTAGACCAGCCCTCATAAACATGAGTTCGTAACTCATAATGCATCCGATGGCAAACAAATCTCAGTGAAAACCAGCAAGCCTCACTTCCCTTTTCAATTAGGCCCAGGGCCGAGCTGCCAGGCCAGGGGCAGGTCGCTGTTGTTCAGGGCCCGGCTCCAGACGCCTCGGGCAAGGCCAAGAAACACAGCCATACGTCAGCCTCCCAGACACCAGGACCTGCCGTCCCACGCAGCAGCCAATAGGGGTGTACTGTACATGTGGCTCCAGAGCAGGGCACCAACGCCATGGCAGATGAGTCTGAATGGGAATGTGTAAATAATGAAGTGACATTTGCACTACTGTACAGTAATGGTTGTATGTGTATGTGTGAGTGTGTGTATTAGAGAGTCTCGCAGTGTGTGTGTTTGTGTGTCTGTAAGAGAGTGTGGCTGTGTGTGTGTGGTTATCTTTGCCATCACTGCTGTTTTGGGCTTGGCATGCTTGACGGGTAGTGCAAAGTGCCAGGGCGACTGTTAGTTTCGGTTTGGCAACAGCTTTTACTGTAAAGGCCCAAGTGTTATCAGTGGTTGTGCTATGTGCTATGTCTGTCAAGCTGCACCGATCTCTACTCTCTCACTTCTCTGAAGTCCAGCCATGCTGTTCTACTGTGGGGTGGAGAGAAACTGGAAGACTTAAAATTAGCATCAATATTTAAACAATTAGTCAATGAGTCATAAACAAGATAAATTGTCAACTGTGTAGACAGTTGATAAGTTGGCTTGAGTAATTTCTCAGAAGGAAAAACGAAAATAAAAAAAGCATAGTCACGTTTTTTCCCCCACTGGTTTCATTACTCTTGTGACAGTAAATGAAAACATCATTCTGGGCATTTGGAAACCCAGCCAACTCAAGTTGACTCAACTGATACCGTTATCCAGAGAACAGATTACAGTACATTAGGCACAGGAAAAGCGAGATGCCTTGCTCAAGTGCATGTTAGCCATGAATAAGAGTGTATGAAAGCACTGGTCATTCTTTTACCCATGTTTTCCTACATTTTGCCCATTGCTACATGGATCAAAACGGTAGTTCCACTAATCCCATGACCAGCTCCTTAACCATTAGGCCACAGTCACTCCACATTGTTGTTTTTGGTGCACAGATATAATAGGTGTATTCAGTATCCTTTTAATATTTCATACCCTTAGTGAGCACTGCACACTGTACCTGACCTTTCTGTCCACCCGATAGTCAATGAATGTAAATAATTCACAGTGACTCCCTACACTCTGGGTTTTGGGTACAGTAAAGATTGCATTGCTTCCTGTATGGAATTTTTCAGAAGTCGTTCACACCAGATGTTTTGTTTCCTGCCTCTCTGCCAAGGAGAGAATGGGGATGACCCTTGGTGCTCCAGTCTCCATGTAGCTGTGATTGGACTTCCCCAGGAATACGCTACCTTCTCTCAAGGGTCCCAATTCATTTCCACAACCCCACCTCCACAGGCTGTGTCAGCATGATCTTTGACCTGCTAGGGTCAGGGTGTCCCTGTACTCTCAGCTAACGAGGCTGGGATTACCATGGCAGTGACTGGCGCAGTACTGTACACAAACGGAGCAAAGGGATGTACTTTAGGAAGCCCAGGGCAAGAGCAGCATGGGGAGTATTGTGTTTAGGTATGGGTGTGTGCGTATGTGTGCCACTTTTCCATTTGGAATGTTACACAAATACACACACACACACACACACACACACACACACACACACACACACACACACACACACACACACCTCAAATGATAGTAATGATACTTGATAGGGCAGCTGTGGTCTAGTGGTTAGGGAGTTGGGCTTGGGATTGGACAGTCACAGGTTTGAATCCTGCCCTAACCTAACCATGGCTGAAATGCCCTTGAGCAAGGCATCTAACCCCACACTGCTCCAGGGACTGTAACTGTTACCCTGTAAGTCACTCTGGATAAGAGCATCAGCTAAGTGTAATATAATACTGCACAGTTCTGGTACATGCCAGCCATAGAGGTCTGTGGCCCACCCCCTTTTTTGGGAGGCAGCTGATGATGCTGTAGAGAGGCATAAAAAAGGTTAAGGAAAGCGGCAGTGGCTAAAGAAAGGTTCATCCAATTGCTGTATATTGAGTTAGTGTCTAAAGAAAAAAGACAGTGTTAGATTTGGCGATCTAACTAGGTGCTCTGCAAGATGGCAGCATGCATAGATGCAGCGGCTCAGTGCTCATGCACATGTAAGGATTGCATTTTCAATTTCATTGTACTCGTACAATGATAATAAAGGAATTCTGAATTTTATTCTGATTCTGGACATTTTTCAGCCTGTACCTTGATGCCTGGTAAGAATCATGTAAGACAGTGAAGGCAGTGAGGCAGGAGGTAGCTATACTCTCCTATTTCCGATAGACAAGGACAGTCCACCCTTGGAGCAGTGCAGGGTTTGATGCCTTGCTCAATGGCATCTCAGTCATGCATGAGTGTACGGAATCTTGATTATTCACTTGCTGAGCCATATTGTTCTTACTGTGTTACCCTCTGATTTTGAGATCAACTTTCTACTGTCAGCTTTCTATCAGTAGATAGTCGGTAGCAGTGTTGAGATCTTGCTGTCCATCAGTATACTCCCATCTAGCCTTCTATGTAGTAGGCAAAAATGAGGTAGCCACAATGTACTTCGTCCAAGTACATAAGCAGGCTGTATCTAGATGACTTGCTACTTTTGCCAAAGTTTTGCAGTGTGCAAATGAACCACACAATGCTATACCATAAGTCAACGCAGGGTTTGAAAATGGACGATGGCAAAACATCTGAGTCAGAGGATGTGCAAAATGGCTGTGTTGTAGTACGTCCGAATTGTACCTGCTTCTAGCTAGCTTGCTATGTAGAAGCTAAGACTGTAATAGTCGCGTACGCTAGTGACGCTTTGGATGCAGGGTTGGTCTGATCTTTTCAGCGCCAGGCCAGTGGGACATTTCTGTCTTTTCCTCTGGCTGAAGGCTCATTATATAATGCCCCCTCTTCCGCTGCTGTTTGTTTCTGTTCTCCTCTATTGTGTCTTCATCTGTTTGTTTTCCTAACAAAATGAAGCCCCTCCAAATTCCCAGAACTGGTCGTGTGTTCCTTGAACCTGTTCCTGTAGTCGGGTGCTTTGCCGTTTGACTCTCACATGATGACTAATGGACTGCAGTTATTCTGTCCTGTTCTGTGTGTGTTGGTTGGGTGGGTAGTGTACATGCTTTTGTGTGTGTGTGTGTTTGTGTTTGTGTGTGTATGAGTGTGTGAGGATTGTGAGAGTCATGAGTACAGTCACGCTCTCCACCCTGCTAACTGTGCCGTGTTTATTTGGAGTTCCCTCATGCAACAATGTGTCCACCCTCTCAAACACAACATACACAAAACACAACACACACACACACACACACACACACACACACACACTGTACAGGTCTCCCGTTATCTCCCTCAGTCTGCTGTGTGGAGTAGCTGAGAAAACAAGCAAAGCTTCTGAACACACAGCAGCTCACCTCCTGAGGTTCCTGTCCCATTGAAGCCCCGCTCCCTTTGAGAGGTCACATCAAAAAGCAGCAGAGAATGTCAGGAAGGCTCACCCCCTCGAGCCACCTTCTTTTTCTCTCACTCTTTCTCTGAGTCTCTTTTTCTTACTCTCTCACTTTCTTTCTTTCTTTCTTTCTTTCTTTCTTTCTTTCTTTCTTTCTTTCTTTCTTTCTTTCTTTCTTTCTTTTTACTTCCCGCACTCTCTTCTCTCTCTCTCTCTCTCTCTCTCTCTCTCTCCTTCCCCCCTTCTCTCCCACTCTTTCCCCTCTGCTGGTGGGATCTGATCCAGCCTGGCTTATGTTGGAAGGGCATTGTGACTCAGGCCAGGCTGTAAAAACACCTTTGAAGTTGAAATAATAAATATGCTATCTGCCATTCTGCAGGTGCTCGGAAAGATCGAGATGCTTTGATTCGGAGACGTATTGTTTTTTTTTTTTTTCTTCTTTTTTTTTGCCCATTTCTTTGTTCTGTGTGAAAGGTGGTGGGGTGGGGGTGGTGGGGGGTGAACTGTTGAACTGTGAAGCAGGGGGATGGCGATGGACTGTGGTGGTGGAGACAGGGTGGGGCCAGGGGGATGGCGATGGACTGTGGTGGTGGAGAGGGAAAGGGGGGGTGGGTAGGGCTGCGCAATGAATCGAATTCAAATTGTGATAACGATTTCAGGGCCAAACGATCTCAAAACAAATATAATCGAGGGCAACAACGTTTTTGTCCTAATTATTTTATACTGTTTGTACTGTACATTAGATGTATACATTAGACATTTCTACTGTTTGTGCATTAGACATCAAAGGAGACTTACTAATGTTTACGAAGAAAGGTATTAGGGAAAATCAGAAGGTACAAGAATGTTTTTTCGAAATGTTTTTGAATACATTTTCAATAAATGAAGCATGTTACTGAGGAAAACAAAATAATCGTTTGAATAATCGTGATTTCAGTTTTGGCCCAAATAATCGTGATTCAGATTTTTTCCATAATCGAGCAGCCTTAGGGGTGGGGGTGGTAGAGTGCGTGAGGGCTGGAGAGTGAGTGACCACTGGTCCATTCGACTTCGAATAACATCTTGAGCCTAGA
>CM050217.1:25742500-25752500 GCA_027475355.1 Coilia nasus
ACCATGTATTGTCTTGATTGACCTGAATCGGTACGAGCAAGCAGAAATCTTGAAACCCAGTAGGATGTAAGGGACATGTATTAAATGTGTGCAAGTTTACACCCTTGCTAATGTAATGTAAGACCAGACAATTCTTGCAGTGGTTCTCTTGTTGTATGTCGTGCTCTTAAAACATGACTGAGACTCTTCTTCCTCTTGGATGTGTAGTGTGTTTGTGTGTGTGTGTGAGGGCGATGTATAGGTCCTAATATGGTGCACGTGGAAATCAGCACCACATTTTTTTTTTCACATGGAGAACAGTAGAGTCTATCTAACTATTTATTTCGCTCACTGCTCTGACACTGACGGGTCAACACTGCCACCCTGTGGCCTGTTGAACATGCTGCCAGACGCGTTCAATGATTATCTACTGTTGATAAATGTTGTCTGTCGGTGTGCAATATTTCCATGTAAATTAAACTATATGTTATGTGATAGAGAATATTGATTTATCATGCAATAGGTGCACCATATAACAAAGCCTGATATTACATCCTGATTGAGAGGGGAAAAAGACTAGTTTTTGAAAGTGAACACATTTGATCAGAAGGATTCTGTAGGCATTTGGATATTGGATTCTGTAGGTGTTTTGGTGTTGTTTGGTGTGTTTAATATAAAAAGTTACAAAAATAGTTCTTGGCTGTATTGCAAGTAGTGTGTTTAGTGACTAACCAAGCTAAGGAACTAAGTGGTAAACCTCCTAATAAAATGAGCTTATGGCTTCATTCACCTAGCAAGACACAGCCATTGGTCTCCTCTGTTAGTAGATTTACCTCTTACTTGAGTTAACATACCCAGGTCAGTGACTAAACCTGCTTTCTGGAATACCCCCGTAGGTCTTATCAGTCCATCCTTGTGTGGCCTGCATAGTGCAAATACTCCAAACTACACTATGTGTCACTTGCCACCAGTAGCCTCACGATAGAGCCCGACAGGTGGTTGGTAGTTGTAAACCTGGTAGTAAAAGAGCCCAGGGCTTCATTCTATAAACTACATAAATGCCTACGGGCCCATCTTTTATCAGGTTTATGGCTACCTCTGGGTTACATTAACCAGATTTGTCACTTAACCACCCTTCTAGTATATCCTCTGGTCCAGCCCAGCTCTGCTTCCTGTGAGGGGACACCTGCTGACTCAGACAGACCAGCCCCCTGGCCAACAGCGACTCAGCACTTGATAGACTGCAGAATCGCTGTACTGTCAAGGGGTAACACTTTAAATTATCATAAGGAAATCATGCTTTGTGTTTATATTAAGAGTGTATTAATGCATAACTAATGGTTAATGTGTATCATTCTAAAACGTTACCCTGTGAAGGTGAGGATACAAAGGGTAACCTTTTGTCTACTACAGACTACAGATGCTGCTCGTTACATACAAAGGATGTTTAATGGGTTGTTTGCCCATAATATTAGACTTACTGGCAACACATTTTGATCGGGAGAACTTTAATCAACAGCATGCAACTTGGCTGTGATTATACAATCAGAACCTGAGAACCTGGCAACATTGCTTAAAATGCTGTCCCTTACACCGTCACCTGAGAATAGAGCCACAGACTTTAAAAGGTTTGATCAAATTAACGATGATCTAATCAGGAGAAGACTCATCACTGTGTTGCCAGTCACTCCCAACAGTGAGGGCTGGCACAGGTTCATTGATTGGTTATGCATGGAGGACTGGTAAGCCCACTGCAGGGAGGCTAAAGCACAAAATCAGTTCAAAGCCAAATCGGTTATTCTTTCGTTACTTTCTAATTTCAGTTTCACACACTTTCTCCCCAAACAGACGTTTGTCTTAGGTTTCTGTTTTGACCAGCATGTTTTTTTTTTTCCCTTCCAAATTTGCGATTTCTTTCATTTTTGCTTTTTTTTTCATCTCTTTAGTCGATTCGTCTTTGGCTTGCTGTGTGATGTTTTTAGGATGAAGAAGTTTAGGTTTGGTGTTTGTTGCAGGAGTCACTTAAGCTCTCTTCTCCACTAAAAGTGGAGAAGTCTCTTATGAATATGGATGTATAAGAACTATTGCAGTTCTGTTTCAAATGCCCCTGCATTTGTTGTTAGTTTTGCGCAGTTTTCCCATCCATTCTTTAAGGAAATTTTTAAGGATTTTTTTTTGTCTAAGCTAATGGTAAAGATATTTAAAGTTACAAAGTTATAAAGTTGTTGGGCCTACATAGGAAGCTCATCAACACACACATACACACACACGTGGTCTTTGACAGGAGGACTGGGCGAATGGCGAACAGTGGCTTGCAAAAGATGGACACACACGAATATTCTTGCTTTCTCCTCTTCAGCACAATTGCTCGCGGGCTGAAATGTGTTTGTGCTTGTGATCATCGCAGAGCAGAGGAAATTGGGCTGCATTTGTACGTTGCGTAACGGAAACGAGGCCGCATGGACTCACTCAGCACAAACTCAGCCTGTCCCCCGATGCAGTGTGCTGATGATGCGACGGACCGTGAGGTCACGGCAAAAATAACATTCTGAAATCAGCCCTCCACCACCGGGGCCAGGCCACGGTATCTGTGGACAGGAGTGATCGGACTAAATTCCATTGGCCGTGAGCGTCAACAGGGCGGAGTTAGCATCGCTGTCGCAACGCCCTCTCCTCCAGAGAAGGAATCCTGAGCAGAAACGACAGCCTTTGCTGGGGAGCCGGAGCACGGGCGCTACCGAGCCGGCGAGATGAGTACCAATATCCGATACAAGAACCGTTTTACCAAACCGGGTAATTTGAGTTGGGAATTTAATAACACATGCCCATGTTATTAATCAATGCGTGTGTGTGTGTGTGATAGTCCGTGTGTGTCAATGTGTATTAAATCATCCCTCTCTCTGACTGACTATGTGCCGGATGCGACGCACTGGGTATGGTCCGGGTCCCTGCCACCTGCTCCCCGCGACCCGCTGCGATACGATGCTCTCCTGACTGATAGAAGACAGTGAGGTAAGGACGCAGGTATCTGCCATCAACCTCAACCCCTAATATCAAACACAACGTTTGCGCTAGCTTTTAGAGCCTGTCAGGGTTTTCCCATTTCGCTGAGTACAAACGGGATACCCTGATAACAAGGTGCTGTGACAATGTCGTCTGAGATCATGTGAATGAATAACGTTCGCATTTTATGTCCATATAGCCTGTTGTTTTTTTTTTCACCGGTGGCTGCCCATAAAATACACTAGTTTCGCACCTAGGGTCTCCTTAGTGTTTACGCATCATTGCTTGGAAGAGTTAAAGAGGCGTTGCGATGGAGCACTTGGCCAAAGACTGCTTGATGCGCACGGCCGCTTGCCAGCTGCGAGTGCCTCACACTCGTTCGCCCATCTCTCTCGAGGCGTTACGCCTGCCTTCCCATCACTCTGTTACGCATTAATCGCATGATTTTTAAAAATTATTTCAGCAGTACCACCACACACCTATACGGAACGCTCGGGTGTGAATCTTGGTACTGCCAGGGAAACAGGTTCTGAAGAACTCATCCCGCTCTGAAGGCAGTTACCCTGGAGATGCCATGGTTACAGGCGAAGCTCCATCTCCCTTTAAAACCATCCCTCTGCCCTGGGGAGCAGAAGAGTGAGAATGTGGGGGATGATTAGTCTGAACCAGTTCGCTCTGACAGAGAAAATCATTAAGACTCTGGGCTGTGGATGTAGGAAAGATGAGTCATTCTATCTCCTACTATCTACTATCAGCTGTCGTGAGCGTTTTAGGTCACATACCCACAGTCACCTCTCTCTCTCTCTCTCGCTATCTATCTATCTGTCTATCTATCTATCTATCTATCTATCTATCTTTCTATCTCTATCTCTATATATATCTCTCTCTGTTCCTTTCTCTCCCTGCACCTCAAATCTGATCATATTAGCATGTTCCATCACCCCCTACCCCTAACACCCACTCACACACAAACACAGACAGACTCACATGCTAACACACACGACACAAACAAATCCACACTCTCACAGTCAAGTGCACAGTAATTGTATTCAGAGCTTACACCACTGAAGCCGCAATAAAAGTCCAGCCACCCACTCAATAGATCCATCTTGCTTTCACTCTCTCCCCACCCCCTCTCTTTCTTCTAGCACAGATGGGAGATCATTCTCTCTCTTTCTCTCTTTCATCCATCTATCTATATTTATATCTCTATCTCTGTCTCTTTCTCTCTCTTGCTCTCTCTCTCTCTCTCTTTCTCTCTTGCTCTCTCTTTCTCTCTCTCTCTCTCTCTCTCTCTCTCTCTCTCTCTCTCTCTCTCTCTCTCTCTCTCTCTCTCTCTCTCTCTCTCTCTCTCTCTCTCACACACACACACACACACACACACACACACACACACATTCAGTTGATGAGGTGTTTAGCTAGAGATCCTTCAATGGAACAGCTCTACTGTCAATAGTTCTGTTGCTTAGATGTGCATGCGTGCTTGGATGTGTGTGTGTGTACAGTATGTGTGTGTGTGTGTGTTTGGGAATGCTAGGTTCAGGTAGAGATGACCCTCTGTTATGTCAATAGGCATGTATACAGGTGTTTGTAGGAGCTTCTTGAACATGTGACACACAAATGCTGACATTTTGTTTTACAAATGTATATCCATATATATGTGGAGGGGTGTGTGTGTGTGTGTGTGTGTGTGTGTGTGTGTGTGTGTGTGTGTGTGTGTGTGTGTGTGTGTGTGTGTGTATGTGTGTGCGCGTAAGTCAGGGGCTCATTTCAAATGTTTCTGGTCTGCTGGATATCCTCGGGCACCCTAAGGCAGTTGCATAACACAACAAACATCTATGCAATGTGAGGGATTCTCTCTCTCTCTTTTGCTCCCCCCCCCCCTCTCTCTGTGTCAGTGTGAAGAGCTCACAGATGTTGATGAAGCTGTTTGACCACTTTCGTTTGAAGGTGGCTGCCTCTGTTTATAGAGCTGCACTCTCTCTCTCTCTCTCTCTCTCTCTCTCTCTCTCTCTCTCTCTCTCTCTCATACACACACACACACACTATTACCTTACATTATTACATTACATTACACTTACTAGCAAACACAAGACCACACAGGTAAAAGTGTCAAGCGATAAAGTGTAAACAAAGTAAAGAAGGGAATATATACAAGGGCATAATAAATAATAAATTGTGAAAGGAGTGTTTTAAAACAAATGTTTTAGGAGGCGCTCTCAGAAGAGAATAGTCTTAAAGACCTTCTTAAAAACAGAGAGGAAGCACCCTGCCACACTCACTCACACACACGCACACGCACACGAACACACACACACACACACACACACACACACACACACACACACAGACAGAAGGTTGCATGCAGCCTACCGATGCAGACTTTAAAGTTTATTTGCAGTCCTTACTGCAGGGTGCATGTGGGCTGGTGTATTCTAGAAGAGATGCAGTGCATTTCCAGTGTTTTAGCACCTAGTTCCACTAATGCATCTGCACTGTAAGGAGCTGTGAATCATGTCACCGATCTCGTCTGGGTGGGTAGGGCGGCTGGGTTTGAATGTCAACATTTGTCTCTACGACGCCTCGTGGCTGTCGTGGCAATTCATCCCTCTTGCTCACCGCCATTCAACCCTGATCTGTTAATGGGGTGGAAGGACTGGGCACACCATGGTGCCATGCATTAAAGGGCACGTCACTCAAGTGTGTGTGTGTGTTAGTATGTGTGTGTGTGTGTGTGTGTGTGTGTGTGTAGACCATATATCCTAATGTCAGTGTGTTTGTTTCTCTGCGTGTTTTTAAAAGTGCTGTGTGTGTGTTGGTGCATTGGTGTGCGTATAATGGTGATTTAAAGCCTACTGTGTGTGTGTGTGTGTCTGTCTGTCTGTGTTAAGTGTTCAGTGTTATAGCTGTAAAAATGACATCACAGTCCACAAAGTTTGACCATGCTAACTGGCTGTAGTTGAAAATGTAAAATGTAAAATATTCAATCATTGGTCTGTGTGCATGTGTGTGTGTGTGTGTGTGAGTGTGTGTGTGCATGCACACATTTTTCTCTTGTGTGTATGTGTGATTGTGTTTTCATGGGTGTGAATGACTTCATTGATCATGACAGAACTAGTATGTCTGTTTGTATGCCTCGTTCTCTCTTTCTTTATCTCTGTCTTTGTCTGTGTGTGTGTGTCTGTGTCTGTGTGTGTGTGTGTTTATTATGGTTCTGTGGTATGGCTGTCTGTGGCCATGTTGCAAGTCTGACATCATATTTTGAGAATGTCTGAGTGCTCATACGATTCATATACATACTGAGTCTGGGTGTGTGGGGTGTGTGTGTCTGTATCTGTGTAGGGTGTGTGGGTGTGTGTGTTACTGTATGGTTGCATCAGCATGTGTTAATGTGTGTGCATGTGTACCTGTGTGTGGGTGTGTGTGTGTCGGTCTGTCTCATCTGTCTGCCTGTCTCTCTCTCTTTCTCTATGTGTTTGCACATGTGCAGTTTTCAAAACTGTGTATTTGTGCATGGGCTTAAATGTGCATGTAACAACTCTAACTTTGCAGAGGAAGTCTGTAACTATGATGGTGTGAGTGTGAGTGTGTGTGTGTGTGTGTGTGTGTGTGTGGCTTTCTGCACCAGTCAGCATCACTCCCTGCTCTGGTTTGCTTGCTAATGCCTGACTGACTTCAGTGACTTTAGCGGTCAGACATTTTGGGAAGTGTCTCCATTTTAGCAGTGAATGAACAGCGTGTTAGCTTAAAAGAGCAGGGCCAGGTGAGCTAAAAAAGACTCCACAGTCTCAGCAAGCATAGTAAACATAGCTCAGTGGTACCTGGCCTCAAGTGCTGCGTTCACACATAGCAGACACACTCCTCCATCTGCTTGCCGGGCACGGCCCTGTGCCCCTGCTGATAGTAACTGCCTGACTAGTGCACTTGAATGTGACTACTCTCTGTATGGAGTCATTTTCAGGGAGGGCTTCACTGTTGTGATTATTGTGTGTGGTGTTCTGGTATTTTGCTATATTAAAAGCTACAGCTCTGCTAGAGCTGCTTCCTGATAGCTGCATAAAGATAAATCACCAGAGCCACACTGCATCAGAACGAGGCTATTCCATTGGCTGCCTAGCCATAGTGTTAGTTATAGCGTCAACTAAACATTTCCGTAGTTATATCGATATATACCTGGCTATACCATCAAAGCCACATTTCGTAGTTATAAAGTTATATCCCTAGCTATAGCATCAAAGCTACATTCCCACACAGATATATCTATAACTTTAGCATCAAAGCCACATTCCCATAGCTAGAAAGTTATATCCCTAGCTATAGCTTCAAAGCTACATTCCCACAGTTATTATATCCCTAGCTGTAGCATCCAGGCCAAATTCCAATAGTTATCAAGTTATATCCCTTGCTATAGCATCAAAGCTACATTCCCTTAGTTTATATCCTTAGCTATAGCATCAAAGCCACATACGTTATATATAGGGTGACCAGATTTCCAGAGTCTAAAACCGGGACACTATGTGTGACGTCATGCGCGTGCACATTGTTAGGCATTGCCGTGTAGTAGTCTAGTCTGCTATCAAAGAAAACCGTTAAAACACGGCCGCTGTATACTGCAAGATACATTGTAACATTGACTGCGAAGATTTCGCAGAGCGCACCTACCATTGTCACTCACACACACACACACACACACATTGACTCTGAATTACTGGAAACTTCATTAGGCTTTAATTTAACAGTTTTGTATATGCGATCACTGTAATTTGGGCAGCTTGATGTGGTGTTGGGTGAAAACCGGGACATTTTTGCGTCCCGACGGGCTTTTGTCGGGACTCGGGACACGCGACTAAAAATCGGGACTGTCCCGGTCAAACCGGGACGTCTGGTCACCCTAGTTATATAAGTTATATCCCTAGCTATAGCATCAAAGCTACATTTCCATAGCTATAACATTAACGCCACATTCCCATAGCTATATACGATAGGTTAGCCATAGGCTTGCACAAAATATTGGGGTGACCCTTGACCTTAAAACTGCTGTCATCCACAGCTTCACCAGACCAGACACCCAAACTTCAGAAAGTAAAAGTTTTCCTAATATATTCTTGTATACATTTCCAAAAACAGCTGATTCAAATTACCACATTACTTTCACATAGGAAAGCTAATTAGTGAAATCACTAGTTATAAATGGGCAGGTAGAATCCTGTTACTGTACTGAAATCAGTCCCCTCAGACTGGGATGCAGGCAAGCTAGCAAGGATGCCATCTCTATTGCTAACACATTTCCTAAGGTACCAGAAAGACAGGTGCGCACACACACACACACACACACACACACACACACACACACACACACACACACGGCACCAGAAAAACAGGTGTACTCACACACTGAGCTCTCCTATACCCACCTGGCCACCACTATAACTGTAGAGGGGTTTGTCTGGTGGGCAGTGAAGCTTGCACAGCTAGGCAACATGCTGGATATGGTTACATCAGCTCAGCATCACAGCAAAGGGGATACAGTATCTGGTTTAGCTGACTTTGGCTAATGTCCCTCTTTCTATGGAACAGGTTTGCTGTGTTTTTTTTTTTTTGTGACTCAGACTTGTTGATGTTGACTGCCCGATCACTATATTTAGTTTTCATGCCCACTTGAGATCACATCACAAAGCCTGCTGTTATGTTAAAGTTATGTGTGTTGTTTTTGTTGTTTGTCAGTGTATTTTTGTAAATGATCTGTTGTCTTGATTATGTTGATCTTGTGCTTGTTTATTCAAAGAGTTTTCTGCTGTGAATATGTGTGTGTGTGTGTGTGTGTGTGTGTGTGTGTGTGTGTGTGTGTGTGTGTGTGTGTGTGTGTGTGTGTGTGTGTGTGTGTTTGTGTGTGTGTGTGTGTGTGTGTGTGACTGACAGAAAGAGAGAGAGAGAGAGCCCCAGGTGGTGAGTGCGTGACTGGCAGCTGGGCTGTGTGTGTGTGTGTGTGTGTGTGTGTGTGTGTGTGTGTGTGTGTGTGTGTGTGTGTGTATGTGTGTGTGTGTGTGTGTGTGTGTTAGAGGAAGACTATTGTGTCTCCCCAGGACATCTGCTCCATTCAACAAAGCCTCTGTCTACTGCTCCTCCCCCCCTCCACTCTTCTTTCTCCTCTCATCCACTCTTCTTTCTCCTCTCATCCTCTCTTCATCCACCCTCTCTTGCTCTCCATTAGCCCCCTCCTCTCTTCATTTGCTCTTGCTCTTTCATTTCATGCTTTCTGCTTGTATGAGAGACAAAAAAAGGAAATATTTTGTTTGCCCGTGATAACGATGTATAAATAATGGTGTATGAAATGGCCGAACTTGACCCATCTTGTAGAGAAGCAGAGCTGCCTTCAAATATAACTTTGGTGGTTAAAATACATTTTAATTGTTCAATTTGTGCAAGCGGACTCTCTCTCTGTCCCTATCTGTCCCTCTCTCTCCTTCTAGTTCTCTCTCTTTTCATTCAAATCCCCCTCCACACACACATCATATGCATCTGGGGGTTGCCTACATGACGTAATGTGAATTTTAGCCACTTAAGGAAATATCCATGTTTAGGCAGAGTCTTTTTAGACAGAGATATTTTGTTCGTGTGTGTGTGTGCTTGTGTGTGTGTGTGTTTGTGTGTGTGTGTGTGTGTGTGTGTGTGTGTGTGTGTGTGTGTGTGTGTGTTTGTGTGTGTGTGAGAGAGAGAGAGAGAGTGTGTGTGACTGGATGGGTATGATTTGATCAGTGATTTCACAAAAAGCAAAATGGTGTAGAACACTTAGCTAACATAATGACCCCACCCCCCCAGTTTCACTCCTCAACACACACACACACACACACACACAGAGACACACACACAGACACACACACAGACACACACACACACACACACACACACCACAGTCCCATCAGGCCCAGCAGCAGCAGCTGGGACCTGTCTGATCAGCCACTCCCCAGCCTCCCTGACGCGCGCCTGCACACACACACACACACACACACACACACAC
>CM050217.1:25762500-25800000 GCA_027475355.1 Coilia nasus
TATAACATTAAAACCTTTAACCAACAGCTGTTTATCCAGGTCAGCTGGCTCTTTGATACAGGCATACATCCTTCATGACACACAGTTCCTGAATAATGACCATACTGAGATGTTTATATGTTACTTTTTCACTGTGAAAGTTTCCAATCATAGAAAAGGTTTTATTTTAACTTGTGGGTGATACTGATCTGACTAGGCTGCATGGATATTTCACTTTGTGTTAAAAAATAACTGTGAAACAAATGTGGGCACCTTGCCTTTATATAGGGCCTTGCTGCTACAAGGTTTGAGTACAAAAGGTTCCGCATGATATGGCTCAAACTCACCAGGTGACTCACTAAGATACACTGCTAGCCAAAACTAAGGAAACCTTTCCGGTAAACTTTATATGAATATTTTGACAAAATGTGTTTGCTCCCTTAATTGTTTTGACTAGTGTAGCTGAGATTCCAAGTCTAGTCACCCCTCAGGCCTTGAAGGCGTTAACTGATTTTATGCAACAAAAAAAAACCCCCGTTATATAGCTTTACGCCTGCTGAAGTTAGTAACATATGGAGAGCTGTCTTTATGGGCAGTGCAACTTTAACATGTCTTCTGTTGTCTGTGGAGATGTTGCTGCTTAAGCCATCGCTGTGTAATGGCTCCTTGCTAAGGCTTGGTTAATGTTCAACACTTCATCACCTAAAATGACTATTTACAAGTCTGACACACACGCACAGGAACACCCTTGTGTCTCCAGGCCAATCTGCACGTGTATTAAATCACTTAAGCTGGTGTGAATCACTGTAGTTATTTAAATTTAATATCAAATGACATGACATTTTCAGTGCTTAGTGTATTGAAGCAGTTTGTCACTGAAGTTCGATATCCCGGCCCTAGTCTTTACAGTCTAACCCAGCTGTTTAAGCCATCACTGAGCAATGCCTCTGTTCAGTCTAATCCAGCAGCTCTCTGATCTGGTTGCACACTTAGCCCCAGTTCAGCAGACAGGCGTAGTGTTAATCACATACCACTGAGTCTGTTATCCTTTATGGAAAAGACACAGAAAAATCACACTTTTATCACATTTCTTCTCATCATGATGTTACAATTAACTATGGACTTTGTATCTTGTTTGATTGTTTTATATCTTAACATACGTTTCAGAGGGAAGTAATAATCCATTCATTGTGTTTACAATGCATTGTGAATAAAAAGACAGTAAAATAATGAATATTTGCATATCAGCTTGTATTGACATGACTTTGTTGTTTACAGTCATTGGTTTATATAATAATATGTGTCTTCCCCATGAAAAATATTTTGTTGGCGAATAATAGTGTTTGCACAATGTTTTTATAATGGGGAGAAAAATGAATGCATTGACTGATTTAGGGAGAAGCACACAGTGTTTTTGTTTGTATGCAGCCTTTTTGTGGAAAAGTAAAGCTCTTTGGGTGTCTTGAAAAGTGCTATATAAATACAATGTGTTGTTGTTGTGGAAACTCGGGTGTTTGTTGACTAATCAAAAGGAAAAGGATTTTTGCTAATCTGGAGCTAATTCTAACAGCCATGCTAATCTCTGCTTGTGTTTGCGCCAGGTACGAGATGAGATCGAGAAGTTTGGGATCAAAGTCTACCAGTTCCCGGAGTGTGACTCGGATGAAGATGACGAGTTTAAACAGCTGGATAAAGAGCTGAAGGTGCGAGTTGAAAGGCTAAAAGACTAGTGCCCTGAGATGTTAGGTCTCTAACATCTTGTAACGCATATAAATCACCAAGCAAGATATGTTTATCTACCTCTCCATAAAGAGTGCTTATAAGTAATTCATTAAAATTTTGTTAGTTTCTGGAACGTCATGTAGACATTGATTTTTTTATTCATTTGATTACAAACCTTGCAAATAAACACTGTCAGTATGATGACCTCAATGAAGCAGCTATTAGATAGATTGATGGTAATAACAAAGAAAAACAATAGCTTGCTAATAAGTGAGTGGATAGATAGATGGATGCAGGTACATATAAATACTATATGAATATGCGGGATCATACTACATATGTGCATGTATTCATGCCTGTGTGTGTGTGTGTGTGTGTGTGTGTGTGTGTGTGTGTATGTGTGTATGTGTGTGTAAAACAGGAGTGTACACCGTTTGCAGTGATCGGCAGTAATACGGTTGTGGAGGCGCGGGGGCAGAGAGTTCGGGGCCGTGTCTATCCCTGGGGAATCGTAGAAGGTGCGTGATCTTGTATAGATGTGTGTGTGTGTGCATGCCTGTATGTGTGTGCCTGAGTTATGCCTGTATGTTTTTGTGTCTCTGTGTGACCGCATACGTGCAACATTTGTGTGTGTGCTTGTGTGTGTCTGAGTTGTGTCTGTATGTTTTCGTGTGACTGTATACATATAATGTGTGTGTGAACGTGTGTGTGTCTTGTTTGTCTTGACTGTATGTTTCTGTGCTTCTGCATGGCTCTAAACATATAATATTTGTCCATGTATGTGTGTGTGTGTGTGTATGTGTGTGTGTGTGTGTGTGTGTGTGTGTGTGTGTGTGTGTGTGTGTGTGTGTGTTGCAGTGGAGAATCAGTCCCACTGTGACTTTGTAAAGCTGAGGAGCATGCTGATTCGCTCCCACATGCACGACCTGAAGGACGTCACCTGCGATGTCCACTACGAGAACTACAGAGCACAGTGCATACAGGAAATGACTAGGTGAGTGTGTGTGCGTGTGTGTGTGTGTGTGTGCGTGTGTGTGTGTGTGTGTGGACAGAGTTACACTATTCTTTGGACAATATTACGTGACATAATTTACCTTAATTGTGCATGTTAATGATGTGTGTGTATTCCGGTATAGTTAGCTAGTGTGTTGAACTGCACGGTTGCTTGTTTTTGACCTTGTTGTTTGTTTGTTTGTTTGTTTTGTGACAGTAAACTAACTCAGGACAACCGTGTGGACAGTCCCATCCCCATCCTGCCTCTCCCAACCCCAGATGCGGAGACAGAAAGACTCATTAAGATGAAAGATGAGGAGGTAAGAAGCACCTGTCATATTAACACTGTACAAATGCTTTATAACTAAAGATGGAAGATGAGGAGGTAAGAAGCACCTGTCATATTACCTCTGTACAAATGCTTTATAACTAAAAGTAAATAAATTACTTTTAGGTGAATTTTGTAGACTCAGTCAGCCTAGTGGTTAAAAATCAGGAACAAGGTTTATTCTTAACAATAAGGACCACACACACAAGACGCAGACGAGACTACATGACAGGACAATGACAAGACTGACTAAAACAGTGGTTCTGTTGTCATGTAATATTGTCCAGCAATTCTGAACTTAAATGTTGTAGCCAATGGGTGTACCCATGGTTAACACCCCAAAACGAATATGCAATGTCTGTGTTAAGTACTACAGAATACAGTGTCTTCCTAATCAGATCAGAGAAGGTACCAACCTTCTCTGTATGTTAATCAAACGACAGGGACAGTTCTTCAAAAGCCCACCAAATGGTTGAGGAAACCAGCTGTTCACACCTCCTATCTCACACAGACACACATACACAGCTTTGATCCAAATAAAAGGATTCCAAAAACGACCAAGGAATTTGAAATAATAATAAAAATGTTTTAACATTAAAATGTTATTTACAAGATTATTATTATTACACAAATACCATCAAACAAAAGATGGAAGATGAGGATGTACTGTAGGCACCTGTTATATTAACACCTTGTTATATACAAACTGCTTTGTAAGACAGGAATTACCGTTTCCATCATAACCTGCTTGAGACTTATTTCTTGGGTAAATTAAGTTATGACATCTGTAAAGTTGTACTTAGTGTTTTTGTGTTTGTGATATTAGCATTAATACATTCTTCATATGGTGATAACTTACTACGTACCAATGGCTTATCAGGGTGTTGTTGCAAGTGTACACCCTGTGATATGCTTTGTGCTATGTGACATCGTCATAATATGTTATGTTTATATGTATATTATGTTATATGAACTGTAGTGTATTGTCTTTAGAAGCACGCACACACAATCGATCACAATAGATCACATTCGATCGCGATGGTTGACTTTTATTTTGTTTCTTTGTGCAGCTGAAGCGGATGCAGGAGATGCTGGAAAAGATGCAGCAACAGATACACGAGAAAGACCAGTGATAACGATACACACATATGCACACACACACGTACACACACATACACACACACACACACACACATATGCATGTGCACAGACACACATTCACAAACACACTCTGATAGAAAATAGACAGACAGTAGACTACTTTCTTAAAGACTGAAAGTACATCTTTTCCACAAACTCACAAACATACACACACACACACACACACACACACACACACACACACACACACACACACACACACACACACAGATAAAATGCAGAAAATACAGCACACACTCAACATACCAACACACACACACATACACACACACACAAAGAGAAAGAAATATAAAAGCAAAAAATAAAACACACACACACACACACACACACACACACACACACACACACACACACACTCCTCTCTGACCCTATGACCCTGACATGCTGAACGTTCCTGCGTGAAAGACACACTCAGTGCTAGAGCCTGGCCTGTATATGATGATGCTTCTGCTCCAGCGACCTCTCCTATCCTCCTCGCTACCCGCCACTCCTCGCAGCCCAAGCCCCAACTCCAACCCCCCCCCAAGCCCAACTCCAACCCTACCAGCTCCAACACCACCCCCAACTCCAACACCCCCACCCCCAACTCCAACCCTAGCCCCCAACACCACCCCCAACTCCAACACCCTCAGCCCCAACTCCAACACCCCCAACACCACCCCCCAGCCCCCAACTCCAACCCTACCAACCCCAACACCAACACCCTCAGCCCCAACTCCAACACCCCCAACCCCACCCCCCCAGCCACAACTTCCACCCCACCCCCACAACCCCAACCCCAACCCTCCCACCCCCAACCCCACAAACCCAACTCTGCCCCAACTCCCACCCCAGCCCCCAACTCCAACCCCCCAGCCCCAACCCCAACCCTCCCACCCCCAACACCACCCCCCAAACGCACCCCCAACTCCAACCCCCCCAGCCCCAACCCCACCCCCCAGCTGCTCAGTTTGCCTGATGCTTCTTGCCCATCTCCGCCGCCTGACCGTGACAGTGACACATCCTTGTGGTCCAGTTTCCAACCTACTTTTCCGAATGGACTAAGTCTTCTGCTACCAGTTAAAGTCTAATATAATGATGATATTAATGTATAATTTGAGTGACATCAAAGTGAGTCTAATTTATATTTATGCTCGTTATTCTTGTTTATTTTTTACATTCAGAGTCATATCTTGAATACGCTTATGGTACACTGTTTTGTAAAATTGACTGTTTGTAGCTGGGCTGTTTGGGGTTAAATGACCCCCATGAACAAGTTAGTGTGTGTGTGTATGTGCAGTGTGTGTGTGTTTGTGTGTGTGTGTGTGCGTGCGTGCGTGTGTGTATGTGAGTAGTGTGTGTGTGCATGTGTGTGTTTGCTATTGATAACTTGAGTCATAGCTTTTTACAGTGCTAGCACTAAGTGAATGTAAAAGTAAAGTTCCAGGTTACATTAACTATTAAAGTACTTGATTCCAGTAGCTGATGCGTCTTTGCTGTGGTTGATTTGACAAACCGCTCATGACAAATGTCAAAACTATACTATTAAAGGTCTGCTGAACCCACACTGTAATTATAATATAACAGCATTAGATTAGGTAAGGTTTGACTTTATTGTCAAATTCATTGCACATACAAGGATATAGCCTACACATGTACATAGTATGTGGATAAAATAATAATAATATGGAGTAAATAATCATAAACATGAAGAAATGTATCACTGGGAATTACTTTCAAAAAGAAATGTGTGAATGACAGAAACACTGCTAGCCAATTCAGAAAGCATTAATATGAAAGGCTTCACATTAAAATATGAATGATATCTGTGAGAGGCTTCCCTTATTGTTGGTCAGTGTGGACACTTGTATCATAGTTACAGCTGTCATAGTTACCGTTTGGCAATGTTGATGAGTCTTTAAAGGGGTTGCCAGACTATAGTTGTTTTTGGGCCAGATCTGTCAGACACATCTTTTGTTGTTTTTGCATTGCTTATATTTTTCTTCATGTGTGTGTGTGTGTGTGTGTGTGTGTGTGTGTGTGTGTGTGTGCGTGCACACAGATGTGTTTATGTGTACATTTTATCTGTATCTATGGACACACATGACTACTGATGATCCTTGTGGTGAATCTTTGCTGGGTTGAGTCGAGGGTGAAACTGACTGGGTGTGTGTGCTTGTCAGTCATGTGTTAAATAACTAACTTCAACATCACTGACTACTCCAGCGATTGCTAATGCATTAGTAATTATATTCAAAGAGAACAGTCGCAGGCCTCCTTCGACAGACCTACAGAGACCAGACTATTGGACTAGACAAGTCTAATTCGCCTTCACCATTTTCTTTGCATTTTTTCACACAACCACCAACCTATACTCTGTTGTAGGAGCTGATTCTTCCTCTGTGTCTGTCTGAGGTGTGTTTTAGAGCAGTCTGACAGACGACGGCCCGTAATGGAAATTAAACCCAAGCCAAAACCCAGGGTAGAGCGTGTGTGTAAAAGTGGTCTGGACTCTGTGCAGTAGGGTCATCATAGAGCCAGAGATGCTGTAGAAGGCCAGAGTTCCTGCCCTGTGATCCACATACACTCCTATTCTGTTGGAGCTGGCCACTAGGGGGAGCTCTGTCTCCTCGTTGTCGTGCCTGAAGGAGTACCCGCCTTTGGAGCAGTCCAGGCTCCAGGACTGCCCGTTGGATCCGAAGCCGCACTCACGGCCGTGCCCCTTCCTGCCGATGTCCTTGTAGGAGACGGCAACGGAGACCTCCTCCCCGCTCCACTCCACCTCCCAGTAGCGGCGCCCCGACGCCCCCTCCCTGCACAGCACCTGCTCCCAGCCGTCGAAGCGGTCGGGGTGAGGGGGGTAGGACTGGTACTCGTCGCAGTGCGTCACCTTCCTGCTGCCCTGGGACAGGACCAGCTCCCTGTGCACCGTGTTCGGGTCCAGAGTCAGAGGGCAGGAATCTGGTAGGGAAACACACACACACACACATACATAACATACTCACACACACACACACACACTCACACACACACAGACATAACATACTCACACACACACACACACTCATACACACACATAACATACTCACAGACACACACACACACACGCACACACACACACACACACACACACACACACACACACACACACACACACACACACACACACACACATAACACTCTCACACACACAGACATACATAACATACTCACACACACACACACATTATAAAACACCCTCTGAGGTTAGTTTGTACAGGTGTCACAGTCACAGTGTTTGAGGTAGCATCAGCCAGTTTGCAAAAAAGTGACTGTGACTGTGTGTGTGTGTCTGTGTGTGTGTGTGTGCATGTGTGCATGTGTGTGTGTGTGTGACTCACACTGTAAAAACTCGTCTCTGGTGTGGGGTTCAGGAGGCAGAACACTCTGAACTGTACTCACTGAGGAAAAAACACAGTGTGTGAGTGTGTAAAGCCTCAGAGTATGCAATATAAATAGGTTCACAATAAATATGTTAATTTTGAAATCATTCACACATAAGAACACCTAGACACTGCTGCCTTACAATTGTAATTTTCATCTGTTAATAGTTATCAAGTACATACTACCAAAGTAGTTGATATTTCCTCTGCATATTTGCAGTCAGTCACTAAATATTGTATTGTTAATATTATATATTAATGTTATAATGACTTTGACAAACTTCATTTGTGTTCCAAATATACACACTTTACCAGAAACAAATGGCTAGTCCTATGCAGTCACAAATAGCCATATTGGTCATTATGTCATGTGAGGATTATGAATGTGAGGACATTGGGATTACTTGATTTAGGATTTGTATTGGGATTATTATTGGGACTTTCCTTGGCCTTAGGACACCACTGCAGAATCATATTTAGAGGTACTACATTTAGCTCATCCATCAGATAGTAAAGCCCCTGCCTGCTTACAGAAGTTTTCCAGTTGCTCTTTCAGTTTGGTGACAGACTGCCTCAGCTCCTCGAACGCAGTGTGCTGGTTGACCATAATGGTGGGAGCACCTTTACTCCCACGAGGTTCCCACTCAGACTCAGGCCTCAAACTCTGCAGGCATTTGACACAGGAGAAAAAGACACATCGTTATGAACTCAAACAGCGGCCACTGGTGTATTTCTTTGGTGAAGTGTACAGTACAAATATATCTTAAACAACAGTGACCCCTGGTGGAACTTCTGAGAATTGTATTTTTGGCGTAAAAATGAGGCTGACTGCGACATTATTCATAAACCAGCAAATAATTATGGTATTATTAGGTACATCCCCTTACTCGTTTATATATACTTATTGTCAGTGTGTAGCACTACTGACAGCATTAGTTAAGGAAAGAGGACCTCTACATTACAACATAGCCGTACTGATTTGAGGCTGTACACACTTTACATGTACACAAGTAATACACCAAAACTAGTGCATTCTTAAGTGATGCCGTCCTCACCTGAGGGAGGTATCTTGTGGTGTGTGACAGGGACAGCGGGCCCAGCTGGGCGTCCTTCCTCAAGTCCCTGATGTCCTCCTCCATCCTCCTCAGGAGCTCCTCGGCCTGCTGCAGCTTGGCCTTCTCCTCAGCTCTCCTCTCTATGGAGCGCAGGAGGCCACCGAAGATGACCTCACACTCCCCAACGGCTGCCTGGGCACGGGACTGTGGGGCAGTGGGGTTGGGGTGGGACATGGAGATAACAGAGGAGTCAAGCCAGTTAAACAACACCACTAAAACACGATTCAACAGGATGATTTTACTGGGGTTTAATGGTAGTTTACTGGAGGAAAGTCCTGACTCATGTCAGACATGGTTCCTACAGCAGCATATCATTATTTTCACTTGTGTCCAGGAGTGTTGACAACAGTAGTCTTTCTGAGGGCTAACGGACTAAGGGCCTAACTACCATGCTCCCCCAGCATCCAGCCATTGTCTTCTCTGCTGGAACCTTCCGGTTCTCACCTTGAGAGTCTCCACAACCCTCCTCAGCTCCTGCAACTCCTTCTCTCTCTCCTGCAGCTCCTTCTCTCTCTCCTGGATTCTCTGCTGGAATTTTCTGTGGGGTTCATGCAACTCCCTCTGCGGGTGAAGATGAAGCTACACTTATCTGGATTGGGAAAACATTGCTATAATAATAATAATAATAATAATAATAATAATAATAATAATAATAATAATAATAATAATAATAATAATACACAATAATATGAATATTATTCATAATAATAACAATAATAATAATAATAATAATAATAATAATAATAATAATAATAATAATAATAATAATAATAATAATAATAATAATAATAATAAAGATAATATGCACATTTCCAAGCACCCAATATAAGGTTTATTTCAAGTTCTGAAGGAATGTTTGAGAACATGAGCAAATGGCAGGTGGTTCCCTCAGTGAACAGGAACTGATACTGGCCAATAGGTCACCAGATAAATCCAACAGTTTGGAATGCTGCCACATTTCAACATTTTAAACCATTAAAATATGTGCAGCATTCAAGTATTCACAGAGGTTAGATAGTGCATGGCAAAATGAGCAAGGGCTTTGGATGAGTGTAGATGTGTGTGTCATTGACAAAACAGTGAAAATGGAGGATGTGTATTAATTTTCGAAGAGAGAGAACATAAAGCAGAATAAAGAAGATGCTAAAAAGCAAAGGTCTTACAACAGAGCCCTGGGGCTTATGGAAACAAACTGGAGTGCGACTCCATCATGTGTACACTGTTATGGTGTGTTTTCCTGCTTTGCCGCTTCAGCATTCAGCTGTAGCTCACCTGTTTATCGGACATCCGTGAAGCTGACTTGACTACCTGGAGAGCTGTGTGTTTCTTTGCCGGACACAGATAGCAGAGACACTGCTGCTGGGAATGACAGAACATTTCCAGAAGATTCTCTCTGTGGGAACAGATGTTGTCTCTCAACTGTTCGACTGCATCCAGCACTTCATATCTACCACCTTGTCTGAGTTCTCCAGGAGCATGGCAGGTAGCTTCAGAGTCTGAGTCTGAGCGTTTGACTGCACCACAGACTCTGACAGTCTCTGACAGACATGGCAGCACAGTATCTCCAGGGAGTATCTTAACACCAGAGCAAAACTCACATATGATGTGCGTGGGAAGAAGGCACTTGTTGGCAACAGAGGCACCCGTTAGTCTTGTCCTCACGCTGTCTACCAGCTGAGCGATCAGGGGGTTTTTGTTGAGCACGGGTCTCTGTGGCGACGTCTGCCTGCACTGGGGGCAGCTGTACCAGCCTCTCTGCTCGTCCTGGTCCCAGTAGCTGTTTATGCAGCCCATGCAGTAGTTGTGTCCACAGGGGATGGCCACTGGGTCCCTCAGCAGTTCCAGACAGATCGCACAGAAGAACGAGTCCTGCTCCTTCAGAAAAGCGTCTGCCATACTCACAAGCTGAAGTAAAACAACAAGACTTTCACAGACACAGAAACATTCTCTCTCTCTTTCATTCTCTTTCTCTCCCTCTATCTCTCTCTCTCTTTCTTGCCCCCTCCTCTCTCCTTCTAAGGGATTTGTGTTCTGGAGTGGTTTCCTGGGGAAGTGATTTCAGGAAATGTGAGCGATACCGTAGAAGGGGGAGATGGAGAGAGCAGAGATCAAGAATGAGATAGGATGGTGTTAGGGTAGAGAGACAAATAATCAGGTCATGAACTGTTCAAAACAACTACTGTACAGCAATTTCAACACAAACAGCAAACAAAACCACTGAAAACATGTGCCATGTTTATTTTTATGGTCGCTGTCACAAATTATTGTTGTTTTGCTTCTGTCAGCACAACACAATTATACAATACACAAACAAAATACACAGAAATTATACACAGGCTGAGAAAGCTGGTGGTGAGGCTTCTGTATCTGTGTCCCTCCACAAAAAATGGCAACTCATATGTGGGTGAAAGTATGGTACAGTAAACATGCCAAAAGCAAGCACAGAAAGCAGAGGGGTTTTTCGGGGCATATCAGATATTTAGCACTTCAGACATTATTTTCCTGTAATGACTGTTCATTGTCAAAGCAATTGTTAATAGGTATAAAAAGATGTATACAGTTGATATACAAAATGCAGGCATGTTTTTGTGTGAATCACATGTGTTCACACATGAACCACATCCAGCACAGCCCAGCACTTGGACACCAACCCTTGTAGAGTGCATGGTAATTAGCATTGTCATGTGTGTGTGTGTGTGTGTGTGTGTGTGTGTGTGTGTGTGTGTGTGTGTGTGTGTGTGTGTGTAAGAGTATATGATGACACGTGATATCCACAGAGAATAGCCCAGCACTAAAACACTATGGTATACTGTAATGTACACATTCTGACAGCATTGTTAATAAACAGTTAGTCTCCATGAATGTGGTGCCAGAGCTCTGGAGAATGTATGTCTGGGGGAAATATACAATATATTTATACTGTATGAAGGTCTAGGCTTGGAATAGGCACTGTTTCTTGTTCCCTTACATGGGAGGAACAGTGACATGACCTCTGTCAATCAATCATCACATCCATACTCACTCATTTAGAAAAGACAGAAAAACCTTACAAGGATGTTCACTGCCTCACATATGGCTTACTCATGATTATCCTTCTCATACAACAGAAGAATAAGACGTATATGTTTTATATAAGTAACACAACTAACATTTGTTTTCCATTGTAGAAATTTACTAAGGCTCTTGTATGTGGTTTACTGACATATTTTACTTGCAAGCAAGTTTCAGATAAAATGCAATCACATTTAATTTAAAATTAATCTCTCTTGTCTTTTTCATACAGGTAGTCACACAAGGGAGTCACTGAGGATCAGGAGAGAGGCTTTTCCCAAAATGTTCACTCATTTACTACACAGTGCATTATACGTACGGTGTAAGTTACATTATTTTGTTCCCTTAATAGTGCATTAGTTAATGACTGAGCGAACATTTATATGTGTGTGTGAATGTCACTGAGATGCAGTTGAAGGACAAAGTTCCTGTCTTGTGATCCTCATTCATTCTGTTGCTTGGTAGATGTAAAATGAGAAGACCTTTGAGAGTTTTATATTCCTACAACAAAACCTGAAGCTCCCCTAAAAAAACACTAAGACCAACCTCAACACATGCCAAATATTTACATGGTTGAACATGCGTGTGTGAAGTGTCCCGGCTTCAGGACACTTACTCAAAGCACATCTATCTCCTTGTGCATTCCTTCCTGGTGTAAACCCTAGAATGCTCTAACTTTGCTATGCCTTTGTTTACTCGGTGGTCCTCTACACTTCAGTTAGCTTGTTTATGTCCTCCTCTTGTAAGTCACTTTGGATAAAAGCGTCTGCTAAATGTATTGTAAAGTAAATGTAATGAACATGATCTGGATGAGGAGCAAGATCTCATGTGGCACTCACTTGTGTCCAGCAGTAATGTTGATGTCTGCTTTTGTGCCAGAGCCTAGACAAATAGGACACATTCAAGTAAAGGAGGAGTCATCGATGTCATGTAATGTAATGTGATTTATTAATGTCTCAGCTAGAAGCTTACATTTCCTCTAACTTTATCATGGTAACTGACAAGGCAACAACAGAAAGGGAAAAAAAACATGGTGTTCAAAACACATGTAGACTACATTTGCTTGCTAACAAAAATCATGTTAGTTCCCTAGTTAAACCATATATGCACAACAAAAAGACAAAATAAACAGTCTGAATGTCTGACTGAAGGCATAGGGGGGCTTTGTGAAGCAGGAGAAGGAAGGGCCAGGGATAACTGCTTATGGGAGAATGTAGGGGGTACGGTACCCATTCATTTACTTCTTTGCCCATTTTATTGATAGGTTTCAACTGGTGTGTGTGTGTGTGTGTGTGTGTGTGTGTGTGTGTGTGTGTGTGTGTGTGTGTGTGTGTGTGTGTGTGTGTGTGTGTGTGTAAAAGCATGTGTGTGCCTGTGTAAAACTACAACACATCATAGATGCAAGGACAAACAGGCACAGCTTGTGTTTCCTAAAACAGCAGAAATAGTGATGTGGCATGTATTAATCATTGTATTCCCCTACACAACACCATAACAATATACATTTACAACAGCTTCACTGATGATCCAAAGCAGCTGATCCTAAACCCAGGGTAGAGAGTGTGTGTGAATGTGGTTTGGACTTTGTGCAGAAGGGTCATTGTGTCAGAGATGTTGTAGAAGGCCAGAATTCCTGCACTGTGATCCACATACACTCCTACTCTGGAGCTGGCCACTAGAGAGAGTTTAGTCACCTCATTATTGTGCTTGAAAGAGGAGCTGGAGGTTTCCAGCGTCCAGGACTGATTATTGCCTCCAAACACAACATCATCACCTGATTCTTTCCTGATGATGCTTTTATATGAGACTGCTATATGAACCCCTCCCCCACGCCACTCAACCTCCCAGTAGCAGCGTCCAGACAAACCCTCTGTACACAGCACCTGACAATACTGAAGAAACCTGTCTGGATGATCAGGATATAGCTGCTGTCTACGTCTACAGTCCACCCTCCTGTTCCCCTTAGACAGATAGAGGTCTGTCTGTGCTGTGTTTGGATCCAGTGTGAAGTCACAGGAATCTGATGGAGGAGAAAAAACAAGTGACAGAAGGAACAAATGAGAGAGAGAAAGAGAGAGAAAGAGAAAGAGAGTGTGTGTGTGAGAGAGAGAGAGAGAGAGAGAGAGAGAGAGAGAGAGAGAGAGAGAGAGAGAGAGAGAGAGAGAAGAGAGAGAGAATATGTGTGTGTGTGTGTGTGTGTGTGCAGGTGGATTTCTTTGTTTGACAAACTTACATTTTAGGAATTCCTTCCTGGTGGTGGGTTCAGAAAAAACTGTGTGGACTTCAGTCACTGTTGACACATAGAAAACGGACTTCAGTGGTCAGTGTATGTATAAAAATAACATCAAATTCCTGCTCTTCATTACGTCAGTAAAGATAATGTCATTTCAGTCTTAAAGGCCAACCATAATGGATTTTCCATGACAGATTACTATTACATTTACTGTATTATTAAAATCCAGAAAAAAACATAATAGATGACATACTGATGTATGTTATGTGAACAACCTGATGCTGAAACCTTTAAGACCTTCCATTACCAGCATATTCACTGTATTAACAAAATCCCAAAAAAAATACATCACAGATGATACATTAATGTATGGAAGGTAAACAACCTGATGCTGATATCTTTATGACTTCCTGCTTGCAGAAATCTTCCATCTGTTCTTTTAGTGTGGACACAGACTTCGTCACAGCCTCAAAAGAGAGTCTTTCACTCACATGGATGCTGGGTGTATCTTCAGGTTTAGATGACACAGTGGCTGACTGAAAAGTCTGCAAAAACATGACATAAAACGTTTAGGAAAAAGAAGTTCCAGTTAATGTAAACTTTGACAAAAATGACGTTTTGATAAGACATTGAACTTAGGCATAATCGTGTGATGTTTCATACTGAAATGTAAAAGTCTAAATGATGACAAACTTCAGTCAGGCTGCAATCATCATGTCTCTAATGGCAAGCTGGACGATGTTCTTAATGGTGGTCAGTCAAAACAGGCATAAAAATGTTCAGTTTAGGAAAATGCTTAGTATATAAAATGGCATCAAATATTCTGTGCTCTAATAATCTGTCAATATTTACCTTGAGGAAATGAATGTGGTCCTCTGTGTGTGAAAGCTGCTCCAGCTCAGCTTCTCTCCTCTTCAGCTCAGCAATCTCCTGCTCCAGTCGCTTCAGGAGTTTTTCAGCCCGACTCACCTCAGCCTCCTCCTGAGCTCTGATCAGCTCTGTCACCTCAGAGCGCCTTCTCTCAATGGAGCGAATCATCTCAGCAAACATCCTCTCACTGTCCTCCACTGCTGTCTGTGCAGAGCTCTGATAGAGGACATTTAAAGGAGATTGGATGGTAAACCTAAAACTGCCTACTCAAGTCTTAACTTGATATGGTGGTTGAAATGAACTGTGAATAGACTGATTGTGATTGTGGAGAACTGCAAAATATGAATGCCCTTCATAACATGAATTCTACTCCCCTGGTCAGTTCTCACCTTGAGAGTCGTCACCGCCTTCCTCAGTTGCTGCAGGTCCTTCTTTCTCACTTGGATCATCTGCTGGAATGTCCTTTGGGTCTCTTCCAAATCAGTCTATTGAAAATAATGATATGCATACTGGATGGTTTAGGTGCTAAACTGGTAAATACGTACAGCAATGAAACGAATACTTTTTGTGGTCTATTCTACAAACTGTTTGATAAATAAATAAAAAAATACAATACAATAAAAGGGTGCAAGGGGATTACCAATGTTCCTAAGATATTTAGTTTACAGTCATAGAGGAATAAAGAAACCAGAAAATATGAACATGTAAAAATGGACTGCATTTATATAGTGCTTTTACATGAACGAGCAACAGTGAAATCACAGCTCTGTCACATCCAGAAATATCTGAGCAAATCTTAACATTATTATTATTATATTAATGCTAATAAGAAAGAGATATAGGGTGGTGTGACATAATGGCAGTGAAACACAATTATAATTACATAACTAGGTGCTATTGTTCATACAAAACTAGGGCTTTCTGGTAACTCTGTTTTGTATGTCTGTGTCTCTAACCCTAAGGGTGAGAGGGCATTGACTGCCTGGTTTTACAACTTCATAACGACAAACATTAGCAAAAGAATGGTTGTTCTTCGTAAACCTAGTAGCCATGTTGTACTTTCAGTCGTATGCAATCCAGGAGAGATCCTTACCTGTTTCTCTTTCCTTCCAGCAGAAGCTGATATGGTGTCATGGCCTTTGTGTTCACCCACCATACAGAGAAAACAAATGCAACTTTGGTCTGTGCGACAAAATATCTCCAGGGGTTTCTCATGCTGGGTGCAAATTCTTTCCTGTAGCTGACCTGTGGCATCGATCACCTTATGTTGTCGTCCAGGATTTAGGTCATTATGGGCCTTGAAGTGAGTTTCACAGTAAGACAACAGACAGTCCAGACAGGACTTCACCGCTTTGAGTTTTCTCCCAATGCATACGTCACATCCCAGCTCCCCAGGTACAGCGTAAGCGTGAGCAGGAACAGCTTGGATCCTAGTCTTCCTGAGCTGTTCCACAAGCTCAGCAAGAACATTATTTTTGTTTAAAACGGGTCTGGGAGAGAACGTCTGTCTGCACTGGGGGCAGCTGTAAACTCCCTTCTCGTCTTCTAAATTCCAGCAGCCCTTAATGCAGTCCATGCAGTAATTGTGTCCACAGTGAAGAGTCACTGGATCCTTCAGAACATCCAGACAAACAGGACACATGAAGAGGTCCTGATTAGTTGGAATCGCTTCTGCCATTTCTCCGCCGATAACTCCGAAAAATGCGTTCAAACCAAAGTTAAGTTTTAGTTTCGTTTCTTCAGTTTTCGTTGCACACAGCTTCCTGGAGGGAAGGATATGATCCTCCTGGGATGGTTGGAGTAATGCTACTATCTAGTGGCTACATTTAGCAATGCAAAAAATTAGAGGCTGCAAAGATAGTGTTACACATTTTACCTCAGTATGATACAAGTAGTTCAGGAGCCACTGAATGAAGAGCCATGGATTTCTTTTTTCATGTGTTTCATTTTTTTTATTGTTTACCCTTAAATATGTGTTTATGGCTCAGCCTGAAGTACTTGAATGGAAAGAGATTTTTTTGTACAACTTCACTTCTCTAGGCTAATGCTACACTGGATAATCTATGTAGAGTTATGCCATGGATATTTTTCTCAAAAGTCTCTACCTCTATTCTGAATATTCTACAGTGAATCTTCATGCCAAAACACAAAGAAAATAAATAGAAAAACATACAAGGATGTTCACTGCCTCATGTGTGGCTTACTCATGATTATCATACTTCTCACAGAAGAAAAAGACGTATAAGTAACACAACTTACATTTGTTTTCCATTGTAGAAATTTACTAAGGATCTCGTATGTGGTTTACTGACATATATTTTACTTGAAAGCAAGTTTCAGATAAAATACAGTCACATTTTGAACAATTCATCTGTCGTCTTTTTCATATGGGCAGTCAAGAGGAGGTCACTCATGATCAGTAGGCTAGAGAGGCTTTTTCTGAAATGTTCACTCATTCACTACACAGGGTGACTTACAGTATTTTGTCCCCTACACAGTGCACTGTATAGTAAATGACAAGTGAACATTTTGTATTCAGCCAGTGTGGGTGTGTGTGTGTGAATGTGGTGTGGTGGAAGGTCACTGAGATGCAGTTGAAGGACAAAGTTCCTGTCTTCCTCATCGTCCTCCTCATACATACCATTGCTTGGTAGATGTAAAATGAGAAGTCCTTTGAAAGTTTTATATTCCTATAGATATATACACACAAAACCTGAAGCTCCCCTTAAAAAACACTAAGACCAACCTCAACACATGCCAAATATTTACATGGTTGAACATGCATGTGTGAAGTGTCCCTGCTTCAGGAAACTTACTCAAAGCACATCTATCTCCTTGTGCATTCCCTCCTGCTGTAAACCCTAGAATGCTCTAACTGTGCTATGCCTTTGTTTACTCGGTGGTCCTCTACGCTTCTGTTAGCTTGTTTATATCCTCCTCTTGTAAGTCACTTTGGATAAATGTATCTGCTAAATGTAATGTAATGAACATGGTCTGGATGGGGAGCAAGATCTGATATGGCACTCACTTGTGTCCAGAAGTTCTGTTGACGTCTGCTTTTGTGTCAGAGCCAGGACAAATGGGACACATTCAAGTAAAGGAGGAGTCATCGATGTCATGTAATGTAATGTGATTTTATTAATGTCTTCAGCAAGAAGCTTACATTTTCTCTAACTTTATCATTCTAACTGACAAGGCAACAACACAAAGGAAAAATACATGGTGTTCAAAACACATCTAGACTACATTTGCTGGAATTATTTCCCTAGTTATACCATATATGCACAACAAAAAGACAAAGTAAACAGTCTGAATCTCTGACTGAAGGCACAGGAGGGCTTTGTGAAGCAGAAGGAAGAGCTACAGCAGGGCTAATTTACAGGAGAATCTAAGGGCTACAGCACCCATTCGTTTGCTTCTTTGCCCATTTCATTGATAAATTTCAACTGGTGTGAAGAGTGTGTGTGCGTGTGTGTGTGCGTGCGTGTGTGTGTGCGTGTGTGTGTGCGTGCGTGTGTGTGTGCGTGCGTGTGTGTGCGTGTGTGTGTGCGTGCGTGCGTGCGTGCGTGCGTGCGTGCGCGCGCGTGCGTGCGTGTGTGTGCGTGTGCGTGCGTAAAACTACAACAAATCATAGATGCAAATAGACACAGGCACAGCTTGTGTTTCCTAAAACAGCAGAAATAGTGATGTGGCATGTGTCAATCATTGTACATCCCTACACAACACCACAACAATATAAATTCACAACAGCTTCACTGATGATCCATGGCAGATTATCCGAAACCCAGGGTAGAGTGTGTGTGTGAATGTGGTTTGGACTTTGTGCAGAAGGGTCATTGTGTCAGAGATGTTGTAGAAGGCCAGAGTTCCTGCCCTGTGATCCACATACACTCCTATTCTGGAGCTGGCCACTAGAGGGAGTTTAGTATTTGTATTATTGTGCTTGAAAGATGAGTTGAAGGTGTCCAGCATCCAGGACTGATTATTACCTCCAAACACAACATTATTACTACATTTCCTGCTGATGCTTTTATACGAGACTGCTATATAAACTCCTTCCCCACACCACTCAACCTCCCAGTAGCAGCGTCCAGACAAACCCTCTCTACACAGCACCTGACACCAGTTATAAAATCTGTCTGGATGATAAGGATATGGCTGCACCTCGGGTCTTCTGTCCACCCTCTTGTTCCCCTCAGACAGATAGAGGTTTGTCTGTGCTGTGTCTGGATCCAGTGTGAAGTTACAGGAATCTGATGGAGGAGAAAACAAAAGTGATAGAATGAACAAGGAGAGAGAGAGAGAGAGAGAGAGAGTTTGTGTGTATGTGCGTGCACATTTCTTTGTTTGAAAAACGCACATTTTAGGAATTCCTCCCTGGTGGTGGGTTCAGTAAAATCTGCCTGGACTTCAGTCACTGCTGAGACAGAGAAAACTGACTTTAGTCTTAGTACAAAAATAACATCAAACTCCTCTTCATTAAATCAGTAAAGATAATGTGTAGAAGCCCTTTCATGATTTCTTACTGAGTGACATTAGAGTGTCCATTTATTTGACTCTTTTGACATTATTACATGAGAGATTACCATCACATTTACTGTATTAACAAAATCCTGAAGAAAACATCACAGATGCTACAGTAATGTATGTAATGTAAACAACCTGATGCTGAAATCTTTATGACCTCCTACTTGAAGATATCATCCAGTTGCTCCTTAAGTTTGTACACAGTGTGAGTGTTCATTTGTGGTCTGTTGTTTTTTTTGTGCGTGTGTGTGTGTGCGTGCGTGTGTGTGTAACTTACATTGTACAAATGTGTGGGTTGTGGGTTCAGTAGAAACTGCCTGGACTTTAGTAACTGTTGTGATAGAAGAGAAAGAAAATTGACTTTAGAGGTCAGTCTAAATGTAGCCATTACATCAAACTCCTGCTCCTCATCCATTTCAATCTTATAGGCCAGCAAACAGACAAATATAACATGAGAGATTACCAACATATTCACTGTATTAACAAGATCCAAAAAAACCATCACAGATGATACATTAATGTATGGAAGGTAAACAACCTGATGCTGATATCTTTATGACTTCCTGCTTGCAGATATCCTCCAGCTGTTCTTTCAGTGTGGACACAGACTTCATCACAGCCTCAAAAGAGAGTCTTTCACTCACATGGATGCTGGGTGTATCTTCAGGTTTAGATGAAACAGTGGCTGACTGAAAAGTCTGCAAAAACACATAAGACATAAAGTGTTGAGGAAAAAGAAGTTCCAGTTAATGTAAACTTTAACAAAAAATGACGTTTTGCTGAGACACTGAATTTAGGCATAATTGTGTGATGTTTCATACTGAAATGTAAAAAGTCTGAATGATCAGTCAGGCTGCCATCATGTCTGTAATGGCAAGCTGGATGATGTTCTTAATGGTGGTCTCAGTCAAAACAGGCATACAAATGTTCAGTTTAGGAAAATGCTTAGTATATAAAATGCCATCAAATATGCCATATAATAATATGCCAACGTTTACCTTTAGGAAATGGATGTGATCCTCTGTGTGTGAAAGCTGCTCCAGCTCAGCTTCTCTCCTCTTCAGCTCAGCAATCTCCTGCTCCAGCTGCTTCAGGAGTCCTTCAGCCCGACTCACCTCAGCCTTCTCCTGAGCTCTGATCAGCTTTGTCACCTCCGAGCACCTTCTCTCAATGGAGCGAATCATCTCAGCAAACATCCTCTCACTGTTCTCCACTGCTGACTGTGCAGAGTTCTGATAGAGGACATTTGAAGAGGATGGTCAACCTAAAACTGCCTACTCAACTCTTAACCTGATATGGCGGTTGAAATGAATTGTGGATGGACTGATTGGTTGATTGGGGAGAACTGGAAAGTATGAATGCCCTTCATAACATGAATTCTACTCCCCTGGTCAGTTCTCACCTTGAGAGTCGTCACCGCCTTCCTCAGTTGCTGCAGGTCCTTCTCTCTCACCTGGATCATCTGCTGGAATGTCCTCTGTGTCTCTTCCAAATCAGTCTATTGAAAATAATTATATGCATACTGGATGGTTTAGGTGCTAAACTGGTAAATACTTACAGCAATGAAACTAATACTTTTCGTGGTCTATTCTACAAACTTTCTTAATTGATTGATAAATAAAATAAAATACAACACAATAAAAGGGTGCAAGGGATTACCAATGTTTCTAAGATATTTAGTTTACAGTCATAGATGAATAAAGAAACCAGAAAATATAAACATGTAAAAATGGACTGCATTTATATAGTGCATTTACATGAACAACCAACAGTGAAAACAGTGAAATCTTAGATCTGAGAGGGGAAGGCAGCTCTGCCACATGCAGAAATATCGGAGCAAATCTTAACATATATTAATGCTAATAAGAAACAAATATAGGCTGGTGTGACATAATGCCAGTGAAACACAATTATAATTACATAACAAGGTGTTGTTGTTCATAGAGAACTGGAGTTTTTTGGTAACTTTTGTATCTCTATGTGTCTGCCTAAAGTAAACTATCTCTTTTTACAACTTCATAAGACAAAACTTTAGCAGCAGAATAGTTGTTCTTTATAAACCTAGTACCCATGTTGTGCTTTCAGTCATATCCAGTCAAGGAAAGACCCTTACCTGTTTCTCTTTCCTCCCAGCAGAAGCTGATATGGTGTCATGGCCTTTGTGTTCATCCACCATACAGAGAAAACAAATGCAACTTTGGTCTGTGCGACAAAATATCTCCAGGGGTTTCTCATGCTGGGTGCAGATTCTTTCCTGTAGTTGTCCTGTGGCCTCGATCACCTTATGTTGTCGTCCAGGGTGTAGGTCATTATGGGCCTTGAAGTGACTTTCACAGTAAGACAACAGACAGTCCAGACAGGACTTCACCGCTTTGAGCTTTCTGCCGGTGCACACATCACATTCCAGCTCCCCAGGTACAGCATAACAGTGAGCAGGAACAGCCTGGATCCTAGTCTTCCTGAGCTGTTCCACAAGCTCAGCAAGAACATTATTTTTGTTTAAAACGGGTCTTGGAGAGAACGTTTGTCTGCACTGAGGACAGCTGTAAACTCCCTTTTCGTCTTCTAGATTCCAGCAGCGCTTAATGCAGTCCACGCAGTAATTGTGTCCACAGTTAAGAGTCACTGGATCCTTCAGGACATCCAAACAAACAGCACACATGAAGAGGTCCTGGTTAGTTGGAATCGCTTCTGCCATTTCTCTTAATGGCCGATAACTCAGAAACCTGCGTTCAAGCCCAAGTTAACGTTTAGTTTCGTTTCCTCAGTATTCGGTGCACACAGCTTCCTTCAGGGAAGGATATAGTGTAGTCCTGTGATGGTTGAAGTAATGCTACCATCTAGTGGCTACATTTAGTAGTACAAAAAAATTAGAAGCAGCAGAGATGGGCAAGTACCGAGATGGTGAGACATTTTACCCCAGTGTGGTCCAGAAGTAGTTCAGGAGCCACTGAATGAAGAGCCATGGATTTCTATTTTCATGTTGTTAATATTTTTTTTATTGTTTACCCTTAAATATGTGTTTACGGCTTAGGCTGAAGTACTTGAAATGCTTTTCTCAAAAGTCTCAACACAAATGTTATTCTGAATATTCTACAGTGAATCTTCATGCCTTAAGACAATATTTTGTTGTGAGTATTGGCCATGACAAGAAATATGTCTTATGAAACAAAATATGAAATATAACAAGGCTAACATGAAATAAAGTCTAAGAAAATCATTGAAATCATACAAATCAGAGGACAGATGTATTATTATTACGGTTTTTATTATCATTATTATTATAAGTAGTAGTAGTAAAAAAAATATATAAGCAAATGTGTATATAGGAGCTGTGTCAGACTCCAAGACTGATCATTAAATCCAAGCCTACACTATATAAATAAAATAAATATATAAATAAATAAATATATATAAGCCGTCACTCACATGGCCTAAAATGGACAAGGGCTATCTCATTCTGTTTTTTTTAGCGTTTAGTGCTTGAATGAAAAGGATAACCACAATCGCCATGACTACATCACCCCAGTCTTCCACAACCTCCACCAGTTCTTGTACCAGATTACAATAAAGGATTAATTCTAAATTACACAGCTCTGATTAACGCAGGCTCTCCACATCTTAGACCTCCATGCCTGTCATACCTCCATGGGGTTGAAAGCCATCAAGACCACCAGGATTCAACTTTGTTTCCTTTGGAATGCCCTTTCTCTTTATACTTGCCTTCCCTCAAAACCCATCTCTGTATACTTGCCTTCCCTAGCTAATTATGACAAGTCTCACCATTGCCATTTTGTGATAGTGTGTCTCTGATTAACGTGTATGAAGAACTTAGAATAAGCTTTATATGCATAGGTGTAAGGTTGTGTAGAGCTACACACCTTTTTTTTTTTTTAGCATTTTTTGTACCATTTTGTTCTTATTTTCTATAAATCTGAATATTTGCAGTAAAACATGCATATGCACATTTAACCCCAATTTACAGTACATTTTTGTGCACAGCAACCTATACAAATGAGGCCCCAAGAACCGATCACTGAATGCAACTGCAATACTCACTGAAGGCTCCTCTGGCGATGATACTACATGTCTACTGGTGATGGCATTTTTTGTTTCTGCAGACATATAGTTGTGGGAGAAAAAAACACAGTCTCAGATCCTGTCTGAAAAGTGGCCTCTTGACAGGGCATGGAGAACGTGCACATACAAGATAAGAGAGCTTGAGATGATGGCCATGAGGATGAGAGAGAGAGAGGGAGAAAGAGAGAGAGAGAGAGAGAGAGCGAGACAGAGAGAGAGGTGTCTTTCAAACTATTAGTATGGAGTAACCTACAACATGACTAAAACATCTCAAAGGACTTTTTACCTAAAGTACTTTAGTAATAACTAAAATATAGTGTAGCCACGTTTATTAAACAATGCAATTAAATAATGTGTGTGTGTATGCTCAAGTATGTCTGTGTGTGTATGTGTGTGTGTGTGTGTGTGTGTGTGTGTGTGTGTGTGTGTGTGTGTGTGTGTGTGTGTGTGTGTGTGTGCGTGCGTGTGTGTGTGTGTGTGTGAGAGAGAGAGAGCCTGTCTGCTGAGCATGAGTTTATCTATGTGCAGCAGCTACGCCACATTCTGCGTCTGAAAATACTTTCGGCTTTTCAAACAAGTGCCTTTTGTGCCATGTTCATCATATCCACAACGCACAAGCACTGCACACTCTCCAGAATAAGGTAAGATCTATTTGTGTGTATTTTTGCTTTTTTCAAAATTTGTGTTGTTAAAATCCCTTTCATGATGTAGGAAGAGTACATTCAGGCACATAAATGTGCATTTTTTTTACAGTGAAAGGGCTGGTGATTTTTTTTGTTAACAAACACTTCCCTCGTTATGAAGAGGAAGGTAATATGGAGAGATAGCATGACTTTAAGACGGGGCTTGAAATTAACATGACGCTGAATAGTAAAAAAAAAAAAAAAGTAACAAAGTAACAAAGAATATTATATTATTGTATCTAAGGGAATTAGCATGAGACAATTGCTAACTATAAAAGTATGAGGTAAGTTATTTGTATTATTTATTATTTTGTAATTGTCACAGTTCTTTGAAGGATCTAATTTATAGTATAGTGTATATTATGATAGTACTATGATAGATATCATATATTATATTTGGTAATTATAATAGTAGAATTAGAATAGTATTATAATAGTATAAACGTGGAAGATTTTCAGGAAATGAGCCATAATTTAATTGTTAATATTAGAGGCACGAGAGATCAGTGGGTCTTATTAGTGTACAAAAGCAAAACTTGGTGTGAGATATGAAATGCATGGCATGAAATTGGGGGGGGATTTTTGACTGGGTAGGGTAAGGTCAAAGGATGTTATAGTTTTGTTATGCCACACATATCACACACAGCATCCCATGCGTTATCATTTTCTTTTCTTTCTTTCTTTCTTTCTTTCTTTCTTTCTTTCTTTCTTTCTTTCTTTCTTTCTTTCTTTCTTTCTTTCTTTCTTTCTTTCTTTCTTTCACATGTGTCTTTCTCGTACATTTTTTGGTCTCTCCTTCTTTCTTTTCCTTCTGTTTGTCTCTCTCTCTGCCTGTCTTTGCTCTTCCTGCCGTGCTCTGTCCATGCTCCTATCAGTGGCCCCCATGCCTGTTTTGTTTCCTTATTTCCTGGGGCATGACTCAGTTGATATGCATGCGACACAGGGCCGTGACTGTACCACAGACAGTATCTTTCTATTCTTATTTTAATCTTTAATTTTTATTACTTTCTATTCACAGACGCTTATAAAATAGCAGTAGTGATATATTGTTATGTTAAGACAACTATACTGGTATGTTAGTGGGTTGGTTAAAGTACAGTAAGTACTACAATTCAAAGATTTGAAGATTTGTTTGTATGGTGTTCACAGTCATGTAGGTCCACATAGACAAACATAGATTCTGGGCAGAGATAGCTGTGTTCAAATGTGGTTGAGGGATAAACTGTATGCATTTACTTACATAGTTGCCTTGTAAAAAGAGAAACATAATTAAATCCTCAGTTACACTTAATGCACAATAATGTATCTACATCATGAAGTACTGTGTAATAAAAAGTGTGCAAAAGAATGTAACATTATGTACTTACACAATACTAGGGTTAAGGTAAGGGTAAAGATTATGGCTTACATTGTATGTACAGTGTAAGTAAATAATGTTATATGTAGATACACTGAGGCTGGAACATTAAAATACCATGTTACGAAATCCACTAGCTACATCTTCATTCTTCAACTAATCTCTAACAACAAAATCTCTCTAGCAGTCCCCAGTCCTTATGTGGTTTTGCGTGTGTGTTTTGTGTGCACGTGTGTGTGTGTTTTGTGTGTGTGTGTGTGTGTGTGTACATGTGTGTGTGTGTGTGTGTGTGTGTATGTAGCATGGGTGTCCACACAGGCTGTGTGATCATGTCCATGCTCTTATGCATGAGCGCTGCAAGGGCTGAGGGGGCGTGTCCTTCTCCATGTTCCTGTGATGGAGGCGTGGTTGAATGCAATGGGCGGGGCCTCATCACGTCCAGCATGCCTACATCCTTCCCCAGCGGCACCACCGAGCTCCGTCTCCATAACAACCACCTGACAGCACTGCCCACTGGAGTGCTGGATCCGCTAACTAGCCTGAGAAAGATCTCATTGCACGGCAACCCTTGGTCATGTGACTGTAGCATCCTGTACCTGCGTGGGTGGCTTCTCAAGCAGAGGAATGATGTCCTAATGCGGTATGTGAACATGTGGGTCAGAGTGAACGACAGGACCAGGGGGTGGTGAAGGAATGGTGGTGTTTGCAAGGAATATCATTTGAGTTACATGCTTTTGGTATATATACAGTATGTGTAGTTGAAGTCAGTTTACCTAGTTTACTTTGCTTTACATTCACACACATAGTTCTGCACAGGTTATCTCAGATATTATGTTCCCCTATGTCACGCCTACAGTCATACCTGAGAAAAGGATCTGTTGACATGGATGCCTGAATGAATATGAACACATTTCTGCAGCCACTACGCATATGCAACTCGCAGTGTATGTTGGGCCTCATTACCCTTCCCTCTTCCTGCATTCACACAGGAACGTGAGCTGTAGTTCCCCCCATGCCCTCCAGGGGGTGCTAGTGGCGAATCTGGTGGAAGAGGACTTGCTTTCATCTTGTCGCTACTGGTTCTGTGACTTAGCACTGGCATCCCAGATAAGCCTTGTCATCTTCATCATTATCCAGGTATGTGTGTGAAGTGGGGGACAGGGTTAATGTGTGTGAAGGTGTGGACAGGGTTGTATGTGTGAGTGTGTGTGTGTGTGTGTGTGTGTGTGTGTGTGTGTGTGTGTGTGTGTGTGTGTGTGTGTGTGTGTATTTTTCCCTTCATAATTACTCATCCTTCTCCTCAGGCTATTCTGCTGGCCTCTGTGATCTACTTTCTGCGGCGGTTTGAGCGCCTGTCCAAGGAGGCCCGTCGGACGACAGAGGAAAGTATCGCTGGGGGTGACGTCTCTGGTGGCAACGAATACACCATGATTAAGGACAGAGGCACCTGACAGGGTCTTATAGACAGAGAAAGGGGAAACTCCTGAATGTCAAGACAAATTTACATTTCTTAGTATCCCTACTCTTTAACTCAGTGTTTTGAGTGCATTAGTAAGTAAGTAGTTAGTTAAGTAAAAGCAGTTCAGACAATTAGGAAACCCCTTACAGCTGTCATTATTACACATTTTGAATGTGTTTGTACCACATTTTACATACTGTACATAAAGCCTGTAACATTCAATGGAGACATTTCACTTGTCATCATAAAACCAACCAGTGCTTTATCAACAACATGCAATTTGCACAGTTTTTAGACAGTAAACATCTCCAGCCTCTAACAGATCCCCTCAAATAAACCATCTGAGCAAACAAAGTAGTGAAACACATTAAAGCCATGAAGTACTACTAATGAAGAATGATTCAGTAACTGAGACAGGGAGCAGATTTTCCCACATTTTATACTGCTGTTGAACAGTTAGTCTGTTGCATGTTGTAAATCGCTTTTGTTATGGCACATTCCGTTACGACTGTAAGCATTTTCACATTATGTGCACTGAAATTAATAGCTTATATCTGGTTTGGACTACTGTTGCACCGTGTTGTGAACTGTATGGGACTTACATTTCCGATATTTTCTTTTTCAAACAAAATGTAATGTGTGTACGTGTGTTTGTGTGTGTGTGATGGCATAATTGTTTTCATGGGGAAGAGATTGTATTAAAATAAAGAGAATATGTGCAGTGACAATCACTCAGGGGATCGATGTCCCAGCTACTGTTGTGTCATTGGTTAGTAGTTCAATGCTGTTGCAAGACAAATCAACCTGAGAAGAAGAAGAAGAAGAAGAAGAAGAAGAAGAAGAAGAAGAAGAAGAAGAAGAAGAAGAAGAAGAAGAAGAAGAAGAAGAAGGAGAAGAAGAAGAAGAAGAAGAAGAAGAAGAAGAAGAAGAAGAAGCTAACATTTGAAGGCCAAAAAATACTGTCAAGTTCCATTATATTTTGCATTCATGTAAGAAACAAGTTTGTCAGCAGCCACTCAATGGCCAGGTAAGCTTTTAGGACCTTGCCATGCCAGCTGAAGCTATGACCAGGGACATCATGCCCATGTGATCCTTCTCAGCAAATCTCATTACAACAAATCTCATTATCTTCATTACTGATGTGGTAATTAATCATCAGGTGTGTTCAACTGACCCATGTTGAATTCAAAATATGACAAATGAGAAACTGAAATCAATAAGCAGCAGGTCCACACAATTCTGTCCTTTTGCCCAAATTGGTAAGGACAGGAGTTTCCAATTAACACAATGGCGATTAGAGCAAAGTTCTTTCCCACTGCCATAACTGTGACAGTTTGTAGATAAAAGGAGTTGACCAGCACTTGGAGTGTCCCTGGTTAACTTTCAGGTCTTCCCGACAAAGTGCCATGCAGTGCAACATTGAACACAATGTGTTGGTTGGTACCTCCCATGGCAACCTTCCACCTTTGGTGCATGATTGAGTTGGTGAATAGCCGCCAATAGCCGCTGTCTGGCCAATCCAGGCCACGGTCATTTCATAGTGTCTGTATAAAGTGTGTATTATCACATTTGTGATGTGTACAGTTGTACTCTTGTTGTACATTGAGCCAACAACTGCCAGAGGAAAATTTCCTGTTTGCGTGAGCATACCTGCCAAAGAGCTGATTCTGATTCACCAGGTCTGCACATCTGCAGATGCCTTCTCCATGTCAACATTGCCTGAGAGGTACAGATCCAGAAAAAAATGCATTTCTGTCATTTAACCGCAAATGTAAGCACATTGAGTTTTCAGACTTGAATGAAATTGTGTTGTGATATCTGATTAATTTGAAATAAAGCTTTTTTTGGTAGCACCCACCACTCAATGTGGGTTTGGTGTAAAAATAATGTGCTGAATACACTGAAGTCCCTCATACAGTTGTATTATAAGAGAGTAGTGCCCCAACTTCATTCCACACAACACCACTTTCTAGTTGGCTGTACACATAGACTAGGCTATATGAATTAATTAAAAAAAAAAAAAAAAGTACAGATACTTGTACCATGAGTACAGTGATTGTGCCCATACATGTGGCACATATGTTTTTTTTTAATAAATGTGCAGTCAAATAACAAACTAAGCAGTGTTCAATTTTTTGTATAACCTGTCTTAGTCGATTTAAACCAGGGCTGCCACAGTGGAGTACATGATAAAATAAATCACTTCGAGACGAAAATACTTAATAGGTCCATGCAGGGTCTTAGGTGGACAATTGCGTTGTTATTTGGGTTCTTTTGATTTACACACTCAAAGAGTTATATTAGAGCAAAACATTTCAAAATGTAAGGCTGCTAAATGATACGCTCTTCCATACGGATCTTCCATCTGCTCGGCTGACGTTTGCACCACGTAGGAACCTTCTTTGTTCAAAAAAGAATAGTCGGAGGAAAATAGGAGACGGACCAGCTATACACGTGAGAGTTTGGGAAAACATACGGACCGTGATCTGAAAATTAGTTTTGTTTGTTTATCTTTTCAGGACTATCAGCAAGTAAGACGGTACATGGGTGTTTTCAGCTGATATGTTAATCCTTTTTATGGCGTGGCAGTACTTAATAACTGTTGTCTAAACATCTTGTGTGCGTCTGGTCAACGTGTTCATCAGTACATACAACACTAAGAGGTTACACCAGTGAGTAACGAAGGTGGAGATTCCTTTTCTGGATGCATAGAGATGGGTAGACTAAGGAAGAAGCACAACTGGAAAGGACGACAACAGCTGGAGACACCGTCAGAAACCCAAGTGGAGAGGAAAAGCGATGTGGTCGTGGAAATACGTGGTAAACAAATTGCTAACAAAACTGATGAACGCGGCATATTGTGAACAAGTCTCTCTCTCTCGCTCTCCCCCCCCCCCCCAAATTGTTGTGAGTGTTGTATAATGGTTTATATGTGGATAGTGCATTCATGGGGAAGGGGTTTTAGGCTACTTTCTGCAGCCAGGATCTAACACCTCTGTCACTGTTAGTCATAGAATGTGTCATTGAAAATTCAGAGCACATATTGGGTCACACATGCACTCTCAGGTACACTTAACACAATGATCCGTGCCATGGTTGTCATCAAATGTGATGGACAAACAAGCGCAACGGTACATATTGTGTATTGAGGATATCGGCTGAATGCTATCTGTAGTTGAGTAGATGTTGTGTTTAACTATTTGAAGTATTGTAAATGAAAGGGTTTTATGATATGTCCATGCTGGTATGCTCTGTCGGAATTTAGCTTTTGTAGGCTCTCGATATCATGATAACCTGTATACTGGACTAAACATGGTCTTAAAGGAGCTGTTTCATCCTAAGTTACTGAAATTATAAGTATTTTTTAACATTTTTGCTGAGTGACTTTTTAGGCAGTAGCTGCTGTGGGGGAGCCTCTGATGTCAGTTGCAGAAATGTTTCTGATGAATTTGTGAAAAAAGTCCAGTCATTCAGATCAAAGTGTTTTGACTGTTGATTTTAGAATTTTATATCCAGTGACCTGGGTTGTTTGATTTCTCATTTGGTTCATAGTCTCTCTGTTCTAATTTCATTGTGCCTAATTTCATTGAACAGGCAACTGTTCAGTTACCGTAAAAGTCTTGAAATCTTGACGTCTTTTCTCTTCCCTCAGATGACACTCCGCTGAAAGGAGTGGATGAGAGCAACGCCCTTGTGCTCCCTGCTACCAAAACCAAGAAGACCAAAGGACCAGAGAAACCGCTCGCCAGAAAAAAGCAGCTTACAAAGAAACAGAGAAAGAACCTGGAAAAGGTCCTTGAACTGAAGGAGAAGAAGGCACATGTAAGGCTTTTCTCACTGCTGTTTCAGCAAGCACAATAGTCACTTTATTTTCTCTGAAAACACAACTGCCTGAAGCTGTATGTAAATATTGAATTTCCCTGACTCTCCCTGTCAACCATCATCATCACCATTTCTCTCTCTCTCTCTCTTTCCCTTTCTTTCTCTCTCTTTGTCTTTTCAGAGGGTAGACATCTTGACAAAGCTAGCAGAGGTCCAGTTACCGGAGTCTGAGCTGAAGTTGCTGTACACCACGTCTAAACTGGGCACAGGAGACAAACTCTACCAGATCAAAGAGTGAGACATTATATTACATTACCTGTCCCTTATAGTATAGTTCTCTGAAGCAACTTGGAACTGACATGAGCTTGTTCAGGCTAGGGCACAATGGTGGTAGACCCTGGGATTGAACGAGTGAGAGATGTGCATGAATTTAGCATAAAATGGTACAACCGAACAGCCTTTGCTTTCTGTCAAGTGTTGAAGAAGAAATTTGGTGTGAATCAATCCATTGCCCTGTTGTTCAAGGTCACAAGCTAACACTAACTGAATGGTGCCTAGAAACTTTAAACTTTTTGTTTAAAACACATTCCATTACACACATGTGCACACTTGCAAATCCCTCCGTAAGGACTGATTGCTTTGTGGCCTAGTTTTCATGTGTCTACTACAAAATGTCTCCAGCAAGGGTCTGTGTGTGTCTGTTTCTGTGTCTGTGTGTGTGTGTGTGTGTGTGTGTGTGTGTGTGTGTGTGTGTGTGTGTGTGTGTGTGTGTGTGTGTGTGTGTGTGTGTGTGTGTGTGTGTGCCCGTGCCTGTGCTTAATTGTTCTAACTTCATTCATGAAATTTAGGGGAGTTGCTGTTGCTGCTTCTTCATGCTTTAATCCATATATTTTTTTAAGCCTACTGTTCACTTTATTGCTGTTTATTACAGTGTTGTTATTGTATTGTATTGTGTTAGTGTATTATAGTGTAGCCTGTTAGGTCATTTTTGACTTGCTGCATTATATGGAAGTATAATTTGAGATGCCAAAATAAACTTGATTTTAATGTGTCTCCCTGAAGCAATGATGACGCGTCTGCCATTAGCCCCGCCCCTCCACGCATCAACAGCCTGAGCGGAGCAAACCGCAAGAGGAAGAGAAGACGCGAGAATGACGATGACGATGATGAAGAACAGCTAGAAAATAAGGAATCGGAGTCCTCTTCAGAGGACGAATCTGAAGAAGAAGAAGAGGAAGAGGAGGCGGCAGAGGAAGAGCTGGAAGAGAAGGATGAACAGGGCGAAGAGGTGGAGGTGAAGGTGAAGATGGATGAACAGAAGGAAGAGGAGAAGAAGGAGCAGGAGAAGAGAGAGGACAAGAAGGACGCTGTCCCCTCCTGCAGTAAAGAGCCATGCCAACCAGCTGTGTTCATTCCTGTGGACAGGCTACCAGAGATCCAGGTTTGTGTGTGTGTGTGGATGTAAATGTGTGTGTATATGTGTACATGTGTACATGTGTGTGTGGGTGTGTAAATGTGTGTTTTTATGTATGTAAGCGTGTGTGTGTGTGTGTGTGTGTGTGTGTATATCAATATCACAGAGGAGGACAGCTTCCTTGGTTTCGTAAAAAAACCCAATGGAAAGCTCGAGACAAATGCTCAAGGCTTTGGTGTACGTTCTGACTGGATGGACCTGAACGACATATGCAACAGCACTAATGTAAAGTTGCGCTGGAAAAACACATCAGGTCATCTAGTCAGAGCAGATGACAAAATAGTTAAGGACCCAACCATTTACGTAGACGCAACCATCACATTAAATGGTGACGTGCAGCATCTGAACACAGATAACTGCAGAAGGGCAATACTTGGATTTTTTCAACAACGCGCGATTCAGCACTGGACAGAGCTACGCCTTCAAGGAAAATTGGCCTGCCTGCCCCACGCCATGCATAGTGTCTCCCATTCGTTTCTGCGAAATACAGCCTTGCATAATGACATACAAAAATTCACCATCAAGGCGCGCCTACAAGTATTACCAACCAAAGCCAACTTGTCTCTGTGGTACCCAACGCAACATGATCCGTTCTGCATGATGCATCGCGACCAACAACGAGAGACCATGGCACATGTACTAAACGGCTGCGCCGCCTATAAAGGATTATACATCGCGCGGCATGACCGCATAGTAGCGCTAACGCAGCAAGTGCTGCGCAGAATGGACAATTTTACATCTATTTATGCTACGAGCTTGAAAATAGAATGGTTTGTTTTGACATATGATCAGTGCACCACACTGGAAGATGTTATCCATCATTCTCCAAATTCGCCTGATCTTACACTAATCAATGAAAACAATAGAACAGTTATTATCTTAGAAATAGGATGTTCATTTGATTCGTATATGGATACCTGTTACTCATCGAAATTACTGAAATATCAACCACTATGCACTGCTATAAACAACTGCAATTATTCCTGTAAAGTAATTGTGCTCATTTTTGGTAGTCTGGGCCATGTACATAAAATGTGTATGCGTGGTCTACAGATCTGTGGACTGCCAAAAAGAAAGGCAAAACAATTCACAAAATTCTGCTCAGTATCTTCTATAATTGGAAGCCTCTTCATCTGGAAACGCAGGTGCCACCTCTATCCTTAGTATGTCATGAACAGAACATTTTTAGTGCCGTTTAGGACTCCTTTAAGCCAAATTTGGATTGTGCCATGATACGTGTATATCTGTCAATCTAAATAAAGAAGTAATATATCAATATGTGTTAATGTGTATGTAAATATGTGTTGATGTGTATGTAAATTTGTGTTTATGTAAATGTGTGTTCATGTCTATGTTTGTACGCAAATGTTGTTATGTATATGTGTGTGTGTGTATAGGTAAATGTGTGTTGATATGTATGTGTGTATGTAAATGTGTGTTGATGTGTATGTGTGTGTTGATGTGTATGTGTGTGTGTGTTTGTAAACGTGTGTGTATGTGTGTAGGCTGCGCGTCTGAAGCTGCCGGTGCTGGCGGAGGAGCAGGTGATCATGGAGGCGGTGCGGGAGAACCCCTGTGTGGTGCTGTGTGGGGAGACAGGCAGCGGCAAGACCACGCAGGTCCCCCAGTTCCTCTACGAAGCAGGCTACGCCAGGTGCACACACACACACCCACACACACACACACACACACACACACACACAGGTCCCCCAGTTCCTCTACGAAGCAGGCTACGCCAGGTACACACACACACACACACACACACACACACACACACACACACACACACACACACACACACACACACACACACACACACACACACACAGACACACAGGTACCCGCAGTTCCTCTGTGCAGCTGGCTATGCCAGGTACACACACACACACACACACACACGAATCACACAGGTCCCCCAGTTCCTCTACGCAGGTACACACACACACACACACACACACACACACACACACACACACACACACACACACACACACACACACACACACACACACACACACACACACACACGAATCAAACAGGTTCCCCAGTTCCTCTACGAAGCGGGGCTAACCCCTTTAGTTTTGCATGTGTCTATTTTTTTTAATGGGAGTTTGGTGACAACTAGTGGCAACATAATTAACATACAATTTCCATAGAGGTCAGAAGTTGCCCATTGTGAAAGGAAATCCAATTTGAATCCAATAAAAAGCGGTTAGCAGACAATCAGTGTTGCATTACTTACCACTTCTTTGTGGGCTTTGATGAAATGCAACAATATCACGTTTTTAAAACCTAACATTTATCAGACAAAGGTGACAACATTTTGCTGTATCCAACTTAATGTTTTATTTTTTTCTCTCTTTTTCTCTACCTCTGTTTCTATCTCTGTCTTGTCTTATCACACATACACACTTTCCGTTTGAATGTCTGTTTCTTTGTTTCTACTCACTTGCTCTCACACACACACACCCTGTCTGTCACACACACACACACACACACAAACCCAGTGGCAGTGGCATCATCGGAGTGACGGAACCCAGGAGGGTGGCGGCTGTCAGCATGTCTCACCGTGTTGCCAAGGAGATGAACGTGTCAACAGGGTACGGCCTCACCAAAAATCCCTCAGCATCTCTCCGCCTTACTTAGTCATCTTCACACATTCTCAGCTTAGCGAAGCATGGCATTTTAAGCTGTGTGTGTGTGTGTGTGTGTGTGTGTGTGTGTGTGTGTGTGTGTGTGTGTGTGTGTTTAACAGGGTAGTGTCATACCAGATCAGGTATGAGGGGAATGTGACCAAGGACACAAAGATCAAATTCATGACAGATGGAGTTTTGCTGAAAGAGATACAAAAGGTAACATTCATGGACACACACACACTCTCACACACACACACACACACACACACACACACACACACACACACACACACACACACACACACACACAAACATACACACTTACATATGTACATACATGAACACACACAAACATACACACTTACATATGTACATACATGAACACACACATACATAATACACACACACACACACACACACACACACACACACACACACACACACACGTGTGTGGGCGCAACACAAGAGTAATGGGCCTTTGTCTTGTTCAGGACTTTCTGCTGCAGAAGTACAGTGTGATCATTATTGATGAAGCTCACGAGAGGAGCGTCTACACGGACATCCTCATCGGACTCCTGTCCCGCATCGTACCGCTGCGTAACAAGGTAACACACACACACACACACACACTCACAAACACACGCACACGCACACACACACACGTTGCATATTGAACCCCATGCACTGACACACAGACACACACAAACGCACACACACATAAATGCACACACACTGAGGGCAGTTAGGGTTCACATTGTACCCCTTAAGGAAGAACACATACACACTCAGCAGCATTTTTGCTATGGGGTGATGGTGGCTTGGGAAAAAGAGAAGTCGCTGGTTGATTGCTGGAGGGTTGCTTCTTGGATTCCAGCTTGTGGCTTCTGTGTGATCATCTACTGCGTGCGTGCGTGCGTGCGTGCGTGCGTGCGTGCGTGCGTGCGTGCGTGCGTGCGTGCGTGCGTGCGTGCGTGCGTGCGTGTGTTGCTCTTCAGCAGCATGGCAGGACATGGTGTGTGCACGTGACTGGGTGTCTGACGCAGGGTAGAATAGAGTAGAGTTACGTTATTGATCCCGAAGGAAATTAAGGTGTCCAGCAGCATACACATAATACACATTGCAAAAACAGATCAAACATATTGCACACATCTGCATTCATACAACATTCACTGAACTGGGCGAAAAAAAACAAAAAACAAAAATGTATGGGGTTGTAATTTCCCTTCATCTCATCTTCCCTTGTTTCTCTTGTGTTCAGGCAACATTGATCTAGTGTTTGCACACTTTAGTTATTGACATATTTTTGTCATCTTTTGCGTATTATTTTGTATTTTTTTGTGTGTTGGACCTTACAGAAAGGCCTTGCCATGAAGCTGGTGATCATGTCGGCTACTCTGCGTGTGGAGGACTTCACCCAGAACCAGAAGCTTTTCCCCATACCCCCACCTGTCATTAAGGTCTCATCTCTTTCTCGTTTTCCTTTTCTCTCTCTCTCCCTCCCTTTCACTATCTCTCTCCTATTTATCTTGTTTTCTCTACTCTGAATTACAACTCAAGGTTTACTGGCATGTACACAATATCTTCCTCCCTTCTCTCTTTCTTGCTCTTTCACTCACTCTCTTTTTGTCAAAGTTCTGTTGAATTAAGGTTAAGTGCAGGTTAAGAGTTAAGGTTAAGTGCACTCAATTTGTTTGTACGTATTGGCTTTGTCCTAATTACTAAAAGCAAAAAAAAACTATCCATCTCTTTCTGTTCAACTCTGCCTCTCAGACAAGGACAAAAAAGCAGACAATTGCAAAAATATCAATTTATTTAAAAAAGAGGTTTTGAATGTGTCAACCTACTGTATATTGTAGGGGTGGGTATTGGCAAGGACTTCACGATACGATACGTATCACGATACATATACCACGATACGATTCTATCACAATACATTGCGATACTGGGTATATTGCGATATATTGCGATATTCTACATTGTTCAGTGAAAATGTCAAAATAGAGCTAAATTATCAGTTGCTATTTACAATCTAGATAGTCTCACATCTTATCAAAACTTAAATAAATCAACATAACTCAGAGTTACTGAACTCAATACAACAGAAAAACATAAAGTGCATAGGATTGGAGTCAGAAATTGATATAGTATATTGTGAAAATTAGTATCACGATATTGACGTTTAAAACGATACAGTGTATTGCGATACGATATATTGCGATACGATATATTACGATATTTTTTGCACACCCCTAGTATATTGTATGATAATTATATGGCAGTGGTGTCTGAAGTTGAATGTTTCACATGAGCACTGGTTATGTAACTGGTGTGTGTGTGTGTGTGTGTGTGTGTGTGTGTGTGTGTGTGTGTGTGTGTGTGTAGGTGGAGGCACGACAGTTCCCTGTCACTGTGCACTTTAACAAGAGGACAGCTGTGGAGGATTACACAGGGGAGGCCTTCCGCAAGACCTGCAAGATCCACCGCATGCTTCCGCCAGGTACACAACACACACACACACACACACACACACACACACACACACACACACCTGCAGCTGAAGATTGATACTGACATACATTGTGTAACTTAAATCAAACACATAAAACTTC
>CM050217.1:25810000-25812500 GCA_027475355.1 Coilia nasus
TGCTGGGTAAGAGAAACACACACACACAGGTGTGTACACACATGCACACCGAGTACCGGCTACCGGGGCCTGATGGAATCTCTTGGTTATGTTAGGGAATACACAAAAACACACACACACACACACACACAGATGCACGCACACAGTCCCTGCCGCTAGGGAATCTCTTTATTTGTGCTGGGTAAGAGAAACACACACACACAGGCGTGTACACACATATACACACATGCACACCTATTACCAGCTACCTGGGGCTGTTGGGATCTCTTGGTTATGTTAGGGAAGACACAAAAACACACACACACACACACACACACACACACACACACACACACACACACACGTTTGCACACAGACAATCAGATACAGACAAAATATGGCCCTGCATCAGTATCCTCAAAGCACACAGCATCACACAGACCTATTCGTATGTCACTGAAAGTGTGCTTGCCTGTATAGCAGTCGTTAAGGGGGATGATGGGGGGTGATAATGTACTGTCAGGCGCTAGAGCTAAAAAAGAAATACAATAAAAAGAACCTAATACTGCGTTCCAACTCTTCCTACTCAGAGGTGGGAATTTCTAAGTCACAAGTAGGAAATTTACATCTGGCCAATGTCTTTTTGTCCCTGCTGGGGTGCCGTACTGCAGACCCCCCTTCTGGATGAGCCTGTGTTCATCCACCCAAACTCTGCCCTCCACAAGAGCCTCCCGGAGTTCCTCGTCTACCAGGAGATCATGGAGACCACCAAGATGTACATGAGAGGTGTGTGTGTGCCTGTCTTTGCGTGTGTGTAAGAGAGAGAAAGAGTGAGTGAGCATGTGAGCATGAGCATATTTGTGTGCTGTGCTGTCTATGTGTACCATGTGTGTTAGTGTGTGTGTGTCTTTGCAGTAGGTATCATCGTGTGCCATGTGTGAGGCAGAGAAAGACTTTTGTGAGCATGCGTGTGAGTGTGTGTGTGTGTGTGTACATGCACACACAATAGGTATATGTTGTGCGTGTGTAATTGTAAGCGTGTGTGTGTGTGTACACACTGGGTATGTGTTGTGTGCCAAATATGTGTGCGTGTTCATGTGTGTGCATGCTCTACATTAGGAACGTTTTATCTGGCGTCCTTTGTTGTAGATTAACATAATCAACGCAGCGTGTCCTATAATTACCCACAGGTCTGTTTATGTACATGTGTACTTAATTGATGTTGTGTGCATGTATATGTGCGCCTGTGTGTGTGTGTGCTCGTAAGTCTGTGTTTCTGTGTGTGTTTGTGTGGGCGTGTGCGTATGTATGTATGTATGTGTGTGTGTGTGTTTGTATGGGCGTGTGCGCGTGTGTGTGCGTGTGTGTGTATGTATCTCTCCCAGGAGTGTGTGCGGTGGAGGCGGAGTGGGTGCCTAAGCTCCTCCCACAGTACTGCCACTTCAGTGCCCCCGAGGAAAGCCCCGCCCCCTGGTACTGCCAAGATTCCGGTCGCGTCAGATGCCGATGCCAGAGCACCTTCTGTAAGTGTGTGATTGTGAGAGTTTGAGTATGTGTGTGTGTGTGTGTGTGGGGGGAGTGTGTGATTGTGAGAGTTTGAGTATGTGTGTGTGTGTGTGTGGGGGAGTGTGAACATGGGTACGCCTGTGCAAGTGCACAGGCCATTTTGTATAGTTACGGAAGTGTGCGTGGGTGGGTGTTTTTGGTTGATTTTGGTTGTTTTGCTTTCGGGGTGGGTGTAAGTGTTGATATCAGTATGAGTGTGTGTGTGTGTGTGTGTGTGTGTGTGTGTGTGTGTGTAGTTGTTGTTGTTGAAGGCTCCTTGCCTAATGTGGTGAAAGCCAGGGTGTGGTCTGAGTCTACGCTCTTCTGTTTCTGTTCTTTTCTGTTTCCCTACATTGGGGCAAGGTGTGTGTGTGTGTGTGTGTGAGTGAGTCAGTGAGTCAGTGAGTCAGTGAGTGAGTGAGTCAGTGAGTGAGTGTATTTTGGATTGATTTATGGGAGGGTGTAAAACTGAGCAGGTGTGTATATTCAGGTGGATATCCTGAGGATATCCAACCAGTTGTGGATATCCTGGCTTCAGAAAGTCCAAACCCCTGCCATATATTCCTATCTCCAGTACACTTACCACAGGTGATACACTTACCACAGGTGGTACACTTACCACAGGTGATTTCACCACCGAGCTCATCTACCTGTCTGATGATCTGGGTGCTCAACAGGATCCGCTGGTTTAGAAAAAGGTTGGATCGAATATGGGGCAGGATTTTTACCAGTGGTGTAGGTTTGCATACGGAGCAAAGGGACATGTCACAACCAATATTTTTGGGAAGACAAAATGGTCCCTACCAATATTTGCCATTTTATTTGAATATAACAAAAATAGGAATTTATTTGCATATTTTTTAATTTCTAAGTAGCCTAGAAAAAAACGACAGAGAAAGCAGAGGCCCTGTGTTGTGCTGCTGACAACGTAAGTTATCTGTGGTTGTCTGCAACTATGTTCTCAGAAAAGGTCAAA
>CM050217.1:25817500-25820000 GCA_027475355.1 Coilia nasus
TACACTCTCTTTTTAAACCGATGTACATTTGTTAGATATATACCTGCCAACATCAGGCATAACTTGATGTTGATCAATGTATAAATGTATAAAATCAATGTATAAAAAAAACAGTATTTCTATTTCTGTATGCCTATAATCAATATTATGTTAGAAAAACAACAAAGAATACCCTCATGACCTCTGTGGCTTGCAGCACCTTTGCTCACAGGCAGCCCAGGAGTATGAATTTTAGAATAACAGCATTGCTCTCAGGCAGCTCAGGAGTATGAATAATAAAATTACTACATTTCATGAGTAGAGTTTGTATAACAGAATGAGTCCTCTTGCCTCTATTTTGTGCTTGTGATGTTAAAGGAGAACTTCGGTGTAAAATGAAAATTGGCATGTTAAAACATCATACCGAGTTGGTTTGTGCACTGAGGAGCAAAATTGATTTAGCCTGTTGCATTCAGAGTTTAACTATTTTTTATCGTTTGTCCCAGAAGGCTAACAATGGAAGTGGTAGGTGCCCTTAGACGAAGCATGACGACTACGTTAGTTTTACCATTAAAACAGCTCGAAGAAACTCCACACTCCATCGGTAGTACAACAAAGGCCCTGACATTAAAAACGAGGCACTGAGAACTTTGTAAGTGTACACAACATTTATTAATAAAACAGTTTTGACAGGCATACCTTGCTGTAGTATGTAGTTGTTTCTCGTCGCCACCATGATGAAAGTCCGCACAAGTTGAGTGACGAACACGAACCAGCCGGAAGAATAGGAGGAGAGGTAGTACAATCGACTTGTTTGGACTTTCATCATGGCGGCGATGAGAAACAACTGCATACTACAGGTTTTTAAATAAACGTTGTGTACATTTACAATATTCTCAGTGCTGTGTTTTAAATGCCAGAGCCTTTGTTGTACTACCGATGGAGTGTGGAGTTTCTTCAAGCTGTTTTAATGGTTTCAAAATAGCGTAGTCGTCATGCTTTGTCTAAGGGCACCTACCACTTCCATTGTTAGCCTTCTGGGTCAAACTATTAAAAATAGTTAAACTCTGAATGCAACAGGCTAAATCAATTTTGCTCCTCAGTACACATACCAACTCGATATGATATTTCAACATGCCAATTTTTATTTTACACCGAAGTTCTCCTTTAACAACTCTCACTCATTTGGAGTAAAAGACACAGGGACAGAGAGAGCATCTTGTACATATGATCATGTGAATAAGCTGTAACCTGTGAGGATGTTCTTTGCTATATCATGACAGGAGGACTCAGTGTTCGGCCTGCGAGGTTGAGTTGTGGGCTCCATTGGTACTCGAGGGTCTACTTCAGAATTAATCTGCAGGTTGCTTTGTAGTAAGTCCACAGTAGGCAAATCAGGAGGCATCTGTTAGAGAGTAAAGCTGTCTCACACCAAAATGTCAAAAACAAGAATGCTGATTGCTTAGTTTGTGTGTGTGTGTGTGTGCTGCTGTGCTGCTGTGCATTTAAAAACAACAGTTATATTTAGGTAAGGAAAAGGGAGAGTTCCTGTTTTCCTAATACTTTACCTCCATGTAAAAGGATGTGTGTGTCAGGGTGTGTGTGTGTGTGTGTGTGTGTTACACACTAAGTGTGATTAAAAGGGGGGGACTGTCTTCAAGCTTGAAAGTGTTTTAGACATGTTGCATACGTAGACAGAGGGAAAAGTAATTAAATGTCACCTTTTCCCTCAAGGACTGATACTTCAAGCTTCTCTCTCTCTCTCTCACACACACACACACAAATTCCATGCAAACTGGTTTGGTTTGGAGGATTAACAAATGGTAGACATTCCCAAACGTATGCAGAAATCTTCTTTAGCAATGAGGTTGCAACACACAAAAAGTCAGCTAAAAAACAACAATGTGAGATTGACACACAGATTTTCCTGCCAGACAAACACTAATAACAATTTTCCTTTTCAACTTCAGAGGATATTTGTCACTTGACCTATTTCCACATGGGTGTGTTGAGAGAGAGAGAGAGAGAGAGAGAGAGAGAGAGAAAGAGAAAGATAGAAACAGACAGAGAGAGAGAGAGGAAAAAGGTCAACCCTGTAAAAGAGGTGAGTGAACCCTGGCGTGTATTGGCAGCAGAACTGAATGTGGGCATTTATCAGCTTGACTGTGAGATCCCTCCCCTCCTTCGGGGGCAGAACGAGAGAGAGAGAGAGAGAAGAGAAGTAGACAGAAGGAAGACGAAGGGAGGGAGGGAGGGAGGAAGGGAGAGTAAGGGAATTGCCGAGGGTGTGGCAGGCAGCGATAGTAAGAGATTAAACAGGGGTGCCTGAGCAAAGAATGAAGACACACCCAACTCGCAGAGTTAGCAGGACGAGTGAGTGACAGAGAGAGAGAGAGAGAGAGAGAGAGAAAGAGTGAGAGAGAGTTAAAGAGGGAGGCGTGTTACTTGAGTAAGAGGAAGGAGTGGCTAACTTTGCCACGAGAAAAGAGAAAAAAAGTAGACACACAGCGCCAGAGTGTCC
>CM050217.1:25822500-25832500 GCA_027475355.1 Coilia nasus
ATGAGTGTATGTATGCGTGCGTGCACATTTACAAGTGCATGCGTGCGTGTGTGTGTGTCCATGCGTGAATGTATGTGTGTGTGTGTGTGTGTGTGTGTGTGTGTGTGTGTGTGGTATGTGGTATTATGCATTATTAGGTGAGTTATGATGTGTATATGTGTATCTATATCTATATAATGTGTATCTGTGTATGTCTGTTTGGGATTGTGTGTTTGTGTGTGTGTGTGTGTCTGTGTGTGTGTGTGTGTGTGTGTGTGTGTGTGTGTGTGTGTGCAGAGCATGCCAGCCATTCTCTCTCAGTTTAGTTTGTGAAGGGAGTTAAAATGGATTGCGGCATAGTGGGTGTGATGCATGATTAATAATAGCGTCTTGGCTGAGAAAGTGAGTTGTAGTGCACCGCTATCTTCTGTGTCATTTCTGTGAGACTCATGTCAAATGTTAAACATTACTAGCACATTTCTACGAGCCTCCAGGGATCACTGTAATGGTTCCACTTAAAATTCATTTCATTTAAGATGACAGAAATGCTGTTTCATCAAAACTTTGTGTGTCTGTGTGTGTGTGTGTGTGCACCGGCATAATATGCTCTCTCGTATGTTTGTGTGTGTTCATGCATGCATGCGTGTGTGTGTGTGTGTGTGTGTGTGTGTGCGCATGTGCGTGTGTGCACACATATGCGTGCGTTTGTGTGTGTGTGTGTGTATGTGCGCATGCATGTGTTTTTGTTTTGCTGATCAGAGAAAGAGGGGCAAGAAATATGTGCTTGCTAAGCAAGACTAAGAACATGGCATCGTCAAAAATCACTTTAGTCCTGCAAGGACAACTACTCTCCAAAATCAATTAATTCTGTAGTAACTAGGACCCTACCCATACCTGTCTGTTCTGTAGAGAGCAGGACCCTACAGCAACTGTGAATTCTAGACATTAGAAACCCCAAACACCGGCCTGTCCTTTAAAGACAAGAAACCTGCCATTCCAGTCTACTGTGTGAAGAGTACTGCAGGGGCCATTGATTGCATCAGTGGTGTTTGGTCAGAAGGGGTGTTTGCCCCGTCCCAGGGGGCCTGAGGGCCTGAGGGCATGGGAGGTCCTGGCCAGGGGCTCTTGAATCTATAATCCGGCCCTGGCTCAGCCCTTTCGAGGTACCCGGACAGTAGTGTGTCTGCTGACAGGCCAAACCACACACAGGGTGGCTGCATGCTACAAGCTGCCCGTGAAGTCGAGGTGAAGCTGCACTACAGAACAGAGTTTAGTTTTTAGTGCCAAAGCTTCCATTTCCATTTTCTATTTTAGCAGTAGCAGTGGCCAAACTCAGATGTGTTATATTCTTGCATTGTGCTAAAAATATTGCCAGTACACATACATAACTTAACAAATGTACCTTGCAAACAAGTTGTAACATAATACATATGTAATAATGTAACAGTGTATTGTAACAGAACATTTGTTAACTTACTTTGGTTGGACATTACTAAGCAATTGGCACGACACTGTTTAAGTAACTTGTTTAGCCCTGCAAACAGTGAGTAGTCTTGTGTAGACACAGAGCTTGTGTAGATCTGTATAGATCTAGCATGAGTTACTAGACACTGGGACGTGGGCCATAGTTACAACAGTCTGTTTTCAATGGTGAACCACCCCTAATGCCTTAGCTACTGGTCTGTAGGGAAGATGTGTGACGGTTGGAGAGTGAATGACTAACTGTCTGAGAATTGTAATATCTGTTTGTGTAATAAGGAGTTGACCTTTAGTCTTAAATATGAAATGTCATTACAAAGGGCATGCTGATGAAAATAAAAGGAAACAATTTGTGTGTGTGTGTGTGTGTGTGTGTGTGTGTGTCTGTGTGCATGTGTGTGTGTGTGTGTGTGTCTATCTGTGTCTGTCTGTCTGTGTATGTAAGTAAACTGTCTTCTGTCATCTCTACTCCTAAACACACAGTAGGGTTGAATGCATGCACAAGGCCTATTGCTTGTGTGTGTGTGTGTGTGTGTGTGTGTGTGTGTGTTTGTGTGTGTGTGTGTGTGTGTGTGTGTGTGTGTGTGTGTGTGTGTGTCTGTGTGTCTGTGTGTCTGTGTGCATGTGTGTGTGTGTGTGTGTGTGTCTAGCTGTGTCTGTCTGTCTGTGTATGTAAGTAAACTGTCTTCTGTCATCTCTACTTCTAAACACACAGTAGGGTTGAATGCATGCACAAGGCCTATTGTTGCTTGTGTGTTTGTATGTGTGTGTGTGTGTGTGTGTGTGTGTGTGTGTGTGTGTGTGTGTGTGTGTGTGTGTGTGTGTGTGTGTGTGTGTTATTTAGACTGATGAATTTTGCAAACAATGCACAATGCAGTGTAATGCATAAGGCCTACCAACCAATGAGCTTTCAGCTTCAAAAACTCTAGCCAATCAGTGGCTCTGTTTCTTGGTGGCTCCGTGTTCCTCCTCTTCTGCTGCTGCCAAAAGAAGGCTGGGCTACTACGAGCAACCAATACTGTGTGTGTGTGTGTGTGTGTGTGTGTGTGTGTGTGTGTGTGTGTGTGTGTGTGTGTGTGTGTATGTGTGTGTGTATGTGTGTGTGTGTGGGGGGTATGTGTAAGAGAAGTAGAAAAAGAGAGTGTGAGTGTTAGCATTCTGCCAAGGGGTGTGTGGCTGAATGAATGTTTCAGCATGCACTGGTTGTGTGTGTGTGTGTGTGTGTGTGTGTGTGTCCATAATCCCATAGTGTAGCGTAGCACGAAGAAACACAAGTGGAGTCTTGTTTTTACCTGAAAAAAAACAGCTCTCCCTCTCTGTCTCTGGCTGTAAAATTAGCAGTTGAGCAATTTGAAGAAATCTTCTCGACTTTCCCAAAATGCTGTAAATCTCTGCCACTTAAGATTAAACAAACACAAAAAATCCCTCTGCCTTTGTCTTAACTGACAAGCACAGAGGACAAATGGAGAGCAAAATGGGTTTTTTGGCTACCATGCTAAGCTCCTGTGGAAATGCAATTAGACTATTGCAGTAAACTACTGCTTGCTAATCATCTCCAAAAACATCATGAAACCAGTGCCATGGACTCAACGTCCCGGCAACAGAGGACTTTCTCAAAGTAAACACACACAAACAAGGCCTAAACACAGTGTAACTTAGGGTCACATGGCCTGGTAATGACCCAGAGAGATAATAAAGAGGAATGCCACAGACACAAACACATCACAAAATACACTGGAAAAGAAGCACCAAGATATCATTTATCAGGAGCTATTTTGAGTTCAGCTGCTTTCATTTTACAGCAACTTAACAGGACACACACATGCACACACACACACACACACACACACACACACAAACACAAACACACACACAAAACCAAAAAATCTAATCACTGGGACAGTCTTAAGGCCTGCTTGATCCCCTAAACACACACACACACACACACACACACACACACACACACACACACACACACACACACACACACACACACACACACACAATCTGCCCAGTCACCCGCACAAAGACATGGCTTCCCTAATCAGCAGCTGACCCCAGATCTAGCGCAGCGCCATAATTGACCCATAATTGCCCCTGCTTGCCCCACAGACAGCATCAGTTTAAGCCATAATTGCCCCTGCTTGCCACACAGACATCAGTAGGTTGAGTATGTCGGCCCTGCTAACTGCTTGAGCTGCTTTCAGTACGGAGTGACAGGCTGAAGTGGCCCCCAAACTGATCCTGGATCTGGCCCCTATTAGGGGATTTCCAAAGAGTTGATGCTTTGTAACGGACAGTTAAATAACACACTCGACTCCAGGACAAGCCCATTCAGAGGCCAACACCCTTTCCCCAGTGTCCTGTGCTCTCTCAGTAAGAATATATAGGGGGGCGGGGGCATAATGATGAGACACAATTTAACTGCTATTATCTTGAATTAAAGAAATGACAGAGTGACAAATGTATTTATTACACAATTGATATACAGATGTTTAACACAGTATCCCTTAAAATGTTGTGGACACCAAATGAAATTCGACTATGTGTGCAATATCTTTTGGAGTCCACGACATTGTGACGGTCAGCAACGGCAACTACCTGTAAGAAATAGCAACTTCATACTGTAGATGATATGTTAAACTGTATATATCAGTTATTTAATAAATACATTTGGTACTCATATACTATTTATTTTTTTATAATCCAGGATACGATTAGCATTTTAAATGTGTCCCATCATTATCATCCACCCTGCTTTAGCCTTAAGAGGTGGATATCTTAGCTTTTGGAAAGTCAACATCCTGCCTTGTATTCCTATGCACATTGCATGGCCCATTCTGGTGCTGGTTGCTGATTCGTTCTTTATGCGTTCACAGTAAGGTAAGCTAGCTGGCCCACTATCTAGGTCAGCCTTGTGCTATCGAATGCACTGGATCAGGTCGCTCCAGTTAACCGTTGGGGTTTAAAAGACCCCTCTGATTACGTGGGTATCGGCGGAGAGAGAGAGGGGGCTCTTGTGGTATTGTGTACAGCATTAGCTTATCAGCCTGTACCAGACAGGACCAATAGGCCCAGAAATGCACAGTAGACAGTAGCTTAGACACAGATACTATAGGTTAATGTAATGTAAGAGAGCTGGGCACCTCTTGGCTTTGGAAACATGTAGGTCATAATCTCGACGTAAGCCTGGTCGCCGGCATTTGAGTATGGAAGGGATCATTCATTCTGTCTCTCATTGATTCATTAGTTTGTTCACACACACACACACACACACACACACACACACACACACACACACACACACACACACACACACACACACACACACACACACACACACACACACACACACTTGTGTGAATATCAGCCTTCCCCTGGCAGCTCTTGACCTCTGACCTCTTTGGCAAACAGCAGGCCTGTGGGTCTCATTTGTCTAGGGTAGTTTCCCTCTTTCAGTTCTGTCCTGGTTCCTGGTTGTTCATTACAGCACATGGGTGGATTATATAGGTCAAATTGGGTCTCTCTCTCTCTCTCTCGCTCTCTCGCTCTCTCTCTCTTTCTCTCTCTCCCTCTCCCTCTCCCTCTGACTGGAAAGAGGGTGTGTGCATGTGTGTGCATTTCATTTAGACCCTTGAGTATGTTCAAGAGTGAGAGGAAGATTGAGAGGGTGTGTCTGTGTGTGTGTGTGTGCATGCGTGTGTTTGAGCTATATCTGACTCAGACCAAAAGAATGCTGGGAAAAGAATCCTACCCCATATTGCGTCCAGCTCACTGTTAGGCTTGTTAGGCTATTACCAGGCAAGAGTATTTGCTAAAGTTGGCTCCAAGCCTTGTGGATGAAAGAGCTCTGCATGAGGGTAGGAGAGGAAAAACTCCCCAGCTTACTGAGTCGTAGCTGTGTGTGTGTGTGTGTGTGAGTGTGTGCGTGCGTGTGCGTGCGTGTGTGTGCATGCGTATGTCTAGGTATTTGCATGAGAGTCTTAGCTGTGTGTGTGTGTGTGTGTGTGTGTGTGTGTGTGTGTGTGTGTGTTTGTGTAAGTGTGTGTGTGCGTGTGTGTGCGTGTGTGTGCGTGTGTGTGCATGCGTATGTCTAGGTATTTGCATGAGAGTCTTAGCTGTGTGTGTGTGTGTGTGTGTGTGTGTGTGTGTGTGAGTGTGTGCGTACGTGTGTGTGCGTGTGTGTGTGTGTGCACTCGTATCTGTGTGTGAGTGCATTTTACTCTCGTTCTCTGCATGTCTAGGTATTTGCATGAGAGTCTTAGCTGTGTGTGTGTGTGTGTGTGTGTGTGTGTGTTTGTGTAAGTGTGCATTTGTATCTGTGTGTGAGTGCATTTTACTCTTGTTCTCTCTCTCTATTGCTATCTCCTTCTCTTTTTCTGTCTTCTGTGTGTGTGTGTGTGTGTGTGTGTGTGTGTGTGTGTGTGTGTGTGTGTGTGTGTGTGTGTGTGTGTGTGTGTGTGTGTGTTGTGTAAGTGTGCATTCGTATCTGTGTGTGAGTGCATTTTACTCTCGTTCTCTCTCTCTATTTCTATCTCCTTCTCTTTTTCTCTCTTCTGTGTGTGTGTGTGTGTGTGTGTGTGTGTGTGTGTGTGTGTGTGTTTGTGGGCACATGTGCGTGTGGATGTTTGATGTGTAGCTTAGTGTGTGAGACTGATGGATGCATGGAGAAGGTCAAAAGCATTTTCCTCCCGCACAGTTCATGAGGTCAGCTCTTCATTTTATGCTCTGAAATGAAAGGAGTCGATTAGTGGAGAATTCTTCCCCAAATCTCGAAGGCCACAAAACTGACATTCATCTCCATGCTTGTCCATCCCTCTATGGATAACATCACTTTTAGCACACATGTTGGAAGATAAAGAAATGTAGGCTCCATGGTAACCACTGCAAACTTATAAGGCAGTATCAACTTCTACTTCAGAAGAAGCCCTCATTTCCTTATATGGTGTGAATATGTCAGATTGGGAGGAATAATACAGTTTCTGTTGTCAGTATTACTCCTTTGTCCAGATCGGCTGCCAATCTAACTGTTGTTATATTTTTATTGGATCCTTTGTCAATACTGGCTGTCAATCTAACACTTGTTTTATTTCTATTGGTTACTTTGTCCAGATAAGCTGTCAGTCTAACTCTTGTTTTATTTCTATTGGATCCTTTGTCCAGATGGGCTGTCAGTCTAACCCTTTTTTATCTCTATTGTTTTTTTCTTTTCTAGATCGGCTGTCAATCTAACCCTTGTTTTGTTTCTATTGGTTACTTTGTCCAGATGGAAAGCAAGCAGCAGCTCATGGGAAGAATGCTCCCGAGGTGAAACAGGAAGATGACGGCTCGTTTCCTGTCAAGGTTCAGGGGACAGGAGTGGAAGCGTTTGAGCTGCAGGTCAGATGGTGGTGGTACAGTACATGTGTGCATGTGTGATTGTTGGTGCTCCAGTGTGTGCATCGATCAAAGACATGAATATTACAGTTTTTGCCCATTGCTTAAACACATTTTGCAAAATTTGGCTCGCTGTGCCAAAACTCTACACCCAAGCACATAGGACACAACACTTGGAAATAAACCAGTCACATCTATGTCAAATTGAAACTCTGCAATCAAAACCTAACAATCCTTTGCCAAAATGTCACTCTCATGACAAAATTGCACACACTTGTATCTTATGAAAACACTGTCACATCAGCACCAACACACTAGTCTACTTTATATAAAACACTGTTTTTTGTATTATAAATAGATGTGTTTTGCCAATGATACATTGGTATTTCATTTTTGAACACAGTGTCTTATGTATGAAATAGTGTGCAGTGTGCAGGAGCAAGTGTGTTGCAAAAAGGAGCAAGTGTGTTGCAGAATTGCAACTAAAGTGTAAAGCAGCGTTTGTGTTTAAGGTATGGGTACACTGTGTTTAAGGCATGGTAACACAATTTCAAGTTATGTTACTTTGGTTTAAGCATACGTCTATAGCGTTCAAGCAACGGGCAAAAACTGTAATATTAATTGTGTGTACGGTATATGTGCATGTGTGATGGTGTAGCTGTATGTGTGTCTGTGTAGGTATATTACATATGTGTGGTCCTATGTGTTGTGCTGAAATATGTGACTGTGTGTGTGTGTGTGTGTGTGTGTGTGTGTTTGTGTGTTTGTGTGTTGGGGGTTGGGTGGGTGGGGGTAATAGAGGGTGATTGTAGACCACTGAGTGCATATTAGCATGTGTGTTTATGTGTCCAACTATGTGTGTGATTATGGCTAAGTGTATGCACAGTCTGTGTGTCTGTGTGTGACGTTGTGTGTGATTGTGTGTGTAGGTGCACGGGTTCTGGCTGGTCCAGGACGTGCTGGTGGCGCTTCTGGGTCGTGAGGAGGTGGTGCCCCGCACCTCCTTCTCTCTCTCCCTCTCCGGCTCCGCCCTCGACTCCCTCATGGAGCTGCAGCAGATCAAGGGCCTCAAGCCAGGCGCCACACTACGCCTGGTGGAGGGTGAGACGACCACTCACACACACATACTCTCACACACTCACACACACTCACACACACTCACACATAGACATGCTTACACACTCACCTGGCCTCAAGCCAGGTACCACACTACGCCAGGTGGAGGGTAAGATGACCACACACACACACACATACACTCACGCACACATACACAGATATAAACACATAAAAACAGACACACACAACATACACATACATGATCAAATAGAAACACACACAAGCACACACACGAATACTCAATAACGTACCCAATGTACCCCACCCCACACACACATGCACGCACACACACAAACACACACACACACACACACACACACACACACACACACACACACACACACACACACACACACACACACACACACACACACACACACACACACACACACACACACACACACACACAGAGGACTAAAATCCATGCCAGTGTGATAGACTCATGTTTTCCAAAAGGATTAATTTTGGCTCATGTTCTCCAGAAGAACTGTAGCTTATTGTACTGGAGCAGTGCAGATTTGTGTAAATGTGTTGTATTGAACATTTCTGTTGAAAAGTGCGTGCGTGCGTGAGTGTGTGTTTGTCCGTGTGAGAATGTGTGTGTGTGTTTGTGTGTGTGTGTGTGTGTGTGTGTGTGTGTGTGTATGTGTGTGTGTGTGTGTGTGTGTGTGCACGTGCATGCAAGCGTGTGCGTGTGTGTGCATGTGTGTGCTACTGACATGGATGTCTTGTCCCTGTTAGTGTGTTCACTTCAAGATCAGTTGAACTGGTTTCACTACAATCCTCACTGTGCAAATGGCCTTTCTACTACTTGTGCTCTTACTATGCAAATAGTCCTCCTTTACACAACACCACATGTGCCAAAATATTCACCTGCCCCATACCCCGGAGACCTGGGTTTAAAGCCGGGTGGGGTGACTTCTCCTCCCCTTTGCTACAAATGGTGTCAGAAGTGGGATGGCTTGCCATGAGGTCATTGGAGGTCCACCCACTGTGTGAGCCATATGAGGGACCACAGGTTAGGTTGACCCCGGTGTGAAGGACCCCAGTGATATGTGAAGCACCAGTATGTGTGGGGCACCCTGGATGGGAGAAGTATGGTGGGAGATGTGTGAGGGACACCTGAGTGTGTGAAGCGTGTGGGTGCGCCTCCCGAAGGGGAAGGCAGTGTGAGATACGTGAGGGACACCTGAGTGTGTAAAGCGCATGGCTGTGCCTCCCGAAGGGGAAGGCAGTGTGATGGAGTGACCATCACTAGGGTTGTGGGTGTGCTCTGACTGCCATCCCAACGAGCCTGGCTCTTAAGGCCCTTAACAGTTGGCTGTGGTGCCTGTTAGACACCTTTAAAAACGGGAACCAACTGGTGATGGTGGCTGGGAGGGTGGAGGAAGAGAAGTCAAAGTTGTTGTACTTTAGGTAGCAGAAAGCAAAGTTAGAGAGGGCAGATTTACTAAAGAATGCACCAACATGCTATTGGAAAAAGAGATTAAATAAATGAATTAATGATGTAAAAAGTGACAGTAGCTACGTTTACGTGGACATGATTAGAGATGGCCTACAACTACTCAATTGAAATAGTAATGCACATATAAAACAATGTAGGGTATAATGGGTAAACTGGAAATGTACACTTGGATTACGGGACACCTCGAGTGATCGTTTTTATATGTGTGTGTATGTGTGCATGTTGTGTGTGTGTGTGTGTGTGTGTGTGTGTGTGTGTATGTGAGTGAGAACTGGAGAGTGAATGACCAATTGTCTGAGAAATGTAAAAATCTATCTGGGATAAGGAGGTGACCTTTAATCTTAAATTTGAAATGCCATTCCACAAAAGTCAGTAGTAAAAATGTTTGTGTGTGAATTTATTTGTGTGTGTGTGTGTCTGTATGTATGTGTGTGTGGGTGTGCGCTTGTGTGTGTGTCTGTGTGTGTAAATAGTTTTACATAGTTGTATTTGTATTTACATAGTGTGTATTTGAATATTATGTGTGTATTTGCATATTGTGTGTGTGCGTGTGTGTGTGCGTGTGTGTGTGCGTGTGTGTGTGCG
>CM050217.1:25837500-25885000 GCA_027475355.1 Coilia nasus
GCAGAGGCACGCCGTCATCGGCCCCGCCGGCCACCATGTGCCCCTCTTCACCTCCGTGGACGCCCAGGGCCTCCTGGGGGCGGACGGGCGCTACTACGTGCTGGACGTGTTCCGCACCATGCCTGCCGACGCCAACTACCAACGCGCAGAGGAGGAGGAGAAGAAGGGAGAGGAGGAGGAAGAGGGGAATGGAGAAGGCAAGGCCGAGGAGGCAGCGGTGACCTCTGACCCCAAGGAGCCGCACAGGTTCCCTCATGGTCTCTGCCGTCTGCGGCCAGAACTGGTCAAGGCCTTCCTACAGCACAAGTGAGTGAATACAAATAATAATAGCACTGCATTTAGCAGACACTCTCATCCAGAGCGATTTACAGTCAATTAGGTACAGGGGCAGCCCTCCTGGAGCAATGTGGGGTTAATGTCCCTCTGCTATGGATGAGGGGGCTGAAGAGTGTTTGTTATTCACTTGATTATTACAATAATTACAGTTTTTGCCCATTGCTTGAACGCAATAGACATATGCGTGAACCAAAGTAACATAACTTGAAGTTGTGTTACCATGCCTTAAACACAGTGTAACCATACCTTAAACACAAACGCTGCTTTAAACTTTAGTGTCAATTCTGCAACACACTTGCTCCTTTTTGTAACACACTTGCTCCTGCACACTACACACTATTTCATACATAAGACACTTCGTTCAAAAATGAAATACCGGTTTATCATTGGCAAAACACATCTATTCAAAATACAAAAAACAGTGTTTTATATAAAGTAGATTAGTGTGTTGGTGCTGATGTGACAGTGTTTTCATAAGATACAAGTGTGTGCAATTTTGTCATGAGAGTGACATTTTGGCGAAAGATTGTTAGGTTTTGATTGCAGAGTTTCAATTTGACATAGATGTGAATGGTTTATTTCCAAGTGTTGTGTCCTATGTGCTTGGGTGTAGAGTTTTGGCACAGCGAGCCAAATTTTGCAAAATGTGTTTAAGCAATGGGCAAAAACTGTAATAATAATTAACAAAATAACTATAATAAAGGAGAGTGTTGGTTATTCACTACCCCATCCACATTTTTACCTGCTGGTATCTGTGGTGTCTGTGTACACCACTTCTATTTCATCTCTGTATTTAGAATGATGTACTCTTTATGAAGGCAAGTCAGTTGTAAGGTTTCCAATGTCTGTGCATGTGAGTGTGTTTGTGTTATATTTTGGTCAAGTCAGTTGTAAACTTTACAGTGTTGTGAGTGCATGTGAGTGCGTGTTTGTTTATTTGTGTATGATTCTATGTATGTATGTATGTATGTATGTATGTATGTATGTATGTATGTATGTATGTATGCATGTATGTACTGTATGTATGTATGTATGTATGTATGTATGTATGAAGTATGTATTTTAATGAATGAGTGAGTGAGTGAGTGAGTGAGTGAGTGAGTGAGTGAGTGAGTGAGTGAGTGAGTGAGTGAGTGAGTGAGTGAGTGAGTGAAGAGTATGATTGCATGGATAGGTGGACATGTGTGTCTGGAGTCTGTTTCTGATACTCCCCTTCTGTTTGTCCTTAGAAATAGCCAGTTCACACAGCGAGTCAGAGAAAGGATGGAGGAGAATGGAGGAGTGGAAGAGTGTGTGAAACCAGGTGAGAGACACACGAGTTTGTGTGTGTGTGTGTGTGTGTGTGTGTGTGTGTGTGTGTGTGTCTGTGTCACTGCAGTAACTGTCTTCCTGCGCCTAAGTTTACACTGTCACAATGTCAAAAAAGGTAATAATTATAATTGTGCCAACATGACAATAATGCCTCATTCTTTTTATATGTATGACAAAACCTAATCCTAATTTTCTTTGTTTATGTATATGTGTGTGTGCATACGTATGGGTGGGTTTGTGTATGTGTGTGTGCATGTGTGCGTGTGTGTGTGCGTGTTTCTGTGCGTGTGTGTGTATAGGTGATCCTCGTGGGGCAGAGGCTGTAAGAGGAGCATGCAGAGATGTTGGCTCCATCAGTGATGTCATCTTTGAGATGCGGTTAAATCCCAATGTTTTTACTCTAGGTATGGTTTTAACTTCCACTAACCCAAAAAGACCCCAAACAAATGTAATGCAATTTGTATACTTTAAGAAAGTAGGTCGCTTTTGGTCATATTCTTGCTGTTTCTGTGTGTGTATGTGTGTGTGTGTGTGTGTGTGTGTGTGTGTGTATATAGGAGTCGAGTTCCCTAGCTCTGAATCTGCAGCAATTCAGCTTCAGAAGAGGTTGTTAAGGGAAGCAGGCTCATTCATTCTTACACACCAAATACCAGCACTGGTAAACTCATACGCCCTTTTCATCTTTACATTTCATTACATTACATTACACCTAGCAGATTAAATTACATTGCATTACATTACACCTAGCAGATGCTTTTATCCAAAGGGATGTACAGTGGAGAAAATCTCTGATACTGCCCAACAAAGGCCAAAATCAGTAACTACATATTTTGTCAAAACTGAGTTTAGACTGGATATTAATTTATAACACCGCCTTTGTCTTGTGATTAAATCTCTTTCTTCTTCCTATTAAGAAACAACAGAAAAGCATCACCACTATTATACCTACAACATGTTTGACTGGGCAGTATAAGAACTTTGAAGGCATTTTTCCCAGTTTCAATGTTCGTGTAGTTACTGCACTTTGCCTTTGTAGGGCAGGACAGTTATGATGAATCTTTCTTGGTTTACACACATATCAAACAACCATAAGGAACACACAGTTATACTTTATCACAGAACGACTACAGCCTCATTAATTTACGTGTTTTGCATGTAGTTGGAAGACTGTTTGCACTGCCAAGAGATGCCCATAGATGGCGCTGCTCTCTGCCGTGTCCTACACGACAAAGGAATCAACCTGCGGTACCTAGGTCAGCTGACCACCGCTATCAGCAAATCAGAAGACAGGGATCGTCTTCGACACATAACAGTAGGTGCAATTTAGACAACAGGTAGCACACTGTAAAAATTAAACCAGTAGACCTTATTTAAAAAAAGCAAAAAACTGTCTGCCTTGAAATAAAAAAAAAACAGATTAAAGTAGATTTGGAATTGAAAGTTGAGTGCACTGATCATCTATCTGCTGTTCTTTCACTTTTTTAGAGGTTGGCATACTGCGAGATTGTCTTGCGATCAGCAAGGAGAGTCTTCAACAACTTCTTACAGGTAGAGTTTGAGTATTTTGCGGTCTGGGCCTTTGTTGGTGCACTGTATTTTGGGATGAACTAGCCTACCTTGCCTCTGAGTTCAGAGAAATTAGCTGCACTGAATAGTTTTGCGCTACTTCAGATCAGTGAAACAGTTAACATTTTTGGAATATTTAACGAAGTGCTGACCATGCAAATAAATATGTCATTTTGTTCTTTATCTTATTCACTGTTCTTTAGGCAGTAGAGGTGTCTAGCCTGTCGTCAGCTGTCAGTCATTTCCTGTGCTGTCTATTGGTGCCTCACCATGGTGCCGCCTCTGCTGGGGAGGAGCCAAAGAAGCGTTCCAGAAGGCGTGGACGTGGAGGGGGAGGGGCCTCCGACAGCATGGCCTGGAGCGTGCTCAGTGGAAACGAGCTGTGGAACCTGATTGGTCAGGATGCCAAAATGACCTATGGCCTGACAGAAGGACTCGGGTGAGACATCCTAATTATTATTGACCATTTACCTTTTAGCAAACATCCATAATGTGTTCCTGTACAGAATAAGAAATAGCTAACATTACAGTTAACATGTGCTACTTTAAGTTTTATCTTCAGTGGGAAATGAACTGAACTGAATAAGCACCACACTCCATCTTGTCACAATACATTTGTTAATCTCCTCTTTCTCATATTCATATAGTTCTTAGTTCTGAATTATAGTTCATAGTCACATTAAATGATTCACTCGCAGCTTACGGTCGGTAGGCCTGCTTTTTTCCCCTGCTGTTTGCGTATTTTTACAGGTGTACAATTTGTATTAAGACTCTTCAACAGGAAATCTGATACACTCACAAACACTTAATATTTTTATTAACTGCATGTTGTTGAGCGTGGAGGAGGGGGAATTTGGATGAATATCAAACAGGAGAATCGTAATATCAGTTATACATTCATTTAATATTGAGTGTTTTTGCAGAACCACTGTTGACCACCTGGTGGAGCACTATGGCGCACAGAAGATGTCAATACTGAGAGAGTTCTGTCTGAAGACTGGCATACAGGTAGAAATTTGGAACATAACATAACACAGTGTGGGTTTGAGGGGGTATTCCAAAAAGTGGGTTAACTGGCTTAACTGGGTATGTTAATACAGAGTAAGCAGCAAAGTTGGGTTTTTAGTTACAAAATGGTTAGTTTAAGTAAAACACTATGGTAACATACGCTCTGAACTTTATGAAAGGTAGATTTTGGTCAGATTACGTTTAATTGATCAGGTTATGTTCAGGTATTGCAGTGCATATGCACTTCATTGATAAAAGATCAAATGATAAAAGCAAAGTTCTAGAATAGTTTTCAGTCCTGACCATCCCAAGACAATGTTGGAAATGTTACATTTTACTTCTCGCTTTATCCTATATGACATTCACACTGTGAATGAACGGGAATGAACAGTTACAGGAAAAATACATACAAGCAGGAAACCAAGCTTCAATGAGTAACATTCAGGACCTTAATTTTCTCAACCCCTGAATTTTCCCACCATGAATGTACATTATGAACTTTTAGCAAGATCGACTGTCATGGCCACCCTTGCAGTCCTGCCAATCTCAAGGCAATATTTGTGGAGATTGTTAGATTTGCTGATTGCTTTGTGTACAGCATTCTTACTGCTTAACACTATTGATAGTTGTAGAAGTCTTTATTGTCACTATAATAGTACAGTGAGTCCTTCACTGAGTGATGTCCTTCACTGTTTTGTTTTTCTGTGTCACAGCTCAGGCTGCGAGACTACACCCTTGACAACCGGAACAAGGCTCCCATTGGTCCAGATGACGTGTACAACATCCTTCCTGTGGTGAAGCACCTCACTATGACGTGCCAGGATGCTTCGGTCATGTTCCGCGCTGCCCAGGTTTACCTGCAGAAAGGTGAGTGCAGTCAACGGGAAGTAAGCGTATGTAGACCAGTGATACAACAAGTATGGGTAGCAGCACTCTAATATAACCAATACTTATTTAGTTTTTATATGCATTTGTAAACCCTTAATTAACACTTTGTTTAGCATTTGTTAATCATTATTTTTTTTACATTAGTTTTCATTCCCGGGCTGAAGTATTTGATGTTGTGTCTCTCTCCCTCACTCCAGTCTGAATTATTTTGGTGTGTGTCTGTGTTTGTCCCCCTTCAGGTCAGCTGGACAGGGCGTATGAGCAGTTGAAGGAGGCGTCCTACCTGTTTGGTCGTGTGTGTGACGACCTTCATCCCGAGGCCTGTAGCTGTCTCAGTCTGCTGGCCAAGGCTGCCTACCTACAGGGCCGTCCTACAGAGGTGTGTAATTAATTCTCTCTTGTGTGTGTGTGTGTGTGTGTGTGTGTGTGTGTGTATGTGTATGTGCGTGTATGGGTATGTGTACATGTGTGTGTTTAGGGATGTGAGTAGGGGTTTCATAGTTAAACATTAGGGAGTTGATTTTAATTCCCAAAATATAATTGTAACATTTAACATGTTATTTCATATTTCGAAAGTGTTCATTTGGAAAGTGTGGAGCTATATAAACTCTCTCAACAGTGTTAAATTCAACTTCGTGGGAGTCAATTGAACACTGGTGTTTTTGTTGTGTATGGTTGCTTGACTGGTCTACCCATAATTCTCTTCTGTGCCCATCCATGTCCAGGCCCGTAGTGTTCAGCTAAGAGTGGTGGTGATCAGTGAGAGAGTGCTGGGTTTCGACCACCCCGACACCATCAAGCAGTATGTAAGTAGTCCACAGGAACACAGCACCTTCCTAACACACCGAGCTCTCATACAGTGCTTAAATACACAGGAAAATATCCACAAGACAAACACTAAATATTAGATTTGAGAAGCTTTGTGTGAACACCTGCTACAGGAGTTCTGTGTTTTCATCAGTGGGGGTAGTAGTAGGCCTTCCACTGCGGTTTCCACTGTGGTTTATCAAGAACAGATCGTGTTTTTAAAGAAACCAGCCATGGATAGAGTAAATTGTGCTTTTGCTTTGGAGCAGTGTACCGACCATAACACTTCTCAGAGACGCACATTCTAAAATTGCAGTTGAGGACTGACAAACTTATTTTAATTTTGCAGTGTTGCTCCAATGTCTGTTGGGGAGCCATGGGCAAGGGAATGATTTGCTTACCAAAACTCCAAAGCCTAAGCCGTTAAGTGCTGATTGGCCTCACGGTATAACGAATGATACCTGAAACTAAAAAGAACAAAGGAAGTGTATAATGACTTTTGGGTCACTCTGTACTTGAATGCTCCTGCTCAGAGTGGCTCATCATCACTGGCCATCAGGAGATGGCAAGCTTGTCAGTTACAGATAAGCATGTGGATAAGCTGTGGCCTAGTAGGGGGCAGCTGTGGCCTAGTAGGGGGCAGCTTTGGTCTAGTAGGGGGCAGCTGTGGCCTAGTGGTTAGGGAGTTGGTCTTGCAATCAGAAGGTTGCCGGTTCGAATCCCGCCCTACCCATAGTTGAGATGCCCTTGAGCAAGGCATCTAACCCCACGCTGCTCCAGGGACTGTAACTGAAACCCTGCAAATATCTGTAAGTCGCTCTGGATAAGAGCGTCAGCTAAGTGTAATGTAATGTAAAAAATGTTGTCATTCATTCAACACAGACATAACAAGAACAGAATACATGTGATACACAAATTAGTGACAACCATATTTGGTTATTTTCATCTATCTCTATCTCCCATGTTCTTTCTTTACTTTTTATTGAGATTAATTTCCTATTTGGATTACTTATTTGAACCTTTTTTTCTACCCTATATATCTTGCTCTGTCTTCGCAATGCCATTTCTTATGTTGCTTTGTCTTTCCCTCTCCTCTTTCTTTCCTTTCCTCTCTCTTCACCTCCCTCCTTCCCTCTGTCTCTGACTCATTCTGTCCCTCCCCCTCTCCCCCTCCGCCTGTAGGCCCTGCTGGCCGTGTATGTGTTTGCAGGCGGTGAGGCGGCCCTGGCGCAGCGGTGTCTGTACCGTGCACGTCTTCTCATGCTGCTGGTGCACGGGGAGGACCACCCCTACATCGCCACCCTGGACGTAAGACAACAGTTTAAAATACATTTAAGATTTTAAAGTTTTAAAGTTTTAAGTTTGTTGTGAATCAATCCATAGCCCTGTGGTTTGAGGTCACCGAGTGCTGTTGTTAGGAAAAAGAACAAGAAAATTTGATGCAACATAGACCGAATAATGAACTGGTAGAGGAGAGTGATAAGATACCCTGTTGGAATATGTACTGTGTGAGTAATGTTTTCTTTCCTTCTATCCCAGAGTTCCCTGGGGTTAGTGCTACAGGGACCGCAGTCCATCCAGTACCTGCAGAATGCTCTCAAAATCAACTCCTTCTTTAGAGGAGCCATGGATGTCAAGACCGCCCTCAAGTAAGACCCGTCTGCACGATGCCATAAATTATCACTAATTATTACCTGTATCTTCAACTTTATCACATGATAACATGACCTTGATGTGGACTAAATATAAGTGATTGATAAAGACTGAATCTATAGACTGATTTATAATGGAGGATATCCTAAGACCTGTATGCATACATAGTGCATCATGTGTTAGTTGTATTATCTGTGTCAAATTTTGGAGTTATGCATAGTATAATGATAAGAAATAGTAATTTGGCATAGTTAAACCTCGTTGATTTTTGTGCTTGTGTATAGAGAGGTGACATTACAAACCCCGAGGTCATAGGTGAAAGGTCACTGATTGTTGTGTCTGTGCAGTCATCACCTGTTGGCCCAGAGGATGTGTGTGGTAGGAGACTACAGAGGAGCCATGACCCATGAGAGAGAGGCTCACATAGTGTTCCAGAACAAGGTCAGACACACACACACACACACACACACACACACACACACACACACACACACACACACACACACACATGGGTGGGTGAGAGCTTTGGGCTGCATGTTGTGGTGTGTGTGTGTGTGGGAGGGGGGCATGAGGCAGGGGAGGGCTGTGTGTGGGGGGGAGGACTTTGCCGAGGGGGGTTTGGGGAACCATGTGTGAGGAAGCAGTATATGTACACATTGGTACAGACATAAGTACACATATGTACACACATTCTCATGGAGACACAAATACACATTGAAACATTTGTACTTTTGTGTCACAGTGTGGTGAAGACCACCCCCAGACCAAGTGCAGTGCTGAGTTCCTGAAAGCGATTACCCAGCAGGCTGTGCGCGTGGAACGCTCCCTTCGTCAGGGAGGAGCTGAGCTCTCTGACTTTGCCATGCCTGAGGTATGATGACTGACACATGAGGAAACAGGGTCCATGTCAGTACCTGATCCGTACCGCCTGCCCTATTCGGTCTGCACATGTGTGTAGGATCAACACCAACCCCAGTTTTCAACAGCAGTTTTTTTAAATGAATAGTTTATTTCATTTTTGCATTAACAACATATAATAACTATATATAATGATTAATGTTTTTAAATTAATATGCCAATTAATGAATTGGCATATGAATTTTAATACGCAAAAATTGTAACATCTTCACAACTTACATCGGTGGACACTGTGAGATTGACTGTAGTAACCACTTAATTTTTCAAACTCTAATGTGAAATAGACTCTAGACTCCACTGCGTTGCTATCAAGCATTTCAGTGCTGTACGTATGTCTGGTACAGATTGGGCAGGCAACGTCAGGAAAGGGTCGGTTAAGCGGTATAGATCGGTTACTGACAGACCACGGCATGTCTGTGCGATTGTTTGGGGGTGGAGCCCTGGAGGTATGATGATTGACACATGAGGAAGCAGGGTCCATGTCAGCACCTGATCTGTACCGCCTGCCCTATATGTGTGTAAGACCAATACCAATACCTGGACAGCTATAGTCCTGTGTGTGACCTCAACATCGTCTTTCTTGTGTGCAGCCTTTGGCGCCCTCTACAGATACCACACTGGAACAGCTTGCCCTGGTCAATGGCATCCTGAAGACCTCATACAGGTAGGTAGATCCCCAATAACTGGAAAATCATATTATATTATATTATATTATATTATATTATATTATATTATATTATTGTAAAAAGAGTGTTGTAACAATTGATAATGTACTTATTTTATTAATAATGAGAAACAATCCTATTCTTTGCCTTTAGTGATAAAATGCTTCAGATGAGAGAAAAACTGAAAGAAAAAGCATTGGAAGAAGCCGCGGAAACACGACCGGCTGCCCCAGACACAGCCAATCAGAAGCAGGCTGTAGAGCAACAAACAACTGATGAGAGAGAGGGTGAAACCACACCCACTAATGGAGCAGCTCAGGAGATGACCAATAACATTGCAGAGAACCATGAGACGGACACTCCCTCCCCAGAGAACAACGCTAACAGTCAGTTGACCACCACCGCTGACACTGATTCACCCATCCTCAATGGAAACTGCTCAGCAAGTGACACAGATGAAGAGGGAGGCGCTACAAGAAATGGCGACCAATCAAAATTGACCAACGGAGAAGTGAGCCCCACAGTAACCGGTAACCAATCAGATGATGCTGCAGTAAAAGTGAATGGGGAGTCTGAATCTCATGAGGAAGACGACAGCAACGCTGAAGCGGGAACCACTGTCACCAAATCAGGACCAAAGGTTGGTGTCTCCATGGTGACAGATGCCCTATCAGAAATCAGCATGAGTAATGGAGCAGACAGCACCATGACGACCAACGGTGCCGTGGCCACTGCACTGCCAGACTCAGAGTGACAGACCACCAGCGACTCAGACTCAGAAGGAAGGATTTGTGAGGATTGGCAGAGTGAACAAACCAATTACAGCAAGAAAGACACACCATCTAAGTAATCATTGGCTGAACCATTTTTTTCTGAGTGACCTGAGATAATATTTGAAGATTAGCACTCATTTCTAAGAGTACTAGTATTGAATTTTGCTTTGAATGTAACCAGGCGAGGTGTAATTTTGCAGCACTGAGATCACATCCAAGGACAGTATTTTGTTTGATTTACTTTATAAATGCAGACCTTATTTGAAAGCTTTATGGTCACAATGGTGCTTTCTTTTAAATGTGTTACATTCACTGCTCCGATATCCCCAAAGTCTGACTCTGAAGCTAACCCTTAGCTAAAATCTGGTGCTCTTCAACACAACTCTCGTTTGATACAGAGTGTGGCAGGGAAAGAATTAGGGCTGGGTGATATGGACCAAAATTGACATTCAGATATTGTTGGGCAGATTGATATTTTTAACATAAGAATGAGCAAAATGCTTTGTTACCACTTAATGCCATCACTATAAAAAACACAAGTGTTATAAAATTAAGACTGCTTTAACAGAGCAGTCAAAATTAAAATGTCAAAAACAACAGGTACAGGAGCTGTCTCTACGCAGAAGAGCAAGTGGCTTTGACAAAGTGGTAATGCAGCATCACAAATACATCTATATGATGATCAATATCTGCTTCAAAAATAATATCAATATTATTATAATATTGATAATCACCCAGCCCTAAAACAAGTGAGTGAAAAGAGAATACCGTACGAGGTAAAGTTTTTTTTTTAAGACAATGTACCAAATGAGCAGAGAGGAAGGCAGAGGGGAGGACATAGGGCTTTGGGTCAGCTTGACTCCTCATGCTGTTTGCAGTGACTCGTGCCTTTTGCTGGGAAGGGGTTGTTGCTGGCTGTCTGAATGGGTTTTTACATGGTTACAATAAACGGGACACTTTCACCAAAATGTTTTTAGTTTGTGTTTTTAATTATACACTCTGCATCCCTAAATGACTCTCGGTTACAACAAAGTCATTCAAAAAGCCTCCTATCATCTTGAAATTTAAATATCGACTCATAGAGTTAGTGTATTTTATATGTGGGAATGCTATTCAGAATAATTAGGATATGTTTCTCACAAGAAACATTCAATGTATAGCTTTACTACATGACTCATCAAAATGTTGCAGCAAGCTCCACTGAGCCTAATGGCCTATCCCAATAGCCGGTTCGATATCCTTTAATAACAGGCTGTTGCTATGAGCCAGCAACAGAAGAACCGGGAATGTTGCCATGAAACTACATTCGAACTAAGAAACAAAATACTTTGAATCAATAAAATACTTTTAATATCAATAGTTTGTTGTCCAGATAGTAGACAGTGCAACCACCTAGAGACAAATACAGGGCAGGGCGAATTGGCAGGGTGATTATTAAATGACTGAAAAGATTCCCCCCCCCCCCCGAAATATTTGTAATTACCGTACATTTCGACTAGGTAAGAAGAATAACCATTAGAGATACGTGATTACAATTTCAGATAATTCTAATCAAAAATTCAGCTAAAGGTATCTGCAAGTCATTTTTCTGTCTGGCAATTCTCAGTTACACTTTACATACTCATCCATCTTTGGTGATACCAAGAGTATCAGTATTTCACACACACACACACACACACACACAGACACACACACAGACACAGACACACACACACACAGACACAGACACAGACACACAGACACAGACACAGACACAGACACACACACACACACACACACACACACACACACACACACACACACACACACACACACACACACACACACACTCTATCTCTTCTCCTTCCTGATGATCTCCAGGTCTTGGCAGTGTTGGTACTGAGGCTCCTCTGGGTCAGACCAGCTGGACTTTGGGAGCTTTTTGAGGTTTTCGGGGGTGAACTGAATCAGCGATGTGTCGTTAAACACATCCAAAAAACGCTGTGAGCATGGCAATGCAGTCTCTTCACACACACTCACTGCCTGGTACACAACAGTGTCCCTAGTCAAGGTCCTTACGCAATCCAATAAAAAGTTAAACTGTTAAATACTGTGTATAAATATAAATGTAGTGTTTACTAGTGTTTCTAGTGTTCACTAGAAATGTAAACAGATGCCGGCATATTGATCCATTGAAAGGATACAGCAAACAGGTAGGCATAATCTCTCTGGAGCTCCCTCTGCAGCATCCTGAAAAAGATTTACTTTTTACCTTTAAATTCCAACAACACAATTTTATTTTACAGTCAAGTGTTTGTAACATGAATTAGACCTGGGCAATTCATGACTCATCCGGATGAATCACCCGGATCCATTAAATAACTCACGAGTCACGAATCTGCAGTCTCAATTAACCTGACCCCATTGACTCCTAACTACATCATGAATCACTCACATGAAAGGGTTTGCAGTCTCTTAAACACATACAGTAAATTCAATGCCAATTCAATTCCTCTAAAGCCAGAAACATGCAACTGAATCTGAATCGCTCAAGAGCAGCTTAGCGCTCCTTCAAGCACCTACTGGCATGAGTTAATCCACCCATTACTGATACAAGTTACTCTCAAACCTGGATCAGTTTATTGAGTGACTTAGATGGAGCCATGTCCTAAAAAGGAACCAAGTTTTAGATGTCAGATGTTTTGGGGTTTGTCAGATGAATTGGGGAATTATCCGATGAATTGGGGAATTTTCAAGACTTTTAGTGAGGTCATACCTCTCTTGGATGCCAAGGAAACTGTTGCCGATGACAACAAGATTGGCCAGATTCTGACAGCTCCAGTTCCTCCACAGCAGGTTGTTATACAGAGCTTTCCCACAATGCATCAGGTAGAACAGCGTTGGCTGATGCACAGCTCGCTTGCCTTCCTAAAACACGCACATGCAACAGGATGAACACCTTGGTGTGTTTCACACACATCCACATTAGTGGATGATTAGAAGCATTTATATAATAACACAAGACCTTATACCAAGTAACACCTTAAATATTAAACACAAAAAAACTGTCTGAAAAACTGCACAATCTTTACACACATACACATTATTTCACTTAACATCTTAAGGATGTTAAATACATACCTTTCAAAATATACAAAAAAAAGAACAGTCAATTAGGCCTAGCAGAGTGCAGTATAGTTCACTTGCATGCACCATGTACAGCATGCAAGGTTTAATGAGGGCATTTGAAAGTATTTGAGTATGTCTGACTGTGTTTACCTCATTTTCCGAGATGACTTTGAAACCCAAATTTCTCAGCGTCTCACACTCTGTCGCTGAGAAAACAGGATCATACACACTGCAGCGCTCCACTGCTATCTGTACAGAGAAGAGCTTGTCCTCAATTAGGGCAGCAATGTTATAGACTTTGAGTGCTTCCTCAAAGGCCTCAGCCAACAGGTAACCAGCAGGCAAGGTGATGCTCCCTTGTGGATCGGTGTGTTTGTTGCAGTGTACTGTCTGCTTTCAGTGCAACTCGGCCTTAGATGGCATGACATTAAGGATATGCTGCTAATTAACAATTCAAATCAATTGAAGTCATTCTGAAAGCATCCTCAATTTACAATAATGGTTTCAAACATGTCTGTAACTACAAAAAACCAATACAGGCATGTCTCTATGTGTACCTGTGCCTGATTGTAAGCAAGAAAGCAAAGCACTGCAAATAAACTCAGAACTTAATCTGTTGTTGAGTTATGTAAGTGTGAAAGAATGACTGTGTTTATATGTGTTTGAAGTGTGCAAATGATCCAAAGTGCATCCCAAGCATTTAGTCAGTCAATACGTTTAATTTATATGGCACATTTACATATGAGTCGCTGTACAGCCAGCAGATATAGAGTATAAAAAATAGAGTATAAAAAAGTAAAACAAGCTACAAAAATACACAACAAAAATAAGAGTAAAACAATGAAAACAGGATCGAGAAATTAAATTAAAAATAAAAAGTTAAAAACCAGCTTTGTGTACATTGCCTACCTCCAGGGCATCCAACAGGAGAAGCAGGAGACCCAGCTGGTAGCGTGCTGACAGGCATGTGGAGAAGGTGCCCAGACCATAGCACACACACTCCTGCAGACAATCACTCTGAGCACCTGTCTGATTCGCACGGGACCAAGTAAACAGCCGACCCCTTAGGATATCTGTAAACAGCCAAGTAAGTACTTTTAGTAGCTCAACCAGGTAAGGTAAATAAAAAAGTAAGTGGTAATCACTGTCATTAAAAGAGTCCTACTGTATGATGACTGTTTTAAAAAGGGAATAAAGCCGTATTACCCCTCCAGTAGGAGGTTCGCCAATTACTCTAAATTATTACACACAGGAAATACTGCAGGTAATACAGTACTAAAACCTGCCTTCTGGAATAGGCTTCACAGAAGGAGACGTCAGCATGATCTACCTGTCAGTTGTAGTAAGGTAAGGTCATACCAATCTATGACTATGCATACAGAACGTGGAGAAATAGATATCTCTGACCTTTCCACTCCAACCAGAACTCTTCCCCTCTTAGCTCATTCCTGTTGAAGAGATAAAGAATTCAAAACCATGCATGGTTGCGGTAGTGTGTTGTGTAGTTACTGTAGGTGTGATCGAGCTGTTGCAACACTCATGTTATTTCAATTGGTATGAAGGACGTTTTTGTTTGTTTGTTTGTTTTGTTTTCTTTACATTGAACACAGACTTTATCTTTATGATATGCGGCTCACATTGCATCCTTGATGCGTCTCTCATCTCGATGGCTGTCTCCTGGTTCGGCGACTGGCACATAAACAGAAGGTTCTGTCTTCTTTTTACTTGAGGATCTTTTGCGCCGGCCTGCGACCTGCCATTCATTATCACTGGCCATCACTTAGTTAAAAACAACCAGTACATAAACATCACCACAGAGAGCTCGAAGTATAGATAACATCACATTAGATACTTCACGTGTTCCCACCATAGACAGTAGAGGTTCCAGGTTCCCACTAAACCCGACTAAACCTACTGCGTTACTAATTTCCGTGTTTGGCAGCATGTCGTCAGTGAATGAACTCTGTGGTCGTCAAACTAAAAGTCACACAGTCTTCAAAATACAAGTTTTGACCACTGTAGTTATTTTTGAAAGTTGCCAACCGTTGCCAAAAACTTGATTCACAATATGTCCAATCATAACAACCAGTTTATGAACAGACAACGTTCTACTATTTGCCACATAGATCACACTGCCCTTCATAGATTCGGATATAATAGCCTACGTCAGTACAGAACCTATAGTGAAAGTAAACTTAAATTGACTCCATTTTGTGCGTAGTCTATTTCACTTACATTTCGCTTCGAGATTTTCATCTGTCAATTTGCAATTGAAAATACATTTCACGTAAGTATCTGATTTAATTTCATATTATGTATAGCAACAGAGCCTTAATCAGTTGTCAGCCTTAATCAAAAAAGTTCAGCCAGGATCTGTTGGGAATGGTTTTCTTGGCATTTCTGTGGACGATAGTTATCGTGTTGGAAGGCTGATAAACTTTTTCTTGCAGTGATGGCAAGTTGTCCAAACACCTAAGAGAGTGCATTAATGGTGCCCTGAGTGTGCTCATGGAAGAGCATTACAACACTCTCAGAAAAGAAGGTACAGAATTGTACTTTTAGGGGTATAAAGCTTGTCACACCGGCAGTACCCTCAAAGGCACATAATTGTACCTTTTAACCACTGTTTTTCAACTAGTTTGTACCTTCTCCAGAGCTGAATAGGTACACATCAGTACCTTAAGGTCCAAATATTAGCCTTTCTTGGTACATTAATACGTATTGTACCTTAAGATACAGATTTGTACCCCTACTGTCCCCATATTTCTGAGAGTGAATGGGGGCTTTGCTCTCCAATAAAGCATGCTGTGTGCAAAAACTTGCCAAAGAGCACACTGACACTCAGTTCTACTTGATTCCACTTGGATAATGGTTTATGAATTGGTGAAACATACAATGAATTGTGTGAACTGTGAACAACACACAGCACTATAGGGCATCCAGAAAGGCCCAATTAATGCACCTCTCTATTCTAAATTAGGGGGGAATAATGATTTATGGTTGCTTTGATGTGTCAGGTAGTGGACATTTTCTGTCTGGGCAATGTAAAATTGAACTGGACTGCAATTTGTTTAATGGGATCCATTTCCTAGGGTTCGATAGGTGAAAAGGTAAATGAACCTGTATGATGAAGTTTAGGTGAATGTTATAGACTAAGGAGTATTGTCTAGGACTAGGTTAGATTAAGGTAGAGTTTTATAAAACCAGGAAGTTTGTCCCGCAACACTAGGATTCCATCGTGAGCACTCTCATTGGCTGTGCTTACTGTCAATCACAGGATTGTTACTGCAAAAGTACTCCACCCACAGTACAGATAACAGTTTGTAAAAGACTGATTTTGTTTCACTCAAACATTATTTTCCCAATAAAGCAGTCTGTTCCTACAAACGATCAAGTTACGCTGTGATTCTGACCTTTATCTTCACTCCCACTAGTAAATGATTTGAAGTCTCCTGGACTTTTTAAAATCATTTTGTTTGGAAGCTGTATCATGAACGCAGGTCATCTGTCTGTTTATGTTTATGTCACTTTAATCAATCTAAAGTGAACTAAAAACTAAGGAGTGACATGCTGACATCTCCATTACTGTAACATTTAAACATGTATTTTTTCCTTGCAAACTTTAGCAGTAGAATAACATACAAACAAATGTGTGTCTGTAAGATCTCTTATGTTTTTTGCCTACAGTTTAACAAGTCATACAACCATCCAGCCATCTCCCAGTGTAGTTAAGGAAATCTTATGTGTAGGAGAACATTCCCTTAAACCTATAATAATTCTCTTTTTCCACAGAACCTGAATTTCCATAGATTGCAAATGAACACTCATTTTAAAATTGTATATGGATCTGGCTTAACAAAAGGTAAATTATAAAGCAATGTTGTTATTTTTTTCTTTTCTTTAAACTCTTTCATGTTCTTTCTGTAGTGTCACTGTACCTTGTCAGCCAAAGTCCATATCCATATGCTAGACCAGAAGCAGAACCAAATCAGAGGCAGTTATGGAGAAGAAATGTTTAGATCTAACACAAAACGTTTGTATGTGGTGTACCGACTTTCAGTTGATTATCGTGTAATCCACTGTAACAATTTGCACACCACAACCACTTCTCCTTAGGTTGTAACCATGGGTTAATAAAGCCATTGTGTAAAGTAGTCTATCATGCCTATGTATGCCAGCGCAGAGTCTCGGCAGACATTAACATGAAGCACGTCCTGGAAGGAGTATGATTTTTTTTGTTGTTGTTATTGGTGACCTATTTGCCTTTGTGTTTTAACTAGCCTAGTCTTTTAGTGTGTTACGCAGCTGCGGTGTGTGTAAAGAGTATGCAAAACTACAACAACTTAAAGTACTTGTCATAGGCAGTAGCTGTATTCAATAAAAAAAAATCTCGCTTGACAGGACATGTGCTGTTACATCTAAATGTTATTAATTATTACTTCTTATTTTTTCCCCTTCAGTATTCAAACTTGATAAATTTACTTCGATAATACTTTCATATAAACTACACTCCTAATACACTGTGGAAAACAATTCATATTTTTAGTCTTTAAAGAACCATCCAAACCCTATGCACTATGCACTAAGAAGTGTCAGGCTGAAGTCTCTATGACTGTAAAATGTGCTGCATAGCAGATGAAGGTTAAAGATAATATTTAAGTTTAAAGATAATATGTTGTTTTAACTTTACAAACTTTAACATTAGTATTAAACATACATGTTTTCTTATAGAAGTTCAGTAAGACGCAGATGATTTAAGACACTGTGATTGATGTTACCCTATTCAAAACAAACAAACCTGAAAGAAATTCTCAGAGTTGAAACATTATTAAATCTTATGATTGTATTTTTATTTCTCCTAAATATAGCCTATGTATGCATTTAAGTTTTTTTTTGCCTACAGGTGTGAAGTGGACCACTTAAGCCTGTTAAGATTATTTTTATCTTTATTTTCTTTCAGAGAATCTGAATCCCTGTGAGTGAAGATGAGCTGTTGTTTTTAACTTGTGACTGGACTTGGTTCAACAAAAGGTAAATCATTTTGGGTTTAAATGATTCCATGTACAGCATATCTACATGCATTAACATAAAACATTATGTAAATAATATGTGATTATTAACACATAAAATGTGTGCGGTTTAAATAATTAAGTTAGTAAATTCGGACATATTTGTAACTCTTTATTGTAACGGTCCTTGTTGCAGTGTATCTACATATAATAACATGCAACTGTCTGTAGGCTACTTACACTGTCCATACACAAAGCTCTGTGCCACAACCCTGACCCTAACCCTCAGGTACAGAGTAAGCACATAATGTTACATGTTTTTACACACTTTAATTACTACAAAATATACTGTATACCTTTCTTTAGCAGTACTGAACCCTTCACCTTGTCAGCCAAAGTCTGTGCACTGTCATTCTGTGTTCAGATCATACATCACACATGCACAATCAATGATTTCTCTGTTAATTACAATTACAGAAGATGTTAAAATATTTTTGGGCTGTGGTGTTGCCATCATAAATGTCTGTCTGTATCAAATGCAGATCCATAGAACGACTGTAGAGATATTATAAAACACACAGGAAAACAACAAACAAACAAAAAAACTTGTTTGGAAGAGTTCATACATGGAAGACATATTTCATGCATATTTCCTTGTATTTCTGAGCTAATCTGAGTTTGCAGATTAGCTGTGTTACAAAATGCTTCATAATGTCTCCCCAGCTTCATACATCCTTAAAATGTGTTTTTAAACATGTAAGGGGTTGAACACAGACATTGCAGAATGCAACATTTGACAATGTGTAATGTAACATATTTTGTCATGGCAAGCATGTTGAGGGAAGATGGGGTAATAAGAAAGCCAAGTATGGCAGTTCTGTTCTGAAGCAGTTCAGAACAACTCAAACCAACTGATAACAATCTGTTATTTCAGTTGACATAACATAACCAATTCTGTTTTTTTGCTGAAAATGTTCCAGTGACAAATTGTGACTGGTAGTTTTGACAGACAGCTGAGTGTCTACAGAGAAGCAACATGCAGTAGGCCATTCTGTCCACTGTCACTCCCTTCAGTTTAATCAGAGAGGCAGGAACATCAGTGTTACACCTTTTCAGCCTACTCCCAGACATCCCTGCAGTCAATGTTAATGTTCTCCACAGATCCCACTGACTCAAAAGACCAAACACTGAAGGTCATTTCATGTTCTTCCCTTACCACCATTACAAGCAAAGGTAGTTAATTGTCTATCTTTCTTTTGATGAAATATAGATGTTATAAAAACAAAGGTTATACCTATATGAAACATTTTTATATATGACAAAATAGGCTACTGTGATGGTAAATCCATTTTATTCTCACACAACCGTAACTGCTCACTACAGTGTACATGTACATATTAGATGCAGGTGTAATCATTCAAAACTGAAGTCTCAATTTCAAGGTCTTCATGAAAGTTACAGTTTTTGGTCTAATCTCAGACACACTGTTTTTATTGTCAACATCCTCTCTCAGGGCACTCAACCAGAGGTGGTTCAAGGACTGAGGATGAAGGGTCTTAAAAAGTCTGTAACCCCTAGCCATGAAGGAAAAGGTGAATGTTTGTTATTCTTGACTTGGTAAAAAAATAAACATTGAGTCCATGTTGCACATTTTGGTAACAATTGAATGTTGCAATGCAAGGTTATACTACTGCTGCCAGAGTCCAATATTGGGTGGTATTCAGGAATGCATATGACGATGATAAAAGAAGCTCTGAGCAATTACACCTCCTACTAGAGCAGTCTAATGGCTTTCATCAGCATCTAGACTGACACCACGGAACAGATTACAGCTGCTTACTTCAAATTACAGAGAATCTAATAAAGATTGCAGACATGTACACACAATCGCATACATTAATGCAAATAATAATCAAACACACAGCACCTAATCTTAAAATGTATCTACACACAATGACAGCACACCTTCACGCACACTGACAACACACAGACACACAGACAGACAGAGAGAATGAAAGACAGACAGACAGACACACACACACACACACACACACACACACACACACACACACACACACACACACACACAGGACCGATAGTTCATTAAACAATGAAGGAACTTTATGAATGGCCTATTTTCTTTTTCATGCAGGTGGTGTTCCACACATCTCAGACATGAGGATTGTGCTGCTGGGAAACAGAAGAGAAGGGAAGAGTTCATCAGGAAACACCATCCTGGGCAGACAGGAGTTCAGTACTTCAGGAAGAACAGCTGAGTGTGTAAAGAGAGAAGGAGACATAGCAAGGAGACATGTAACTGTAGTGGAGGCACCAGGATGGTGGAATAACTACACTGTAGATCAAACTCCTGAAGGTGATAAACGAGAGATTGTCCTCAGTGTGTCTCTGTGTCCTCCAGGACCCCATGCTCTACTCCTGGTCATTAGGGTGAGTGAGTCATTCACAGAGACACACAGAAGAGCAGTGCAGGAACACCTGGAGCTTCTGGGTGAGAGAGTCTGGAGTCACACTATAGTGCTGTTCACCTGGGGGGAGTGTCTGGGAGACACAAGCATTGAGCAGCACATTGAGAGTGGAGGAGAGGCTCTGCAGTGGGTTGTAGAGAAATGTGGGAACAGGTACCATGTTGTAGACAACAAGAAGAGTGATGGTGGCCAGGTGACAGAGCTGCTGGAGAAGATAGAGGAGGTGGTGGCAGAAAACAGTGGTCATCTCTTTGACTTTGATAAAAACATGCTGATTAAACTGATGGAGGAGAAGAAGGAAGAAAAGAGAAGAGCAGAGGAGAGGAAGATGAAGGTGCAGAAGCAGAGAGAGACTCTCAGATCATCAGCAGGTGAGAAATGTACTGCTGTTGAATCTACAGTATATGAGGCTTGTTTATTTCCATAGCACAGCTGTTCTCTATTTAATTTACTCCCTGATAGTCCCACACCTTTCAACTACACACCTCTTTCTGTATTCTGTAACACACACACACACACACACACACACACACACACACACACACACACACACACACACACACACACACACACAGACATAAGAGAGAAATGAGAAAAAAAGCAGATACATGAACACATACACACACACATACACAAACACACACACTGTACACACAGACACACATACCTTCATGTGTGTAAAAGTCTGTTACACACAAATAGCAGAACAGGAACACTCCTCTACACAAAAAATGTAAGAGAGGACTGCACACACAGACATGCAGACACACACACACACACACACACACACACACACACACACACACACACACACACACACACACACACACACACACACACACACACGAACACACACACATATATACACACATGCACACATATACACACATGCATAAGTACATTTATATTTGTTATAATCTATAAAATACATAAAGCAACTATGAACAGATTTCCCTGGTGGTCACTGCTAGAGGCCTCTCTGGCCTTCTCTGGCCCCCACTCTGTGTCCTTGTGCTCTTGTGCCCTCTTCCTGTATCAGGTGAGTTGGTGCTCAGGTGTGGGCAGGTAGTTTCCCTCCATTGGCAGGGGGAGAAGAGGCCTGCTCTTAGCAGTCTGCCAGTGCTGCCTTCCTCTATGGGGCATTTGGCCTTTTGTTGTCTTTGTGGCTGCCTGTCAGCACCAGACACTGACCTGCACTACATGTGTGTTCATCCTGTACTATACTGACATCATGTTCATGTTTATTCCCCCTTTAACCAACGTACTGATCTTGCAGTGGGAGTGTGGCCTCCACTTAATGCTGCCATGCTCTGAGACAAATGTGTGTAGCAGTTACAAAACACATAGCATGTACACCTGAAAAACACACATAACACACACACACAGACACACAGACACACACACACACACACACACACACACACACACACACACACATACACACACTCAGACACTTAACTTGGAACCCGTAGTATTGTCTTGATAAGAACACCATGGTGAGGTTTCACAGAATGGCCTATTTGCTTTTTGCAGGTGGTGTTCCACACATCTCAGACATGAGGGTTGTGCTGCTGGGAAACAGACAAGGGGGAAAGAGTTCATCAGGAAACACCATCCTGGGCAGACAGGAGTTTGGTACTTCAGGAAGAACAGCTGAGTGTGTAAAGAGAGAAGGAGACGTAGCAAGGAGACATGTAACTGTAGTGGAGGCACCAGGATGGTGGAATAACTACACTGTAGATCAAACTCCTGAAGGTGATAAACGAGAGATTGTCCTCAGTGTGTCTCTGTGTCCTCCAGGACCCCATGCTCTACTGCTGGTCATTAATGTAAGTAAGTCATTCACAGAGACACACAGAAGAGCAGTGCAGGAACACCTGGAGCTTCTGGGTGAGAGAGTCTGGAGTCACACTATAGTGCTGTTCACCTGTGGGGACTGGCTGGGAGACACAAGCATTGAGCAGCACATTGAGAGTGGAGGAGAGGCTCTGCAGTGGGTTGTAGAGAAATGTGGGAACAGGTACCATGTCGTAGACAACAAGAAGAGTGATGGTGGCCAGGTGACAGAGCTGCTGGAGAAGATGGAAGAGATGGTGGCAGTGAACAGTGGTCATCTCTTTGACTTTGATGAAAACATGCTGAATAAACTGATGGAGGAGAAGAAGGAAGAAAAGAGAAGAGCAGAGGAGAGGAAGATGAAGGTGCAGAAGCAGAGAGAGACTCTCAGATCATCAGCAGGTGAGAAATGTACAGCTGTTGAATCTACAGTATATGAGGGAAGTTCATTTCCATCACAGCATTTCCACACACACATACAGACACACACACAGACACACACAGACACACACACACACACAAGAGAGCAGTGAGAAACACATGTAGATACATGATCATATACACACACACACACAGTAAAATTAACACACACACACATACTTTCATGTGTGTAAAAATGTGTTACGCATATAGCAGAAGAGGAACACCCCTACACACAAAAACATGTAAAAGAGAACTGCACACACGCTGACATGCAGACACACACACATACACACACATGGGTATATACAAACATGCATAAGTACATTTTTATTTGTTATAATCTGTATTATTCATAAAGCAACTATGAACAGATTTCCCTGGTGGTGACTGCTAGAGCCCTCTCTGGCCTTCTCTGGCCCCCACTCTGTGTCCTTGTGCTCTTGTGCCCTCTTCCTGTATCAGGTGAGTTGGTGCTCAGGTGTGGGCAGGTAGTTGGCCTCCATTGGCAGGGGGAGAAGAGGCCTGCTCTTAGCAGTCTGCCAGTCCTGCCTTCCTCTATGGGGCATTTGGCCTTTTGTTGTCTTTGTGGCTGCCTGTCAGCACCAGACACTGACCTGCACTACATGTGTGTTCATCCTCTACTATACTGACATCATGTTCATGATTTATTCCCCCTTTAACCAATGTACTGATCTTGCAGTGGGAGTGTGGCCTCCACTTCATGCTGCCATGCTCTGAGACAAGTGTGTCTGTTTATCAGTTACAAAACACATAGCATGCACACCTGAAAACCACTTACGCACAAAAAGACAGAAACACACACTCAACCCATACACAACACGCACACATGCATCCGCACATGCACGCGCACACACAGACACACTCTCTCACACATACAGACAAAGACACACACACACACAAACATACACACACAGACACACTTAGAAAAGTTGTATTTTTTATAAGAAAACGATGGTTTCACAGAATGGCCTATTTTCTTTTTGCAGATGGTGTTCCACACATTTCTGACATGAGCATTGTGCTGCTGGGATACAGACTAGGAGGGAAGAGTTCATCAGGAAACACCATCCTGGGCAGGCAGGAGTTTGGTACTTCAGGAAGAACAGCTGAGTGTGTGAAGAGAGAAGGAGAAACAGCAGGGAGACACATCACTGTAGTGGAGGCACCAGGATGGTGGAATAACTACACTGTAGAGAGAACTCCTGAAGGTGATAAACGAGAGATTGTCCTCAGTGTGTCTCTGTGTCCTCCAGGACCCCATGCTCTACTGCTGGTCATTAATGTAAGTAAGTCATTCACAGAGACACACAGAAGAGCAGTGCAGGAACACCTGGAGCTTCTGGGTGAGAGAGTCTGGAGTCACACTATAGTGCTGTTCACCAGAGGGGAGTGGCTGGGAGACACAAGCATTGAGCAGCACATTGAGAGTGGAGGAGAGGCTCTGCAGTGGGTTGTAGAGAAATGTGGGAACAGGTACCATGTTTTAGACAATGAGAAGAGTGATGGTGGCCAGGTGACAGAGCTGCTGGAGAAGATAGAAGAGATGGTGGCAGTGAACAGTGGTCATCTCTTTGACTTTGATGAAAACATGCTGAATAAACTGATGGAGGAGAAGAAGGAAGAAAAGAGAAGAGCAGAGGAGAGGAAGATGAAGGTGCAGAAGCAGAGAGAGACTCTCAGATCATCAGCAGGTGAGAAATGTACTGCTGTTGAATCTACAGTATATGAGGCATGTTCATTTCCATCACAGCATTTCCACACACACACACACACACACACACACACACACACACACACACACACGCGCGCACACACACACACACACATACACTCACACACAAGAGAGCAGTGAGAAACACATGTAGATACATGATCATATACACACACTGTCAAGTGATCTTGTTCTCAGCTGTGCTAATCCCTCACTTGATAGGGAGGTACCAATGCTGAACTCTTTTACTGGATTCCACTCAAATAACCAGGCCTTTATTGCATCTCTATGCTTTTTTATTTTGTCTTCATTTTTCCAGCCAGGCACTTATAGGTGAAAAACCTTAAAAACAGGAAAAACACCACCAACCATTTTACCAATTTGTACAAATAATGTAAAACAAAAACACACAAGACTCAAAATAACTGGTTATCAAAAGAGCTTGACATGACACATATACACATGAAAAATATGAAGTAATTTAAGTTTAACAATTTCTTTACTCCAAATACACCACAAACATTAAACCACAATTAACTAAAAACACAATGAATTGAGTTACTAAACACAATAAGCTATTAAACATAATATAATCAGTAGAGTTAAGCAGTGTTTAGCAGTGTTTAGTTTAGCACATCTTTAATTATAGACATATTTAATTATACACATTACCTACAATTTATCATTTTAGCAATCAAACAAAATCCATATGAAACGGAAACCTACGCTCGCTTTTAAACCGTGCCTTCATGAGCATCCAACAGTTAATTGCGTCAACGTTTCACATATTACAACTGAGCTGTTTAAATCGCTAAATTAAGCAAGTGCAACAACATTAGGCAAACAGCGTTTACTCAAAGAATTCCGTGAACCACCACATGAATATTTCCAACAGGAATACTACAGCGCACAAACACAAACACAGTAGCAAATGTCTTTCCCCGCCCGCACCTCAATATCTCGTCAGCGTGCAAACAAGTGGCACTCACAACAAGGTTCACAATAAAACACGGCTTGCAATCTTACCGGCTGTCTGTTCAGTCTTTGATTTCAGTACCAGGTTAACCACAACTTCAGGAAAACTCGAGGAAGCCAACTCTTTTGTTTGCCATGCTACAATGGCATTCCACTGCACAGATTAAATAGGAAGTGCGCGCATCTTTTTTCCACTCGGGTGCACACAGGTGACTAATTGTTCCGCCTGACCACCGACGAGAAAGGGGCGTTCGCCGCCACACACACACATACACACACACACAGTAAAATTAACACACACACATACTTTCATATGTGTAAAAATGTGTTACGCATATAGTAGAAGAGGAACACCCCTACACACAAAAACATGTAAAAGAGAACTGCACACACACTGACATGCAGACACACACACACATACACACACATGCATATATACAAACATGCATAAGTACCTTTTTATTTGTTATAATCTGTTCATAAAGCAAGTCTGAACAGATTTCCCTTGTGGTCACTGCTAGAGCCCTTTCTGGCCTTCTCTGGCCCCCACTCTGTGTCCTTGTGCTCTTGTGCCCTCTTCCTGTATCAGGTGAGTTGGTGCTCAGGTGTGGGCAGGTAGTTTCCCTCCATTGGCAGGGGGAGAAGAGGCCTGCTCTTAGCAGTCTGCCAGTGCTGCCTTCCTCTATGGGGGATGGGGAACATGACCTCTTTTCTGTTTCCATGCAGGAGGAGAGGCTCAGCAGTCCCTCACTGTCCCTCTTCATAAAACCCCAAGGAGAGAAGCTATGAGCAAGAACCGTCCTCCTGCAAGTTAGTAGTAATTAAAAACAGTTCTATGTTTTTACATGATTATGAAATATCAGATTAAAAATGTTTTACAGTTTCAGTTGCGTCTGTCAAATAGGTTGGGTAGTATTTCTTCATCCTTCACATGGTTCTTCATTGTTTATGTTGTGTATTGGTTTCTTAATGTTTATTTCAGTTAACAGCTAGCTTTTTATTACTTTATTTTCTCACACAGTGACCTGCAGTGATTCAGGATGCGTTTCTGTTGACTTAAAAACAGAAGATGAAATCAACTGTGAATCTACCCCTGTCAAACTGACTCCTTTTGAGGAAGACATGACTAAAGGTGCTGCTGTCCTCTTATGATTTTTTTGTTTTTATTCTTTTCTATTTAATACCCATCTGGTCTAACTAAGGACATGTTTTTGAATTGTGAATCTTTACGAAATGTATATTAAGTCTTTATTGTGTGTGTGTGTGTGTGTCTGTATGTGTGTGTGTGTGTGTGTGTGTGTGTATGTGTGTGTGTGTGTGTGTGTGTGTGTGTGTTTCTGTATGTAGTTGTTCCTGTAGGTATTTTTAACAAAATCCCTTTGGTGAGTAAGGATGCCATTCAGGTGAACCATAAAGAGTTTATTGATGGGGGCTCATTTGGCCAAGTGTATCGAGGATCATATGAAGGGACACCTGTTGCGGTGAAGACGATGCCCATTGGAAAATGTCCACCTAACAGTCTTGAAGTCATCATACCAATGTAAGTGTTACATTTCCTTTCATATGCAGTTTATCCTTATCTCATTTAGAGGGCCCCACACCAAAGATTAATTATGGTTTTTTTTTGCCTTTAGGCAATAGTGCGTTTATGATACTGTTGAAAACAATACTGATCTTCACGTTGATTTCTGGAAGTGATAAAACTGTACATCATAGGTGTTTGTCCCATCCTCACATCGTGAGAATGATGGCAATCTCCAGGAAAGAGCATCAAGTCCTTATTGCTCATGAGTATATCCATGGGGCCAATTTGGACCAGATCTTACACACAGAGTGCCCCATCAAGGTATTTTTTTAATAACCATTTCATGACATACTTATGCAAACTATTATTATATTATGTATACTATACAATGTACTGTATAAACTATTCATATGTTATTATTTGATTAGCCAATTGGGGAAGTTTGCTCAAAGCTATTGTAATCCTTTTTGCAGCTGGATGAAGAGGAGAAGATGTTTGTTGCTTTGGAGATTGGCATGGCTATGGTGTACATTCATGGAAAAAATGTCATCCATCAAGACATCAAGCCTGCAAATATCTTGGTGGGTTAAATTATTAGAAAACCCAATAAAAAAACATTTGACTTTTCCCTGTCTTTCAAACAGTATAATTTGAAATATAAGGAAATAAGAATAAGGAAAAAAGAGGATGACTTTTTCCTGAAAAGTAAACATAGCAAAAATGTATTTGCTCGATAAATACTTGACTTCTTTTTCCTTCCACAAAAGATTTCTAAAAGGTCCAAGACAGCCTACCTGACAGACTGGGGGCTGGCCAACATGAGGGATTCTCTGGCCCAGTTTGGAGCTGTGGCTCCTGGAGAATTCTGTGGACCCCAAGGGGGAACAGAACTCTACAAGGCCCCGGAACTCATCCTACACAACTCACATTGCACCACTATGTCTGACATGTGGTCTCTTGGGCTGACCTATCTGGAGATGTTTACCAGCTGTGTGCCCTGGAACCTGAATAACTGCTCTGCATTGACAGGATTGCTGTTCAAGCAGGAACCTCCTCACGCTCTGGCTAAACTGCAGCCACATCTCACCGGCATTGTGAAACCACTGGTGGAATACAAACCAGAATCACGCAGGAACGCCAAAGATCTGGTGGCATGTCTGAAATCAAAAGTTGATCTAGTTGAAAGATATGGGTATGAATGGTGAAAACGTGAGATGGCTGCAAAGGAACACATTTCAGCCAAATTTGTACAGAAACTTGTACAGAAATTTGTACTCATGACTCATTTGTATATTTGGCAGGTAAAGTCTAACTTGCTGGGTCACACTTTATTTGGATAGTCCACCTAGAGAGACTTTTTGAAATTCAGTTTAATTTTGTGTATTGCTTACTGTTTTTCTCCTGAATAAAACTCAACAATCTACAGTTCTATCGAAATAAAGTGTGATCATTCTGGAGTCTGTTAGAGCTTCCAACTCTGTGCAAACCCCTCGTCACTCTCATCAGGGGCAAGAAGGGAGTGGAGTGGGAAAATGGTTTCTTTTGAAAAGGAGAGTAGCACCAGAAAAACGCTGGGCTGAGTGTTCATCTGATATTATGTTCTGTCCTGCCCAGGCTGAGATAGCTAAGTTGTAGCCTTTCTGTCAGACAGTGTGACACTGGAGAAATTTCAGCTCTTCTTTCTGACACAGTAATGAAGAGAGTAAACTCCACCTAGTGGTCAGCTCCAGAAATGTATCTATGTACGTTAAAATGCAGGTTGTGGGGTATTGTGAACTGTAAGCAGTTTTCTATAATCTAACCACTTTTGCATGTGGGAATGTGCATTTGCATTGCAAAATGTTTCAGCCAAATAAATGTGCTGCTTTTACAGTTTTTTATTCTGTGTAATGGTGTGTTAAAAAGTCATGTTCTGTGTTAACATGCAGGTTGTTGTATGGTAAATAAAAGTTAATAATTAAAAATAATTCTTACAACATTAATACGTGGTTATTAATTAAACAAAAAATCATGTTTTGCATCAAATGACATGACGTTACAGTGGCATAATCTTAAGTCTGTAATAAATCCAATATAAACTCATCCATTTATTCATTATAACATATTAGTATGTCGTCCTTATTATGAAGTGTTACATATTTATTATCAAGCTGTCATGCCACTTTGCTGGTACACCATCAGTACTGTGATGAATTCAACAAAGCGCCAGAAATGTATGAACCAACAGTTTCCCTTGAACCAAATTCTTTTAAATTTAATGTGAATCAAATTAAGATTCCCTTGTGTATGTCATATTAGACAATACATACATGCACACATTAAACACATATGATGTGTATGATATGTCTCAAAATACACAATCAAATAGAAAATACATTAATAACATAGAATAATGCTGGTATAATTTGAATGAGAACATACAGTAATGCCTGTACAGTAACACCTGGCACATATAACCAGCTTGATACATCCTGATGGTGGTGTCAAAGTACTATACAGCTTGTGTGCTCTGTGAGGTGACTGTTAAGCCTGTAGTATACTTCTGCACACTTGGCGACACACATGGGGTGTGCCATTGCGCCTGACAGAAAACAACAAAAACTGTGTCATCTTTCCAGAGTGCTGTCTCCCCATTTTTGTGTCTAGCACCAAGTTCCAAATTCACGCAAAATCCTCTTCAAACCTTCTCATTCTGTTTCTGGCATGATACCCTAAAGCCTGACACACCTCTGGAATCAATCTGTACACTGTGCCTGTCCCAATTTGTAGCTATAGGCTATGCCTTGTTGGTAGCTTCTGGAAGTCAAGAATGGCAAAACTTCTTGGTTATGCAGTGCTCTGACTTATGCTTGAGACACCAGGAAAACACATATGTCTAGGCTATAATATATGACACGCACTGCAGCCGCATGGGCAGTAGTATACCATGGGCTTTACTGTGCTATTTTAGAAACAAAAACAAAAACAAACAAACAGCACCCATTGTCATTGTGATTACACGGCACAGCACACACTGTTCACAACAAAATTGACTCTGCATTTAAACTCACACATAAGCAAGGAGAAGGCATGACAATGGTGCCCAGGCAGCAGTGTTTGGGGATGGTACCATGCTTAAGAGACCTCAGTGGAACTACTGGCAGTTGGCGGATTTAAAGCTGTGATCAGAAGTCCGTTACCTTAACATCCAGGCCACCACTCCCCCAACAGTCAGTGTTGTGTCTGTCTTGGGCTCAGATTATCTCTCATCTTTCCTACAACTCCTTCACCTTTAACAATGGCGAGACCCCGCTGAAGCTGTCCACGTCCGCCCAGTTGACCTCTTGTGTGTCCCCTGTGTGCAAGGCCTCCTCCAGCTCCAACGTCCCCGTGGGTACCGCCGCCTGGGGCAGGACCGGCTCCACCTGTGAGAGTCTATACATGTACACACACTACAAAATTGCAGTTGAGGACTGACAAACTTATTTTAATTTTGCAGTGTTGTTCCAATGTCTATTGGGGAGCCATGGGCAAGGGAATGATTTGCTTACCAAAACTCCAAAGCCTAAGCCGTTAAGTGCTGGTGGGCCTCACGGTGTAACGAATGATACCTGAAACTAAAAAGAAAAAAGGAAGTGTATGATGACTTTTGGGTCACTCTGTACTTGAATGCTCCTGCTCAGAGTGGCTCATCATCACTGGCCATCAGGAGATGGCAAGTTTGTCAGTTACAGATAAGCATGTGGATAAGCTGTGGCCTAGTAGGGGGCAGCTGTGGCCTAGTAGGGGGCAGCTGTGGCCTAGTAGGGGGCAGCTGTGGTCTAGTAGGGGGCAGCTGTGGTCTAGTAGGGGGCAGCTGTGGCCTAGTGGTTAGGGAGTTGGTCTTGCAATCAGAAGGTTGCCGGTTCGAATCCCGCCCTACCCATAGTTGAGATGCCCTTGAGCAAGGCATCTAACCCCACGCTGCTCCAGGGACTGTAACTGAAACCCTGCAAATATCTGTAAGTCGCTCTGGATAAGAGTGTCAGCTAAATGTAATGTAATGTAAAAAATGTTGTCATTCATTCAACACAGACATAACAAGAACAGAATACATGTGATACACAAATTAGTGACAACCATATTTGGTTATTTTCATCTATCTCTATCTCCCATGTTCTTTCTTTCCTTTTTATTGAGATTAATTTCCTATTTGGATTACTTATTTGAACCTTTTTTTCTACCCTATACATCTTGCTCTGTCTTCGCAATGCCATTTCTTATGTTGCTTTGTCTTTCCCTCTCCTCTCTCTTTCCTTTCCTCTCTCTTCACCTCCCTCCTTCCCTCTCTCTGACTCATTCTGTCCCTCCCGCTCTCCCCCTCCGCCTGTAGGCCCTGTTGGCCGTGTATGTGTTTGCAGGCGGTGAGACGGCCCTGGCGCAGCGGTGTCTGTACCGTGCACGTCTTCTCATGCTGCTGGTGCACGGGGAGGACCACCCCTACATCGCCACCCTGGACGTAAGACAACAGTTTAAAAAAACATTTAAGATTTTAAAGGAGAAGTTTGTTGTGAACCAATCCATAGCCCTGCTGTTCGAGGTCGCAGAGTGCTGTTGTTAGGAAAAAGAACAAGAAAATTTGATGCAACATAGACCGAATAATGAACTGGTAGAGGAGAGTGATAAGATACCCTGTTGGAATATGTACTGTGTGAGTAATGTTTTCTTTCCTTCTATCTCAGAGTTCCCTGGGGTTAGTGCTACAGGGACCGCAGTCCATCCAGTACCTGCAGAATGCTCTCAAAATCAACTCATTCTTTAGAGGAGCCATGGATGTCAAGACCGCCCTCAAGTAAGACCCGTCTGCACGATGCCATAAATTATCACTAATTATTACCTGCATCTTCAACTTTATCACATGATAACATGACCTTGATGTGGACTAAATATAAGTGATTGATAAAGACTGAATCTATAGGCTGATTTATAATGGAGGATATCCTAAGACCTGTATGCATACATAGTGCATCATGTGTTAGTTGTATTATCTGTGTCAAATTTTGGAGTTATGCATAGTATAATAATAAGAAATAGTAATTTGGCATAGTTAAACCTCGTTGATTTTTGTGCTTGTGTATAGAGAGGTGGCTTTACAAACCCCGAGGTCATAGGTGAAAGGTCACTGATTGTTGTGTCTGTGCAGTCACCACCTGTTGGCCCAGAGGATGTGTATGGTAGGAGACTACAGAGGAGCAATGACCCATGAGAGAGAGGCTCACATAGTGTTCCAGAACAAGGTCAGACACACACACACACACACACACACAAACACACACACACACACACACACACACACACACACACACACACACACACACACACACACACACACACACACACACACACACACACACACACACACACACACACACACAAGGATACAAGGATACAAGGATACAAGGAGTTTTATTTGTCACGTACATAGACATACTGGGTAGTAGGACATGCAGTGAAACTGTTGATTGTGAGTCTAGACTGTGCATGTGGAGTGGGGAGTAAAGTGCGTAGAATGCATTTGGGGGGGATGACTACCATAAGAAGGGCAGAGGTAGAAAAAAGGTGAAGGGGGGTGGGATAAAGTGCATAAAGTGCAGTGTCGTGTGTGTGTTGGGGGGGTTGGCTGTGTGTCCTCTGTATGTATTGGGGGGGCATATGCTGCGTGATGTGGGGGGGGGCTGTATGTGTGGGGGTCTGTGTGCTGTGGGTGTGTGGGAAGGGCATAACACAAGGTATGCTGCATGCTGTGTGTGTGGGGGGGGAGGGGGGGGGGCTTGAACTACGAGGGCTGTGTGCTGTGGGTGTGTGGGGAGGGGGCATAGCACAAGTACCAAGGCTATATGCTGCATGCTGTGTGGGGAGGGGGGGGTGTGAGGGCTGTGTGTGAGGAGAGGAGGGGGCAATGTAAAGGGGCATGGGGCGCACTGAGCTGTTTCCTGGGGAGGGGGGGGGTGAGAGCTTTGGGCTGCATGTTGTGGTGTGTGTTTGTGTGGAAGGGGGGCATGAGGCAGGGGAGGGCTGTGTGTGGGGGGGAGGACTTTGCCGAGGGGGGTTTGGGGAACCATGTGTGAGGAAGCGGTGGAGGATGGAGAATGGCGGGGCTCCGATGACATCTGAGGGGGGGGGGGGGGGGGGGGGTGTAAAGTTAGGTTGTGTGTGCTGAGTGGTGGATGTGTGCAAAGTCAGTATACTGTTTGTTCAGGGTTCTGATGGCCTGGGGATAGAACACACACACACACACAAACACACACACACACACACACAGACACACAATTAAAAATGCAGTATATGTACACATTGGTACAGACATAAGTACACATATGTACACACATTCTCATGGAGACACAAATACACATTGAAACATTTGTACTTTTGTGTCACAGTGTGGTGAAGACCACCCCCAGACCAAGTGCAGTGCTGAGTTCCTGAAAGCGATTACCCAGCAGGCTGTGCGCGTGGAACGCTCCCTTCGTCAGGGAGGAGCTGAGCTCTCTGACTTTGCCATGCCTGAGGTATGATGACTGACACATGAGGAAACAGGGTCCATGTCAGTACCTGATCCGTACCGCCTGCCCTATTCGGTCTGCACATGTGTGTAGGATCAACACCAACCCCAGTTTTCAACAGCAGTTTTTTTAAATGAATAGTTTATTTCATTTTTGCATTAACAACATATAATAACTATATATTAATTAATTAATTAATGTTTAATGTTTTTAAATTAATATGCCAATTAATGAATTGGCATATGAATTTTAATACGCAAAAATTGTAACATCTTCACAACTTACATCGGTGGACACTGTGAGATTGACTGTAGCAACCACTTAATTTTTCAAACTCTAATGTGAAATAGACTCCAGGCCACTGCGTTGCTATCAAGCATTTCAGTGCTGTACGTATGTCTGGTACAGATTGGGCAGGCAACGTCAGGAAAGGGTCGGTTAAGCGGTATGGATCGGGTACTGACAGACCACGGCATGTCTGTGCGATTGTTTGGGGGTGGAGCCCTGGAGGTATGATGATTGACACATGAGGAAGCAGGGTCCATGTCAGCACCTGATCCGTACCGCCTGCCCTACTGTATATGTGTGTAAGACCAATACCAATACCTGGACAGCTATAGTCCTGTGTGTGACCTCAACATCGTCTTTCTTGTGTGCAGCCTTTGGCGCCCTCTACAGATACCACACTGGAACAGCTTGCCCTGGTCAATGGCATCCTGAAGACCTCGTACAGGTAGGTAGATCCCCAATAACTGGAAAATCACATTATATTATATTATATTATATTATATTATATTATATTATATTATATTATTGTAAAAAGAGTGTTGTAACAATTGATAATGTACTTATTTTATTAATAATGAGAAACAATCCTATTCCTTGCCTTTAGTGATAAAATGCTTCAGATGAGAGAAAAACTGAAAGAAAAAGCATTGGAAGAACCAGCTGCCCCAGACACAGCCAATCAGAAGCAGGCTGTAGAGCAACAAACAACTGATGAGAGAGAGGGTGAAACCACACCCACTAATGGAGCAGCTCAGGAGATGACCAATGACATTGCAGAGAACCATGAGACGGAAACTCCCTCCCCAGAGAACAACGCTAACAGTCAGTTGACCACCACCGCTGACACTGATTCACCCATCCTCAATGGAAACTGCTCAGCAAGTGACACAGATGAAGAGGGAGGCGCTACAAGAAATGGCGACCAATCAAAATTGACCAACGGAGAAGTGAGCCCCACAGTAACCGGTAACCAATCAGATGATGCTGCAGTAAAAGTGAATGGGGAGTCTGAATCTCATGAGGAAGACGACAGCAACGATGAAGCGGGAACCACTGTCACCAAATCAGGACCAAAGGTTGGTGTCTCCATGGTGACAGATGCCCTATCAGAAATCAGCATGAGTAATGGAGCAGACAGCACCATGACGACCAACGGTGCCGTGGCCACTGCACTGCCAGACTCAGAGTGACAGACCACCAGCGACTCAGACTCAGAAGGAAAGATTTGTGAGGATTGGCAGAGTGAACAAACCAATTACAGCAAGAAAGACACACCATCTAAGTAATCATTGGCTGAACCATTTTTTTCTGAGTGACCTGAGATAATATTTGAAGATTAGCACTCATTTCTAAGAGTACTAGTATTGAATTTTGCTTTGAATGTAACCAGGCGAGGTGTAATTTTGCAGCACTGAGATCACATCCAAGGACAGTATTTTGTTTGATTTACTTTATAAATGCAGACCTTATTTGAAAGCTTTATGGTCACAATGGTGCTTTCTTTTAAATGTGTTACATTCACTGCTCCGATATCCCCAAAGTCTGACTCTGAAGCTAACCCTTAGCTAAAATCTGGTGCTCTTCAACACAACTCTCGTTTGATACAGAGTGTGGCAGGGAAAGAATTAGGGCTGGGTGATATGGACGAAAATTGACATTCAGATATTGTTGGGCAGATTGATATTTTTAACATAAGAATGAGCAAAATGCTTTGTTACCACTTAATGCCATCACTATAAAAAACACAAGTGTTATAAAATTAAGACTGCTTTAACAGAGCAGTCAAAATTAAAATGTCAAAAACAACAGGTACAGGAGCTGTCTCTACGCAGAAGAGCAAGTGGCTTTGACAAAGTGGTAATGCAGCATCACAAATACATCTATATGATGATCAATATCTGCTTCAAAAATAATATCAATATTATTATAATATTGATAATCACCCAGCCCTAAAACAAGTGAGTGAAAAGAGAATACCGTACGAGGTAAAGTTTTTTTTTTAAGACAATGTACCAAATGAGCAGAGAGGAAGGCAGAGGGGAGGACATAGGGCTTTGGGTCAGCTTGACTCCTCATGCTGTCTGCAGTGACTCGTGCCTTTTGCTGGGAAGGGGTTGTTGCTGGCTGTCTGAATGGGTTTTTACATGGTTACAATAAACGGGACACTTTCACCAAAATGTTTTTAGTTTGTGTTTTTAATTATACACTCTGCATCCCTAAATGACTCTCGGTTACAACAAAGTCATTCAAAAAGCCTCCTATCATCTTGAAATTTAAATATCGACTCATAGAGTTAGTGTATTTTATATGTGGGAATGCTATTCAGAATAATTAGGATATGTTTCTCACAAGAAACATTCAATGTATAGCTTTACTACATGACTCATCAAAATGTTGCAGCAAGCTCCACTGAGCCTAATGGCCTATCCCAATAGCCGGTTCGATATCCTTTAATAACAGGCTGTTGCTATGAGCCAGCAACAGAAGAACCGGGAATGTTGCCATGAAACTACATTCGAACTAAGAAACAAAATACTTTGAATCAATAAAATACTTTTAATATCAATAGTTTGTTGTCCAGATAGTAGACAGTGCAACCACCTAGAGACAAATACAGGGCAGGGCAAATTGGCAGGGTGATTATTAAATGACTGAAAAGATTTTTCCCCCCCGAAATATTTGTAATTACCGTACATTTCGACTAGGTAAGAAGAATAACCATTAGAGATACGTGATTACAATTTCAGATAATTCTAATCAAAAATTCAGCTAAAGGTATCTGTAAGTCATTTTTCTGTCTGGCAATTCTCAGTTACACTTTACATACTCATCCATCTTTGCCGATACCAAGAGACCACACCACGGTCCCCTCTTTAAAATTAGGTAGGTCAGATGTCTACTTCCTGTGGGGTGGTTAGGATTCCTGCCCCAGAATGTGTTAGACAGGCTTGGCATTCTCTACTAGTGCTGCTTCAATGTCATTATGGTCGAATTCACCAGAAGGAGGTGGTCAACAGACCTGCCACACACACCCCAGAATTTTATTACAAATAAAATAAAATCTCCCACAACTACGCCAACTCCTTACAACTCCAGCAATCACTCAGCAATCACTGCTTTCTCCTGCTGGTCCCTTTCCCCCCCAATCATGGGGCTCACAATCACATTAACTGTTTTTATAGTATAGTGAATTTGACTAGACAAACTAACACCAGTCTGGAACACATTTATAAAAATGTTCAACAACATTTATTCCAGTAACATTCTCATATAAAAATGTTTTGCACACTCATAAACTACTAGTGATGGCCCACATGGTGAGTCTCTGGACACCCAGTATTTCACACACACACACACACACACACACACACACACACACACACACACACAGACACAGACACAGACACAGACACAGACACAGACACACACACACACACACACACTCTATCTCTTCTCCTTCCTGATGATCTCCAGGTCTTGGCAGTGTTGGTACTGAGGCTCCTCTGGGTCAGACCAGCTGGACTTTGGGAGCTTTTTGAGGTTTTCGGGGGTGAACTGAATTAGCGATGTGTCGTTAAACACATCCAAAAAACGCTGCGAGCATGGCAATGCAGTCTCTTCACACACACTCACTGCCTGGTACACAACAGTGTCCCTAGTCAAGGTCCTTACACAATCCAATAAAAAGTTAAACTGTTAAATACTGTGTATAAATATAAATGTAGTGTTTACTAGTGTTTCTAGTGTTCACTAGAAATGTAAACAGATGCCGGCATATTGATCCATTGAAAGGATACAGTAAACAGGTAGGCATAATCTCTCTGGAGCTCCCTCTGCAGCATCCTGAAAAAGATTTACTTTTTACCTTTAAATTCCAACAACACAATTTTATTTTACAGTCAAGTGTTTGTAACATGAATTAGACCTGGGCGATTCATGACTCATCCGGATGAATCACCCGGATCCATTAAATAACTCACGAGTCACGAATCTGCAGTCTCAATTAACCTGACCCCATTGACTCCTAACTACATCATGAATCACTCACATGAAAGGGTTTGCAGTCTCTTAAACACATACAGTAAATTCAATGCCAATTAAATTCCTCTAAAGCCAGAAACATGCAACTGAATCTGAATCGCTCAAGAGCAGCTTAGCGCTCCTTGAAGCACCTACTGGCATGAGTCAATCCACCCATTACTGATACAAGTTACTCTCAAACCTGGATCAGTTTATTGAGTGACTTAGATGGAGCCATGTCCTAAAAAGGAACCAAGTTTTAGATGTCAGATGTTTTGGGGTTTGTCAGATGAATTGGGGAATTGTCCGATGAATTGGGGAATTTTCAAGACTTTCAGTGAGGTCATACCTCTCTTGGATGCCAAGGAAACTGTTGCCGATGACAACAAGATTGGCCAGATTCTGACAGCTCCAGTTCCTCCACAGCAGGTTGTTATACAGAGCTTTCCCACAATGCATCAGGTAGAACAGCGTTGGCTGATGCACAGCTCGCTTGCCTTCCTAAAACACACACATGCAACAGGATAAACACCTGGGTGTGTTTCACACACATCCACATAAGTGGATGATTAGAAGCATTTATATAATAACACAAGACCTTATACCAAGTAACACCTTAAATATTAAACACAAAAAAACTGTCTGAAAAACTGCACAATCTTTACACACATACACATTATTTCACTTAACATCTTAAGGATGTTAAATACATACCTTTCAAAATATACAAAAAAAAGAACAGTCAATTAGGCCTAGCAGAGTGCAGTATAGTTCACTTGCATGCACCATGTACAGCATGCAAGGTTTAATGAGGGCATTTGAAAGTATTTGAGTATGTCTGACTGTGTTTACCTCATTTTCCGAGATGACTTTGAAACCCAAATTTCTCAGCGTCTCACACTCTGTCGCTGAGAAAACAGGATCATACACACTGCAGCGCTCCACTGCTATCTGTACAGAGAAGAGCTTTTAGGGCAGCAATGTTATAGACTTTGAGTGCTTCCTCAAAGGCCTCAGCCAACAGGTAACCAGCAGGCAAGGTGATGCTCCCTTGTGGATTGGTGTGTTTGTTGCAGTGTACTGTCTGCTTTCAGTGCAACTCGGCCTTAGATGGCATGACATTAAGGATATGCTGCTAATTAACAATTCAAATCAATTGAAGTCATTCTGAAAGCATCCTCAATTTACAATAATGGTTTCAAACATGTCTGTAACTACATAAAACCAATACAGGCATGTCTCTATGTGTACCTGTGCCTGATTGTAAGCAAGAAAGCAAAGCACTGCAACTCTGCAAATAAACTCAGAACTTAATCTGTTGTTGAGTTATGTAAGTGTGAAAGAATGACTGTGTTTATATGTGTTTGAAGTGTGCAAATGATCCAAAGTGCATCCCAAGCATTTAGTCAGTCAATAAGTTTAATTTATATGGCACATTTACATATGAATCACTGTACAGCCAGCAGATATAGAGTATAAAAAATAGAGTATAAAAAAGTAAAACAAGCTACAAAAATACACAACAGAAATAAGAGTAAAACAATGAAAACAGGATCGAGAAATTAAATTAAAAATAAAAAGTTAAAAACCAGCTTTGTGTACATTGCCTACCTCCAGGGCATCCAACAGGAGAAGCAGGAGACCCAGCTGGTAGCGTGCTGACAGGCATGTGGAGAACGTGCCCAGACCATAACACACACACTCTTGCAGACAATCACTCTGAGCACCTGTCTGATTCGCACGGGACCAAGTAAACAGCCGACCCCTTAGGATATCTGTAAACAGCCCAGTGTTGTATAAAGTACTGGAAAATCCCACTCAAGTAAAAGTATAGGTACCTCTTCAAAAAATTACTTTGGTAAAAGTCAAAGTCACTGACTAAAATGTTACTTGAGTTAAAGTCTTAAAGTATCAGAAATTTCTTGTACTTAAGTATGACAAGTAATGTAAAAATAAATGTACTCAAGTAATGTAATTAAAAGTACAGGTAAAAGTTAATAACAGGCAAAGGCAGTCTGAATTTGTAATATTTTGGTGAACTGTGAAGGTCATTTGGCACCTATGGTTAATCTTAAATAACAAGCAATTACACTGCTGAAAATGCACACATGACCAATTGCTGTCATTATAAACAAAAGTGGAGAGAAAACTGAATGTTATGTGGCATCTGAAGATGGAGACCACAGTTTGAAACCTTTTTTTTCATAAACCTTTGTTTTTTAAAATAAGATTAAGTCAGTGCTGAAAATGAGGCGTACATCACACCATTAAGAAAAAAAAAACATAAAACACTGCTGTCTCAGTCTCCTCTTCCATCAGGACTGAGTGCGAAGCTAGCTTACTGCGTGAAGCCAACAGGTGTAGCTTATTGGATGTCATGTGCAAGTGGCAATTGCGAACAAGCCAGCCTGACTTCATGTATGTATGTATGTATGTATGTATGTATGTATTGTATGTATGTATTGTTTGTATGTATGTATGTATGTACGGCAGTCAGTTTTTTTTTTTTTTTTGGTAACGAGTAACTAAACGGCACATTTAAAATGTATCGGAGTAAAAGTATGCAATTAGGTTCGGAAATATAGTATAGTAAAAGTAAAAGTTATCAATTTTTTAAAAACTCAAGTAAAGTACAAAGTCTTCCAAAATGTACTTAAGTACAGTAGTGAAGTATTATTACTTCGTTACTATACAACACTGAAACAGCCAAGTAAGTACTTTTAGTAGCTCAACCAGGTAAGGTAAATAAAAAAGTAAGTGGTAATCACTGTCATTAAAAGAGTCCTACTGCATGATGACTGTTTTAAAAAGGGAATAAAGCCGTATTACCCCTCCAGTAGGAGGTTCGCCAATTACTCTAAATTATTACAGACAGGAAATACTGCAGGTAATACTAAAACCTGCCTTCTGGAATAGGCTTCACAGAAGGAGACGTCAGCATGATCTACCTGTCAGTTGTAGTAAGGTAAGGTCACACCAATCTATGACTATGCATACAGAACGTGGAGAAATAGATATCTCTGACCTTTCCACTCCAACCAGAACTCTTCCCCTCTTAGCTCATTCCTGTTGAAGAGATAAAGAATTCAAAACCATGCATGGTTGCGGTAGTGTGTTGTGTAGTTACTGTAGGTGTGATCGAGCTGTTGCAACACTCATGTTATTTCAATTGATATGAAGGACGTTTTTGTTTGTTTGTTTGTTTGTTTTGTTTTCTTTACATTGAACACAGACTTTATCTTTATGATATGCGGCTCACATTGCATCCTTGATGCGTCTCTCATCTCGATGGCTGTCTCCTGGTTCGGCGACTGGCACATAAACAGAAGGTTCTGTCTTCTTTTTACTTGAGGATCTTTTGCGCCGGCCTGCGACCTGCCATTCATTATCACTGGCCATCACTTAGTTAAAAACAACCAGTACATAAACATCACCACAGAGAGCTCGAAGTATAGATAACATCACATTAGCTACTTCACGTGTTCCCACCATAGACAGTAGAGGTCCCACTAAACCTACTGCCTTACTAATTTCCGTGTTTGGCAGCATGTCGTCAGTGAATGAACTCTGTGGTCGTCAAACTAAAAGTCACACAGTCTTCAAAATACAAGTTTTGACCACTGTAGTTATTTTTGAAAGTTGCCAACCGTTTCCAAAAACTTGATTCACAATATGTCCAATCATAACAACCAGTTTATGAACAGACAACTTTCTACTATTTGCCACATAGATCACACTGCCCTTCATAGATTCGGATATAATAGCCTACGTCAGTACAGAACCTATAGTGAAAGTAAACTGAAATTGACTCCATTTTGTGCGTCTATTTCACTTACATTTCGCTTCGAGATTTTCATCTGTCAATTTGCAATTGAAAATACATTTCACGTAAGTATCTGATTTAATTTCATATTATGTATAGCAACAGAGCCTTAATCAGTTGTCAGCCTTAATCAAAAAAGTTCAGCCAGGATCTGTTGGGAATGGTTTTCTTGGCATTTCTGTGGACGATAGTTATCGTGTTGGAAGGCTGATAAACTTTGGACTTACTTTTTCTTGCAGTGATGGCAAGTTGTCCAAACACCTAAGAGAGTGCATTAATGGTGCCCTGAGTGTGCTCATGGAAGAGCATTACAATGGAGGCTTTGCTCTCCAATAAAGCATGCTGTGTGTAAAAACTTGCCAAAGAGCACACTGACACTCAGTTGTACTTGATTCCACTTGGAGAATGGTTTATGAATTGGTGAAACATACAATGAATTGTGTGAACTGTGAAGAACACACAGCACTATAGGGCATCCAGAAAGGCCCAATTAATGCACCTCTCTATTCTAAATTAGGGGGGAATAATGATTTATGGTTGCTTTGATGTGTCAGGTAGTGGACATTTTCTGTCTGGGCAATGTAGAATTGAACTGGACTGCAATTTGTTTAATGGGATGCATTTCCTAGGGTTCGATAGGTGAAAAGGTAAATGAACCTGTATGATGAAGTTTAGCTGAATGTTATAGACTAAGGAGTATTGTCTAGGACTAGGTTAGATTAAGGTAGAGTTTTATAAAACCAGGAAGTTTGTCCCGCAACACTAGGATTCCATCGTGAGCACTCTCATTGGCTGTGCTTACTGTCAATCACAGGATTGTTACTGCAAAAGTACTCCACCCACAGTACAGATAACAGTTTGTAAAAGACTGATTTTGTTTCACTCAAACATTATTTTCCCAATAAAGCAGTCTGTTCCTACAAACGATCAAGTTACGCTGTGATTCTAACCTTTATCTTCACTCCCACTAGTAAATGATTTGAAGTCTCCTGGACTTTTTAAAATCATTTTGTTGGAAGGCTGTATGAACGCAGGTCATCTGTCTGTTTATGTTTATGTCACTTTAATCAATCTAAAGTGAACTAAAAACTAAGGAGTGACATGCTGACATTACTCCATTACTGTAACATTTAAACAAGGGATATTTATTTTTTCCTTGTAAACTTTAGCAGTAGAATAACATAGAAACAAATGTGTGCCTGTAAGATCTCATGTTTTTTGCCTACAGTTTAACAAGTCATACAACCATTCAGCCATCTCCCAGTGTAGTTAAGGAAATCTTATGTGTAAGAGAACATTCCCTTAAACCTATAATAATTCTCTTTTTCCAGAGAATCTGCACTTCCATAGATTAAAATTGTATATGGACCTGGCTTTACAAAAGGTAAATTATAAAGCAATTTTGTTATTTTTTCTTTTCTTTAAAATCTTTCATTTTCTTTCTGTAGTGTCACTGTACCTTGTCAGCCAAAGTCCATATCCATATGCTAGACCAGAAGCAGAACCAAATCAGAGGCAGTTATGGAGAAGAATGTTGAGATCTAATACAAAACTTTTGTATATGGTGTACCGACTTTCAGTTGATTATCGTGTAATCCACTGTAACAATTTGCACACCACAACCACTCCTCCTTTGGTTGTAACCATGGGTTAATAAAGCCATTGTGTGAAGTAGTCTATCATGCCTATGTATGCCAGCGCAGAGTCTCGGCAGACATTAACATGAAGCACATGAAGGCACATGAATTCAACCCTACAAACTTTAACATTAATATTAAACAAACATGTTTTCTTTTAGCAGTTCAGTAAGACGCAGATGATATAAGACACTGTGATTGATGTTACCCTATTCAAAACAAACAAACCTGAAAGAAATTCTCAGAGTTGAAACATTATTAAATCTTATGATTGTATTTTTATTTCTCCTAAATATATGTATGCATTTAAGTATTTCTTTTTGGCCTACAGGTGTGAAGTGGACCACTTAAGCCTGTTAAGATTATTTTTATTTTTATTTTCTTTCAGAGAATCTGAATCCCTGTGAGTGAAGATGAGCTGTTGTTTTTAACTTGAGACTGGACTTGGTTCAACAAAAGGTAAATAATTTGGGGTTTAAATGATTCCATGTACAGCATATCTACATGCATTATCATAAAACATGTAAACAATATGTGATTATTTACACATAAAATTAAATAATTAAGTTAGTAAATTCGGACATACTGTATTTGTAACGCTTTATTGTAACAGTCCTTGTTGCAGTGTATCTACAGGTAATAACATGCAACTGTCTGTAGGCTACTTACACTGTCCACTGACTGAGCCATAGGTGATAATTTAAAACTCCTGTAATAATTAAAAAGTCTCCATTTTAAGGCCTCACCAAAGTTACAGGTTTTTGGTCTAATTTCAGACAACCCTGTTTTTTATTGTCAACATCCTCTCTCAGGGCACTCAACCAGAGGTGGACCAAGGACTGAAGATGGCAGGTATTATAGAGTTTTTAACCTCCAGCCTTAAAGGAAAAGGTGAATGTGCACATTTTGTTATTCTTGACATGGTAAAACAAACTGACTGCAGCATGGTATGGGGTGGCCCCTGGGGGCCAAAAGCTTCTACTTTGTCCTAGCCTACTAGGGCTACATGCCCAAACATTTCATGTACCCCAGTGTGTCAGTGTTCTGCCAATTGTTGTCGGAAAATCAGTTAAAAAAAAAGAAAAAGTGGAAAAATATCTGAGAAAACCAAAATGACCGCTAACACTAGCTTCACTAGCGCAAGTCATAATAATCATTGAGTTTAGTTTGGAAATTTTGGTAACATTTGAATGTTGAATGCAGTTTAACTAGTCAGACTATTTTTAACCTTTACATGATTTAGGGTTTACCTCTTGGGTGACCTACTGGCTTTGCCATTGGACTAGTTGAGCATTCTGAATAAAAGACTATTTTTGTATATTCTATGCATTTTCACCTTTGGATGTTTAACATGAAACTTCACTATAATTCGAGCATCTGTTTGGGTGCACCTCGTTGGTTCAGTAATTGGTTATACTACAGCTGCCAGGGTTCAGTATTGTGTGGTATTCAGGAACACATATGACAATGATAAAGTAAACTCTGAGCAATGACACCTCCTAATAGAGGAGTGTAATGGCTTTCTGCCTACTCCAAATTACAGTGAATCTAATGAGGTTTGTAGTGACAGAAATGCACACACAATCACATACATTAATGCATGTAATAATCAGTCATACAGGTGAAGAGGCTCTCACATGACCTGATGGTGACCAAACATGCAGCACATAACCTTAAATTGTACCTACACACAATGACAGCACACATTCACACACACTATCACAACACACAGGCATACACGCAGACACACACGGACAGACACACACACACACACACACACACACACACACACACACACACACACACACACATGACCGATAGTTCATTAGACAGTGATGGAACTTTATGAATGGCCTATTTTCTTTTTCATACAGGTGGTGTTGCACACACACACACAGTAACATATAAGCACTCATGCGCACATACTTTCATGTGTGTAAATACACATACAGCAGGGGAGTAACACTTCTACACACATAAACACGTCCCTTTCTGCACTCTGTAACACACACACACATACTGTACACACATGCACACATACTTTCATGTGTGTAAAAGTCTGTTACACATGAATAGCAGAACAGGAACACTCCTCTACACAAAAAATGCGCACACAGACATGCAGGCACACACACACACACACACGCATATGCACACGCACGTAGACATAAGAGAGCAGTTAGAAACACATGGAGATACATAAATATACACACACACACATACACACACACACACACACACACACACACACACACACACACTCACACACACAGACACACACAGTAACATTAACGCACACACAGACACACAGAGTAACATTAACGCACACACACATACACACAAACACACACACACATACTTCAATAGCAGAAGCAGAAGAGGAAGAATTCTACACAAAAAACATGCAAGAGGGAACTGCACACACAGACATGCAGGCACACACACACATACGTACATATACACACATGTGTAAGTACATTTATATTTGTTATAATCTGTAAAATACATAAAGCAAGTCTGAACAGATTTCCCTGGTGGTCACTGCTAGAGTCCTTTCTGGCCTTCTGTGGCCCCCACTCTGTGTCCTTGTGCTCTTGTGCCCTCTTCCTGTATCAGGTGAGTTGGTGCTCAGGTGTGGGCAGGTAGTTTCCCTCCATTGGCAGGGGGAGAAGAGGCCTGCTCTTAGCAGTCTGCCAGTGCTGCCTTCCTCTATGGGACATTTGGCCTTTTGTTGTCTTTGTGGCTGCCTGTCAGCACCAGACACTGACCTGCACTACATGTGTGTTCATCCTCTACTATACTGACATCATGTTCATGATTTATTCCCCCTTTAACCAACGTACTGATCTTGCAGTGGGAGTGTGGCCTCCACTTAATGCTGCCATGCTCTAAGACAAATATGTGTGTAACATCTACAAAACACATAGCTTGTACATCTTAAACACACTTATGCTCAAAAAGACAGAAACATACACTCACATACTCACACATACACACACACGCACGCAAAGCATGCACACGCACGCACACACACAGACACACTCTCTCACATGGACACACACACACACAAACACACACACCTAACTGGAAAAGTAGTATTGTCTTGATAAGAAAACAATGGTGATGTTTAACAGAATGGCCTAATTTTTTTTTTCATGCAGGTGGTGTTCCACACATCTCTGACATGAGGATTGTGCTGCTGGGAAACAGAAGAGAAGGGAAGAGTTCATCTGGAAACACCATCCTGGGCAGACAGGAGTTTGATACTTTAGGAAGAACAGCTGAGTGTGTGAAGAGAGAAGGAGAAACAGCAGGGAGACACGTTACTGTAGTGGAGGCACCAGGATGGTGGAATAACTACACTACAGGTCAAACTCCTGAAGGTGATAAACGAGAGATTGTCCTCAGTGTGTCTCTGTGTCCTCCAGGACCCCATGCTCTACTCCTGGTCATTGATGTGAGTGACTCATTCACAGAGACACACAGAAGAGCAGTGCAGGAACACCTGGAGCTTCTGGGTGAGAGAGTCTGGAGTCACACTATAGTGCTGTTCACCAGAGGGGAGTGGCTGGGAGACACAAGCATTGAGCAGCACATTGAGAGTGGAGGAGAGGCTCTGCAGTGGGTTGTAGAGAAATGTGGGAACAGGTACCATGTCGTAGACAACAAGAAGAGTGATGGTGGCCAGGTGACAGAGCTGCTGGAGAAGATAGAAGAGATGGTGGCAGTGAACAGTGGTCATCTCTTTGACATTGATAAAGACATGCTGATTAAACTGATGGAGGAGAAGAAGGAAGAAAAGAGAAGAGCAGAGGAGAGGAAGATGAAGGTGCAGACGCAGAGAGAGACTCTCAGATCATCAGCAGGTGAGAAATATACTGCTGTTGAATCTACAGTATATGAGGCATGTTCATTTCCATATCACAGCTGTTCTCCATTTCATTTACTCCCTGACCTTTTAACTACACACCTCTTTCTGTATTCTGTAACACACACACACACACACACACACACACACACACACACACACACACATGACCGATAGTTCATTAGACAGTGATGGAACTTTATGAATGGCCTATTTTCTTTTTCATACAGGTGGTGTTGCACACACACACACAGTAACATATAAGCACTCATGCGCACATACTTTCATGTGTGTAAATACACATACAGCAGGGGAGTAACACTT